>JANVCC010000030.1:0-344226 GCA_025345505.1 Todiramphus chloris collaris | reverse complement strand
AAAAATTTATATATGTATATACACACACACTTTCAAACTCCCTGGAAGATACAGGCAGAGCTTTAACTTTTGCCAGCAAATCGAGGGTTATATGTAATTACATCTACACTAGGCTGCTCAAATCATACCAAGAATACACAGGAGCCAAGTGAAATATCTTAAGCCTATCCAAATTTCTTAAGATACAATTGCTTCCAAGATATGAGATACTTCAGTAAGAGTCCAAAAGAGCATCCATTACCAGCTGATCAATTGAAATGAGAATGAAGTTACTCATCTTCATTTTTTTAATGGGTCTATAACAAAGTTAAATACAATATTAGACTAATAACCATGCATTTGACTTCACAAAGGGGAAAAAAACCCCAGAACCAACAAAAAACCAAACACCTGTAATACTTACTCCAGAGTACCTGTTCCTGTATCAAGATGACTGTGCAGTGAAGATCCTTCTATTAAACATCTTTTTCTTACTATTACCCTTCTTTTCTCAGAAGGTTCCACAAGATGACCTAAGTGACCTAAAAAGCAAAAGAACATAATGTAATTAACCAAATGATAAAACCAGCAATTTATAGCTGGTTTAATAGCTCCATAAACTTTTTGTGTAGACGTCTCTAATTAACCATACATTTTCATTCTCTTTAACTTCTACAGTACCATATTCACATTACACAATCTAACAATAAATGCAAACTCAGCTATCAGAAAGAAAAAAGGAAAAAAATATATAAAAGAAGCCACTTATTCTATTGATATAAGTACCATATTCATGAATTATACAGCCAAAAACATTTTTTAGCTGCAACAATTATTTTTAAATTTTTGTACATTCGATTTGGGTCAGATCAACAGATGTCCAGTGTAAGTACGGATGAGGAGGCGAGACAGAGCTGCCTTCACTCTCCTAACCACATCTTCTGACAGCCAACCAGGCTCTCAAAGTGAAATAAACAAAAAAGTATTTTAAACCCCCTTGAGAACAAAGCAGAGCTATCAGTTTGCGTGATGCTATCTACAGGTTTGTAGGCCAAGCCACAAAACACAAGGCCTGTAACTACACTCCCTCTGCCACAAACAATTCTTTGTCTACACCACACTAAGCAGCGCACATGGAGCTCGGCGCAGTGCAGGGATGATACCCAAGGGCTGTCATTCCCAGTGCAGGGATGATACCCAAGGGCTGTCATTCCCTCTGTCCCGCGTAGAGCAGAACCTCTCTAGGGACCAGCCCACTATGAAGCAACTTAGATTTCTTCAGTGGCTTTGAAGGAAAAATAGTTGCTACCCCACCTGACTAACTCTGAAAAAACGTTACTGCTCCACCTTTTGAAAAGCACCTTATAGTGCACAAAGCTATGAACTAGTCCAGAAACTTCTCATGATTAAAGACTCGGAGTCTACAGCAAGCAACAGCCAAAAAGGAAGACTAGAGAAAAATAAAAGCAGCCTTACATGATTTAGCAATTGCAAGGACAGAGGAACAGCGTGAATCTCTTATAACCTCTGCTAAGGCATCAGTCTGGCATTCATGTTTTACAGTCAAGTCAGTATCTGTGTTTATGGAGTCAGAAAAATCAGAACCAAAAGGCAGCAGCCACAAGGCAGGAGGCTTGGCAAAGAGCATGAAATGCATCATACTATAGACACAAGATAAACAGTCATTACTTCCACAACTTCCACCCGAGGAAGCAATTTTTCATGATCTGTCAGGGACACTGTATGTGTCTGAAGTACCACAGAGGCAGGATGTCTTTTTTAACTAGAAACTAGCTATCCCAGCCTTACAGAGCTCTCTGGCTCACTAGGCATCTGATGGTAAATCCAACAGTGGGAGCCCAACACACCATTCGAAATTCACAGGAAACCTTGTACAGGAAAGCTTCCAGCACCAGCACAGCTAAGAATGCTGGTTTGAAATTGCATATGCGCCATGCTGGTATATAGAATATAGATTTACCCCAACAACTGCTGCTTCCATAGAGGTCAGCAATCTGCAGAGAAGTCTCCCAAACGCCATGTGGGAATCACAGGCAAAATGCACAATATTAGTTTTCTAGTATCAGCACTGATACACTGGAAAAAACTGTGACCTTACTCCTTCCCTATACCATACTACTATTTTACTAAGTTCATAAAAGTAAACAATGTGTAACACAGATTTGTTTTCAGATGTCTTGACTAAGAGACCATGGGGGGGGGGGGGGGGGGGGGATGAAATGTGCTTTGTTAAGTGATTCCAGTACCAGAAGAGAAAGCAGGCAGTCCTATTACTGCTGCAGTTCCTACTCTGAGCCACCTTCTGTCTCATTCTTTCCTTTTATTTCACACCAGTGTGCAAACCGTGACCTGAAATGGGAGACAGCTGCTTGGCTCCTGTCGTGTTTCAAATCATCTTAGAGTCAACCTCCTGCACTGTATTGATCACTAAGATGCTAGTGAGGCAAGGAGAGATAATGCTCCTCATGCCTTATTCAGAATTTGGTGTGAAATGAAAAAAACGTGTATTAGCACAGCAGGCAATGCACTGGCACCCAGTCTGGAGGTTAGTCACCTGCACAACACCCAGAAAATACCTGGGGGTCCATAAAACATACACATTTAAGAAGCATCACAAATAGCTCCTGTCACTGTTTATCCAGTTCCTGTGTTCTCCCCTGTCTCTCGCTTGCTAGACTTCTGCTTGATTCCCTCCTGCTCTCTTCTTTCTCCCACCCCCGCCCCGTTCTCAAGGGAGTCTGCATCTCCACTGCAGTTCAGAGGTGACACTGCCAACAGGCTTCTCGCAGGCCTCGGCAACCAGCCGCACTCCGAGGACAGCCAAGAGAATGGCAAGCCCCCCAGGCCTCAACACATTTCTAATGTCTACGAACTACCCACTGCTGTATTCAAGCACTAGAAACAAATCCTTCATTACAGGATGACAGTGTGCAGCTTTATTTTTCTAGCTACCCAACCTTTCTCATCAGAGCATCAGAGCAGAGGTTACAACAGATGGTTATCAGCAGATCACATCATGGTCAACCTCTCACGTGCCAGTACGCTTTCTATCTTCAAAGTACGAGTGGAAAATTTTCAAAGGCTGCTGACTATTACCCAACAGCAAGGTACAAATCTGCTGGTCTTTTAAGTACCAGAAACAGCCAGTGAGAACTCCCACTACCCAAGAACTGCAAGTGCAACCTCTGGGAATGGAGTAAAGATCAGCAAGAGCTGAAGCAACTGACTCAAACAGGGAACATAAACTGGCCTCTCTGATGAGCACACGCTTTTTCCACACTGCATCTCACTGGGGAACACAGGAAAAATAGAACTGTCACCTGGACATTACGAGCAGGGCCTCCTTCAAGCCAAAACCACAACACTACACCACCTTGGGCACTTGCTCTTGCATCCATCTACAAAATAATTCAGACCATAAAATTGTGTGGTGGCAGTCAAAATGCCTGTGACGATACAGTGAAGCTTCTATAGCTCCACAGCTACCTTCTGTACTTCTTTAGGTTCACAGAAACCTTACAAACTTATGACCAAACCCAATAAAATGCACCACCATGGAAGAATGGCAGAAAACATACAACACATCTTTGCCTACAACTTCTATGTGGCATCTTGTGTAAAAGAGAAACAATTATAAGCCAGGGAAACAGGTCACTTGCAAAGAAAGGGGAAAAAAACCAACCAAACATTCATTCATAAGCAATATAAGATGTCACATAGAAATTACTGGCCTAATTGTGGCCCTATGCTCTTCTACTCTGTAACAAGTTCTAGACCCATCAGACAGGCTCCTCTGTGAATTCTGCCAGAGCACACAAAGAAGCCATTTGTTAGAGACGATATGCCGAGTTTGCTTTAGGATAAGGAACTCAGAGTGTGTTGAAGAACATGATAAAGCAGTTTCTCAAGTATCTTCCTTTCTGCAAATAAATCTCCTACTCCAGACAGATGCACTGAGGAAAGCACCAGGACCAGCACTGGGAGCAGATGTTTTGGACAGTGATACACAGAGACACGTACAACTGGGGTATTTTATAGCTTTTGTTTCACAACCTCAGCTACTTCAAAGCTGTTTCAAGCATTTCCCAGCTCTCAATAGCACTGAAGGTTGAACATGTGAATGTCAAGGTGAATTGGCTGCTGTAGGATCCACTCGACAATGAAGAAACTCACCATTTCACCAAGTCTGAGACAAGAGGAGTATTAACCATCAGTAAATATACCAAGTATCCTTACATGGAAAAAATACTGAGAAATATAAAGCAACATTCTTTTCCCTCCTTTCTCAGTCCTAAATTTCAACAATAACAGGTACAAAATTCTTCAAGACCTTTCACTACCAGAAATTTAGCCATTATAACCAAAGTTCACGAATTAAAACAGTGAGAAACAGACCTTGCAGCAGCGCACATTTGGCCAAACCACAGTAACTTCTGACTTCCACATACTGCACATCTTCATGCAGATGTTGAAAATGCAAGGTGAAGCCTGGATCTGAAGAATATATTTCCTATATGTTGTCTGGTGTTGGGTGCAGACTGATCCAAACAGTAGAACTGTAGATGAGCCTCATCCCAATTACGCAGTGCCTGTGGTCTCTTTAACAACAGAGACCAGCTTTGACCTTTTAAAGGTGGCGCTTATTTCTGCACTAATATCAAGAAACAAAATATAACAGGCAGTGTAGTAGTATACACACAGCAATGTGTTCTTGTGTTCTACTTTCACAGGTCATGGTGGTTGGTCACAAAACAATAATATTCTTAAAGTAAAAAGCCTCAACCTTTTATGAAACATTGCCACTTTAAAATGCAGCCCACAACTGCTCTACGAAACCCACCTATCTTGTACAAAATCTTTTTAGCCAAAACAAAACAGGCACATAGGTTACATGTTCTCAGCACGTACAAATGCCCACAGAATATTAAAAAAAAGACAAAACAAAACACACACAAAACAAAAACAAACTCAAACACCCAAGCAGAGACAGACACCACAGAATACCAAGCTATAAGCCAAATGAGCTGCAAAAAAAGAGATCTATGTCAGAACTGCAAATCAGTTCACAGCCTTTCTTTTTCCTTAGGATGGAGAAAACAAAGATCACAAAGCATTTTTATTAATAACTAAAAAAACGTGGGTCAGTGGTATTCTTTAAGTTAAATGAGTAGCAGTTCAAAGTATGATTAAGGCTAAATTCAGTGACAGTGACATGAAGAACAACTTGCTACCATAATTACACTTATCCAGCGGGTGACTGGGAGCAGAAGCTAGGTATTCAAATCCTGTGAATCACCTTCCAACGAAGCCGTGCTGCCGCTACCCCCAGAGCCAGCCCCCCGAAGCTCTGGCTCACCTATCCGAAGTCCCCTGCGCTATCCAACAGGCTTGTTCAAAAGACATTTATACTCACACAAGCACATACTAACATACTTCACAATAAATCAGAACTTTTTCTTTTACTTGGTTACACACGCTGCTTAATTCCTTTCAGTTTGGAATTGTAAAATGATACTAAAAAGATCTCGCGAGTTTTCATCAACTCTATTTTGAAAATACTGATTTCTACTAACAGGGTGTCGATTACAGACATATGAATTTGATTTCAGAGCATGAGGAAAATCCCTCTTTCATAGTAAGGTATCCTGGTGGTACTCAGGGCTAAGTAACTCAGTAATTCTACTCATTGTAGTTTAGAACTCAGTGTGATTGAAGTTGTGAAGCAAAGTACAATCTTTTGTCCTTTCAATCAAGTCAACAAAAGAGCAAAAGCCCTGTCCTTCTTACTGTCACTGGAAAACGAAAAACCTTCAACTAATGGAGCAAAGAACAGATACTTCCAGGTGGCAAGGCATCACTTGTGTGATGTAGGATCAACACACAAAAAACCTAAATCAAAATAATTGCTTTTTATTTTCCCCAGAATGATTGAACCGTTTTTCTTCTGCTTTGCCACCTTCGAAAGAAATTACACTGTGCAAAGCAGAAGGGGAACACATCACTGTTAATGAAGCTTAACAAAAAAAGTCTCTAGTAGATGGCAGATTTTTTCCTCTCTCATGCTCTCAGTGTGCTAAATTTCTGGTAGTGAAAGTTCTTGAAGAATTTTGTACCGGTTATTGTTGAAACTTAGGACTGAGAAAGGAGGGAGTTCTCAGTATTTTTTCCATGTGAGGATACTTGGCATATTTGGTTTATGGTTTAGATTGAACAGACTCATCCATGTGAAGACCTAAGACCACAGATCACATGGCACCTCTAGGCCAGTGCTGCAGGTTTTCTGATTCTGGTTCGTGGCTTACAGAAGTGCAGAATTAGAAGCCAGACACAGACCAGGGCTTTTCCTCTAAGAAATCCACACCTACCTGTGCACACACATCAAGTGTGCAAAGCTCAAAGGCCCGAGGCTGAGCTAACTCAATCACCGAGCAGTTATTCAGGCAGGTGCAAACAAATCCACCACCCTGCACAAGCCCTTGGGACACCTACAGTGAGGTCTGCGTGAGTTAATGACCTGACAATCAACGGACTTGCAATGACCACACAACCTCATCAGTCATACTACTAAAATTCATCTTTCGGATACTAAAATAGATCACAAGCAGTAATTAAAAATTTGATTCTGCATGGATTTTGATTACCTAAAGCAGAATTTGAAAGTGTAAGTCTCAGGGAGGGGCTATTAATTGCCAGCAGCACAGCAATTCTTACTACCTGTGAGATGCCAGGGAAACACAGGTTCTTTTGGTCCTGTATCAAACCACACTTATGCCCCATACTTTAGTTCTAAAACCTACTTTTGAAGCTACATTAATTACCAGGAATAACACAGAACCTAAAGACTTAAGGAACAGAATTAGCTCCACACCACCATTTTTTGAAGAAGAAATCTCACATTCTTTTCACAAGCCCAAGACCATTTCCAGACATTCTCAAGTTTTCAGAAGTCCTGCTCCATGATTTCGCTCTGATGGGCTTAAACTCTGAAAGACTTAAGCTACACAGCTCTCAGTGACCAGGCTTTGCCTTACAACTCAGGGTACTGGAATATAGTCCTTACTGTTGATGCATGTTCTACTCACTGGAGTGTGAGTAGATATAGAAACACTACAAAAACCCCCACTAGTTCCACCCAAAAGTTACTCAATGAATTCATATTTACTTTCATTTTAAACAGAGAAATAAATCAGCGAGCCTTCATCTTGACTTTGCAAAGATCTTATCACAAACATTTAGTTACTTGAAAATTATTAATAGGACTACTCGTGATTTCTGTTTCTTGTGATCTTTTCTGTGTAGTCTGTTTTCTTCACTACTTTCACATGCTGATGTTTCACTTCCCATTTACATTTGGTTAAATGCCTAATATGGTGAAACTATGCAAATTTACTTCTATTTAGTTCCCAATTTCTGTTTTTATATAAAATAAAACATGAACACCAAAAAGAGAACATATTACTAGACGTTAATAGCAAGATTAAACATTTAATTTTTCAGTAAATAATTATTATTAGCAATTTTGTAAAGATCCTTCCCACTCCACTCCAGGTATCAGTTTAAATGCTTTGTTCTTCACAATTAAACCACACTCCAAAGGGTGGATTACAGCGTGGTGATTAACAGAGTGGTAGTTCAAAGACATGCTGCTGCACTCCAGCCTGCTGTTTGATTCCAAACACTACCGCATGATAAATATCAACAGTATTTCATCATGAATATCATGTACATAGGGAATACTATCTGAATCAGTAATCACTAAGGATATTTCTTGTGCTGAAAAGGAAAAATTCAAGCATCTAACAAATGCCATTTACCTTCAGCTATAACCAACACTCAAAAGCAAATCTATTATGCTCTTTTTCAGTAATGAAACAAGTATTTTAATTTGCTCTTGCTCTACACTCCTTGTTCTTTCATAGTGAAACTTCTATTGCCTCATACTCCAGTGCTGAAAAGTCAGGATGTTATCAAATGAGTTGCATGTACACGCCAGATGTACAAATTCAGGTTCTCAGTGGGTGTATGGAAACCCTCCAAGAACCTCAACTGTGTTACAAAACAGAAAGGGAGAGTATCACCGGGGGAACATGGGACCAAGGGTGTGAAAAAGGCAAGGACAGCCACCCTCCTGCTCAAATGAGGCAAACCTGATAGGCATTTAAAGGGGTGAGAAAAAGCAGGCAAAACTGAACAGAAAACTAACTGCGAGCCTGAATACAAGTCTGGGCTTCTGCTTTAAATTCTGACACTTCCTCTGAAACACTGAAGTGACAGAAGCTTTATGCTATCCCTACTTCTTCTAGTCCTTAGCAGTACAGTGGCAATTAGTGAAGTTTACAATACAGAACAGATCTAGGAGTGATTTTCAGGCCAAACTTTCTAATATAAACAATCATTTTCCCAGGTTCTAATATATTCCTTTGCATTAATGTATATTTATATTTAATATCCCCCTCCCTGAGACTTCCACTTTCAAATACTGCTTTAGGTGAAATAAAAACCTGCGCAGAATCAAATTTTTTTAAAGATTATTTTATTCCTGTTAACTATTTTTTCTTCAATATTATCAAAGCTGCAATGCAATATACACTGATAGACTGTCTCCACTGATGCCTCCTTATATGAAAGTCCCATAACCTTCTCAATCATCTCATATGACCATTATTTAACAAGAAAGTGCATGGCTATCAAAGATTCTGTTTTCTTAGAACTGACAACTAATTCCCAGCATGACCAACAACTTTTATTCAATTGTTTAAAACACAGAAGTCCCCTCCATATTAATAAACTTAATAAAGCTTTTTAATTAAAGTTACTATATATACAAACCAACCAGGAAGAATAACTCAACAAATATGCAGCTACTGGGCTCTGCTCATGGAAGGCTGGTTGGGTATTTTGAGGCTGGGGCTCTATTCAGAATAAAATGTAAAAATATCAAGCCTAATTTCAGCACGACAACTCATAATACTCCATCATTTCAGAACCATAACTTTGCACTACGCCCAGGCTAGAAGCAGGGGAGTGTTTGGTTTAAAAAAAATGAAATACAATAAAAAGGCAAAAAAAAAACCCCACAACTCTCCTCTTATCAAATCAATACTTCAGATATTAGTTTGGATCCAAAAATCAGATTTGAGTAGCAGTCATGTTTTACACTTACAGCACCTAAAGTTACAGAACACCTGGAAAAAAAAAAAAAAATACAAACAACCCCTCTCTGTTTTCATCATCTACAATGCTCAGAATAGTAATTTAGCCTACAAAGCACTTTTCAGCTTCATTAATGAAAAGGTTTCAGTAGATTAAAGAACTATTTTTTCTCCAGGCTTAATTCTGACAGAACTAAAAGCCTTTTGTGGCATCAGGAACACTGCAGGGATAAATGTATTTCTATATCATGAGAAGGAACGAAGCTATAGCACTACTAGAGCTGTATCTTGCTCCAAGTACTCTTTCAGTGCACTGCCACGTGTGTTCCCCTCAGCACACAAAGCGTAGCAGCAGCTATGATCCCATGTGATACCAGTGCTGGCAAAGAACAGAAATCCTTCTCCATAAAGAGAGCAACCTGCTTGGCAGATCTCTAACACAGGGGAGCAACTCCACACCCTGAGTGTTATAGTGCTGTGGGGAGTAGAACTCCTCTAACCACATTAAGAATAATTCTATATTCAGTATGATTTCAAAGCATATTCCTGGCACTGAGATGAACTACGAGCAGCAAGATGGAAAGAATAAAATAGAAACCTCTTACCTTTCTGTGTAACATTTCTAAAACCACAAGACTAAAGAGGTACCTGACAAAGGCTGGACTGGAAAATGAGACGTTCTCTGACAGGCAAAGTGTGGAAAGACTGAGGAGAGGAGGCAACAGATGCATTCTGGAGAATGTATTTATCCTCCTGCTACTACTGAACTACCAGAGCAGTATTTGTATTGGTTTCCAGTACAGGTACCTAAAAGCTCTCTCTTTCTCTGATAAACAAGAATGATCTCCTCCTTCTTCCAGAGCAAAGTACTAAAGAGACTTTCTTTTGACAACCACTGTGTTACTACAGAAGAACTATGTTCCAGAGCACACTGCTTCCCCTGCCAACAACAGGAGCAGTAGCAGCATTCAGGATAATAAACCTGGGCACATGGAAGAGCACTGGAGCAGCAGCATCTGGAGTTAAAGCAATTCTTAAAATACATCATAAAACCAGAAATCAGAAAAAGCGACTATTGCAAATGAAAGCAAACGCGTTTCAGTTTCCATACAAACAATAATGGTTTGGCCACAACAAAAATTTCTCATCACCACATCTGACAGCAAAAGAGTGATTTACCAAGGGTGCAAGTCTTGATAAAAGGCTCAAAAATATCTGCCTTAACTCCTTTCCAATTCTCTCTCAAGTCAGAAAGAAAACAAAGCGCCTCTATAATCTTTTCTTACGTCTCACAAGTAAAGCATGGGGGGTGGGGGGGGAGTACATTACAGGAAAAAAAAACACACAAACAATATCAATCAAACAAACAAAAACCAACAGAAAAAAAAAGGAAGAGAAAAAAACAAAAAAATGTACACACAAAAAAATAATTCAGGAATGATGCTGTTTCTGAAGACTCCTTTATATAGGGGTCTAACCAACCACACTGCCTGCTTTTCAAGAAAATTGCCATTACATGGGTAGAAATCCTCTACTACTGCACAATTAGAGTTATAAAACACAATAAAAGTAGCGTACTACTTTCCTGTCCCACAATCCCCAATTAAATTAACAATGAAGAAGAACTTTTTGCAACAAGAGGGTGAAAAATGTTTGTAATAATTGGTATATATTAGGTTTGGCTTTTTTGAGCTCTATCAGTACAGCAGCCACAGCCTGCATCTCTCATTCTCACAAGCCAGCCACCCCAGAAGATCAGTCTTGGGCAGTGATGTATCAGTATTTTAAACATCAGTAATTAGTGATAGGAACACAAAAGGTGCCACCAAATGCTGAAGGCTTCTTTAAATCCCGTAGCTGCATGCAATAGAAGTTGACAAGTAATCACAGCACAAATCAATCTGAAAATACAGTGACGTGATTTGTGAAAATCATATTACAAAGAAACTAAGTGGAGTACACTAAAATGATTAGATGCAGGGATAGGCTAAGGCAGGAACTGCCCTGCCTTCTCATAAAATCTACCCAAAAGTTAACTGGAACAGGAATATTAACTCTAAGAAAACAGATATAAAGAGAAGGGGGTTAATCATTCAAATTTCTATTCCCATGACAACAATACACTAACTTCTTAACCTTTTAGTATGATGCTTTAGCTGCTGTATCACAGTCTGCTTCTACCTGCTTTCTATGAGTAACTTCTCTATTGGTTTTGGTGGGGTTTTTTTTACATACAAAAAAGGACATTCTTTCAACAAAAGCATTTTCACAGATACAAGGTCAAGTACATCAGCTGGGACAACCATATGTCATCACTTAAGTTGGGGGTTTTTTAAATGGTGCTGCTTAAAAATACATTTACCTTTTCTCCATCCCAGTATAAAGCACAGAAAATCTATCTGCTCTTCATTTCTACCACCATAGCTGCTACAAAATATTTTTCAATTAAGCATCTGCATTTATCCTCAAGTAGCATCTTACACACTTTAAGGCCCATGACAGTTGACATTACGTGTGTTCAATTACGTAAACACAACAAAAGTTTTCCAAGACATGGAAGAAATAAAAAGCAACTGCATCATCCTCAACACACAGATGTAAACATACCATGATAACAGAACTTCTCTGAGCTCAAACAGCAGCCACGTGACACACTTGGAAACAGAACCTAATTATTATCAATCCCTATCCAGTGCTTTACCCACAGTATTGATCACGTAAGTAAATTAATGCTGAAGCTTTCACGTTAAACAAAATGGAGTAAAGGAAAAAACAGAATTTATTTAAAGTAGAAATAGGTAAGGACTTCTATTTTGTGGTAACTAGTAATTCAGCATATTTCTAGCAATGGAAATTGTGAAAGCACCAAATACGCACCTTCGACTTCAAAAGATACAGAGCTGCTGCAAAATTTGATGAAACTACTACAAATTCAAAGGAGAAATGATGGTTGTGGTCTTAACATTACTTCTAACTTTTATGTCTTCATATTCTTTCAAATTTTGTTTTATACTGAAAAATTTAATTCCTATTAAATAACCTTTCCTTTTTACAGAGTACTTTGCTGCTATTCTTAATCATTGTAGCTCTTCCTACACCAGATTTATTTACAGCACCCAAAGGAAGCAGAAATTACTATAGTTATCAAAATAGACTGCCATATAAAAATAAACAATTTTTATGTACTCATGTTAGCTGAACTCCAAGAACTCAGGCAGAACCACACTTAAAAAATGGTACTCTAACAAAGCAACAATTCAATGAAGAAAAATGCTTTTATTATTAGGTTAAAAATAATGAAGTAAAATCAGTAAGTTGAGCTCACTAAAATTTTCAACATTGATAGAGATCACCTAATTCAAGTGTAAAAATTATTAATAATATATTAATTTAATATATTTAAATAAAAAATTACTTCCTTACATTACTGCCACTAATAGCCGTAAAGCATTATTTCTTTAGTGCTGGGGAAGCAAAACTGGCCTAGGATGAAGAGTCACCATATTACATGCAGTTTAACACATATCTTAGTCTTGGTTATCTCTATCTTTAAATAACGCTTGACATTTTGCCATAGTTTATAAATAGTTTGTAATAGTTTGTAATCATAATAAAGTTATTATTTGAAATTAGTTATGTAGGTGGATGCAGATGATCAGTATATTAGAAAGTTGTGGGGGTTTATTTTTTATAAAATATAAAAGGAATTTTCTCAAAAGCATTGAGTCTGCCTTACACAGCTCTTCAAAAGAAGCTGAACTGCTGAGAACAGTTAATCAGTCCCTCCCCATTTTTATTATTAACAACAGAAAGGAAAGTCTCCTTTTTTTGCCAGAGAGTTTTCTGCCAAGAATGATGTACCATTTGCTGCTGACAATCTGCCAGATTAATGATGCTTTTCTTCACTCAAGAGGGTTCAAAAACTACTACTCGCTTTCCAGTCAGCATTTATCACAGATTCCCAAATAGAGTCCTCCCCTTAAAGAAAACACATACACTTCTTCACACTTCAGCTATTACTATGAGTAAACAAATTAAAATACTTCAGACGACACAAAGAAGTATTCTTCACCTCCTGATATTATGACTCAATCCTAACATCATGGTCTATGTAAGACTCACAAGAAACTTCCATTTGAACCTGACAAATAACTGAAAGAATAGAACCACAGAATTGTTTTGGTTGGAAAAGACCTTTAAGATCATGAAGTCCAACCGTTCCCCCAGCACAGCCAGGTCACCACTAACCCATGTCCCTCAGCACCACATCTCCACAGCTTGTAAATTCCTCCAGGGATGGGGACTCCCCCACTGCCCTGGGCAGCCTGGGCCAGGCCTGGACAACCCTTTTGAGGTTTCCTAATGTCCAACCTAAACATCCCTTGGAGCAACTTGAGACCATTTCCTCTTATCCTGTCTTTTGTTACTTGGGAGAAGAGACCAGTCCACACCTCACTACAACCTCCTTGCAGGAAGGTGTAAAACTACAGTTCAAATTTTATTTCCTACTAGGTTTGGAATCATTATATTTTTTGCTCTTGTAGATGTGCACAGATTAGTAACAGGACATGCATCCTACTGTGTCTCATTGATGTGGTCATTTTGTGTGCCTACACAGACTGGATATACACGTAAGGTACTAAGTCTTCTTTGCCTATAGGACCCCTAGTCGTGACCTGCGACAATCCTCCTTAAATATCTTTACTGACATCTCAAATTGCATCTTTAACAAGGCATACAGATATCTAGACAGTAAATTCAGAGGCCCTCCTCTGTATTAGCTGAAACACAAGGAAGACACAGCGGAAAAAGCTGGGAACACAAATACTCCAAAGTCCACATAACTTTCGGAGCACCACACACACTGGAGAATCCCAAAGGCCTTGCCTCCCTTTAGCACCACTGATATAAGTCAAAAAAAAAAAAAAAAAACCCAACATCTCAACACCTGCAGAGAAAAAGAAATCTTGCCAGCCATCTCCAAGCACTGAAATACACAGGATCCAAAAGCAAGCCTCCCAGCATCAAGACTTCTACCGCCCCAAAGCCTACATCTCCCTGGTGTACCTCTAGTCCCAGACTGCTGAGCCCTTACCACAGCAGTAGTCCACTCATATCCTAGACTAGACCTCATCTTCAGACTATTGGTTTCCTTCCCCATCACAGCTGTCACCAGAGAGTCCTTTCTTCTGCAGATTCCATTTCACAGAATATTACACTTTGTAAAGCATAAATTATTTCTAATACCCATCAAATGTTCATCAGTTCCAAATGAACGCATGAACAAAAGCCTCTGCTTTCTCTTCTGGATACAAGAAATCTTGGAACAAAAGCCTCAGAAGAGCATTGTGAAAAGAAGTTTAGACTCTTCAGCCTAAACCTTTGGTGATCCCCAGAAGTGAACTACACAAGACAGTAATGAGAACACATTGCTAACTTGGGTCTCATAAAAAGAAATTAGAAATCACAAGGTTGTCACCTCCTTCCCTCCTACAGGTAAACACATGCAAAGCGAGATACCATCATATACAAGCACAGAAATTATACCTGCAACATTGAATTTTTTTTTTTCTTTTTTTTTCATTACAGGGCATATCTTTCCCATTCAATCACCAAAGTTTCTGAAGAAAGAAAAATAAAATAGCTCTGCAAGTAGACTTTTTAATGTGCAATATTCACAATTCTTTGTGAATTCTGTTTTTAGAGGCAGATTTATCCCATCAAGTAAACTCACTCCAGCCCTGCCCCAATGAGCTACACCTCATTTGTTCAAATTTTCTGTTAAAAGAAAAAAAAGTGAAGTAAAAAAACTGTTCAGTATTACAGCAACACACAGAGTTATGAAACACAAGCATAAAACTAGACAGTGGAGTCTCTGGTGGAGGTTCCTTTAAGATATTTTGATGCAGAATTCACAGAGCTATTCTAAAAATCAAAATAACTCTTGCAAATAATACCAAGATATTCTGGAAACAGGAGAGCAATCTTTACAGTTCACTATCATAGGGAAAACTCAATGCAATGCTACTTAGCCAAAATATGCAGGTTTAACAATTTTGAAAGGAACAGAAGTAAGCTGTGAGTAGCGAATTCATATTAAGTATATTTTTCCATCAAGAGAAAAATTATAGTGCTCATAATTCTTAGGCTCTTTTTAAAGCAAATACAAAAAATATTTCAACAGATGTAGGTTTAGCTCCAAAGACACTAAATTACTCCTGAGTTGAATTAATTCACAATTTTAAGTCAAGAGTATCTAAGATAAGAAACTGAATGATCCAAGTTCTCACAGCTGCCTCCCTCTCCCCCCCCCCCCCCCCCCCCCCTTTTTTTTTTATGCAACCAAAAGAGTTCTGGGGCATCTCTCTCCCTACAGCCAACAGCAAAAGCTGTGAAGTGGAAGTAGCGAAGACAGTACCATAGGACAGGCTGTGGCCGCTATTTGCGTACAACCAAATTTCCAGGAGGCCATATTCTGTATCACGCTAGCAATTACACTTGGACTACCTAGAATGGCCAAAACCAAACCAAATAAATAATGTGCACAGCCCCTCTCAAAAAAAAAAAAAAAAGGTAATTATTAGTGAGAGACAGTATAATTGCTCCAATCCTGCTTCTCAAAGGAAGCTTTAACACATCAGTGTGGCTGTTTGTTTCTTTAGTCTTCTGAAGACAGTATGTAAATTCAATTATTTGCACAAAGGCCTCACTCTGCAACTCTAATAGATGTAAATGGAACCACAATCCTGAATTTATTTCTACCACAGGTTGAGATATAAAGATTTACCCATGTAAATTTGACAGATTGTAACAGACTGGTCAACCTTTCATGTAAAGTACCCAGTACTTCAGGCATTCTCCAAGTACCCCTAACCTTAACCTTGCAAAACTTCCCATCTGTGATTTTTGACAGAACCACCACTTTGTTACCAGCTGTTCATTCCGGACCCTAAGTATATTCCTTATCAACTCAAAGGAAAACCACCTATTTCCAACTTACTACTGTGCTTTCTCAAAATTTATTTTAAAAAGCTGTTAAATTTCTAACACAAGATTTTTGCCAACAGATCCAATTTACTTATCAGAACTAATTGTGAAGACTAACGGCACTGCAACAAAGCAAACTGTTTAACACGCTCTGATACTAATACCAAATTATTTTTTTTAGCCCTCATACTCTGAGGAGAATAATTGGAGATTTGAGACGTAGTAACACCACACATGTCAGCGCTCCAGGGGTATCACTTCAGGTACAAACTCACATTTACTAACAAAACCCAAATAAGCAAGCTCTGTTATGTGTAAATGACAGTTACTTCAGATTTTTCTCTCCTGGACTGCTTTCACAAAAACTGACACTTGTGACAGAGGGTTGACTTCATAACTGAATCGTCTGCTGCTACCAAGTGTGGAAAGCCAGAAAGCCCACCTCAGACTGTAGCAGCCCCATGGACTTTGCATAAAATGCCACATTCCACAGCCCAACAACATTTGTATTTATTTTCAGATAAGTTAACTGTCAGCAGCTTTCAGAGAACCAAGGACAAAGCTTCCACAGGTATCTCTAGATCTATGAAAAAAAGCACTTAAGCTACTTAACTTTGTGCCTCTGGTCACTGAAACACAAAACCAACTTTCTAGCACAAATACATCGGTGCGCGTTCCCACCCAATCTCAAAATAATAACATCGTAACTCCTCCTTGTACATACAGCATTCTGACAGATTAGATTTTTACTACTTTTTTTTTTTAATTCTCATTTGCACAGACATATGCAATGTTTAAAAGAAAAGCAGGCAACATTTCGCAAGCCTACTGACCCTACATTTAACTACCTGGAAAGGAGTAGTGGAGCACTATAATCAGGGACACAAGGCAGGAGACGTTCTCTGCTATACCACAACAATAAAAGAAAGAATTCTTTTTTTTTAAAGAAGGCTTTCCTACACTAGAATTTGGAGTGCTGCCAAAAGTGTATAGACAATTGGAGAACTAGCAAATTCATGACATCAGATATTCCAAGGAAGTGAAACCTGACTTAGCGGAAGAGATTTTTATTCAAGAAAGAGAGATATTTAAATAGACATATTTAAAAAAAAAAATTAATTAAGACCATGTATAGAGGAAGTTCCTTTTTAAAAAGGTTTTTAAAAGCCATTTAATTAAAGGCTGAAACCCCACCCAAACATGTTTCCAAGTCAATCCACAACAAAACATTCTTGGTATTACCAATACTCTTTTTAAAAAAGGCCAAAAAACCCATTTGTTCAGTAATCCTTTTCTTTCTCTCACTCTTCTGAAAAGCACTGCTTGCTGGCATGAAACTTCTGAATCTGGGAAAGCCATCATCTGTCTGAACTGAAGCTCCTAGATCAAAGTTTCCAAGTGTTCCGGTGACTGATTGGCCCCAACCACCTTAATGCATTCCACTGGACTTGGCAAGCCTTGGACAAGTGTATGGATATTCAATATTTCTTTATATGCAGTTTTCCCAAAAGCAAGTGTATTATCAAGTTTTATTTCACCTTTTAATTAATCTTTGGAGACCTAAAATTATGGGAGTCTCTCGCTAATACTGCAGACCACAGGCCAATCAAGTTTCTGTGACATCCTTCATGGCATTCATGTAACTTAGAACCCTAAACTATAGTCTTGAAAACATCAGTAATGTGTTAATGGGGTTTCCAGTAATGTCCAGCTTCAAGAACTTCCTAAGCCTAAGTAAAATTCAGTACCAACAGCATAGCAACAGCACTGACTTTGAGAGCATGTAACATTTACTTTGGCTACACCTGTCAATTCCAAATGAACAAAACTCATCAAGATACCTGGTGACAAAAAAAAGTCTATAAATGCAGAAAATTCTGGCAAAAAAAACCCTACGCTTTCTTGATCTTGGAAGGTATCCAGCATCAGTGTGTAAGCACACATACAGTGGAGCTAGAAAACAGTGATTCTGGCATGAAAGGTTTCTCTTTCTCTTTCAGGAACTCTTTGGGACTAATGAAGATTTATCTTCCCCTCACACAGAAACAGGTCATCAGCTGTGGAAGAGTTTAGCTGTCTGTTAAGAAAGTATACGACGACGGCACGCTGCCAATGCAATCACCCTATGTGCTGTCCGCTGTGGGCTGCACGGCGAACAAGCAGCTGACTGCAAGCACTCTTCATAAACACTGCTTTTCCATACAAATTCCTGCGGCTCGGAAGGAAAACAGTGCTCAGAAACTTAGCTGAAACCAGACCGGAGTATCGGGTAATCTAAATATCACTTCAAAATCTCAAAGCAAGCACTAAGAGTTCTCAGCTAGGAAAACAGAAATAACCACCTGGCGCGAAGCACAGCCCGAGCGTGTCCGGCCGCCCCTCAGCGAGGGGAAAGGCGCTGAACACCTGGGGGCCGAAGAGCCGCTCCGCGCCACCGCCCCAAGTCCCCGAGAGGGCCGCACAGGCTCTGCCGCTCCCCACCCCGCTGCCCAGCGGCCCCGCGGCCGGAGGGGAGCCCGACCCGCATCGGAGGCGTAACCAGGGCACAGGCGGGAGCGAGAGACCGCCCCGGACCCCGAGCAAGCGCGGCAGCGACGGCAGCAGCGGGTCCCGTCCCGCCCCGGGCCGCCTGAGACTTGGGCGCGGGAGGCGCGCGAGCTACTTACCGCGGCAGCCGTTACCGCCGCGCGCTCTGGCGCGAGGGCAGCTCGCGGCCGGGCAGCGCACAAAGGGCCGGCTCCCGCCGAGCCGCTCGCCCCGCGCCCCTCGCCCAGCCCCACTGTCAAACGGCCGCAGCCGGCCGAAACCCACCCGCCCACCCCCCCCCCACGCCGGGCAGCGAGCGGAGCCTCCCGCGCCGTTGAGCAACCGCCGTGTCGCAACCAGCGGCAGCCAAGAAGTGCCCTCTTCCTGCGGAGCTCGGCGCCGCGGGGCGGGGAGGGACCGAAACGAGCCAGCGCTGACGGGCAAGGGGAAGCCCCGCCGTGCCCCCTCACCGCCACGCAGAGCTGCGCGCCGCGCCGCCCCGAGCCGGTCCCCTCAGAGCGCGGCACGCACCCCACCGCACGGCCACCTCCCGCCGCCCAACTCTCCTCGGCCGCGCACACCCACCTGCCTGGGCAGCAGCCGCCGGCGTCTCCCGCGCCGCTTCCCAGCCAGCACGGCGGCGCCGACGTACGGGGCAAGCCTGCTAACCTCACGCCGCCACCTCCTCCGCGGGCACGGAGCGGGTGCCGGGGTTACCTAGGCGATCGCTTCGCCGGCGGGTCCCGCCCCGCCCCCTCAGCGCGGGAAGCCAACCCGAGCGCAGCTTTCGGTATCAAACCGCGGGCGGCGGCCAATCGCGCGGCGCGTCCCCACCCCGCCGGGGCGCTCCCGGCTCTATTTTTCCGCGAGGGCCGGCGGCGCCCCCGGGGTCTGTCCCGGGCGACTCTGCCACGCCTCGGGCCGGCCTCGGTAGCGAGAGGTGGCTGTCGGCACTAGGATGCGCCACTCGGCCTTCCCGCTGGCGGGTCGGGGCTCCGCTGCGAGGTCTGGGCCGCGGAGACCCCCGCGAAAAGGTCCCCTGCAAGGTACAGTGGAGTTCGCCCGCTGCCGCTGCCTCCCGGCTCTGCTTTTTTTTACGAACGGTTTCATTTCCCTCGCTTTTTTGGCGCTCCCCCCTTCCCCCCTTGCGCTTCTCGTTCACAGTCGCATCATCGCAGGCGCCCCCTAAAGCTGCTGCTGGCTGTACGCGGCCGTACACCCGGCTTCCCAACGAACAGCCGTCTGTGAGAAGAGCGAAAGAGGCAGTCGGCTGCGTTCGCCCTGAAAAGGTGCTCATCAAAGAGCAGCTTTCCCGAAATAGCTTTTAGAAGCCAGCAGGGAAGCCCTCATTATCCAGCAGCTTATTGCCTTGCCAATGTTTTCCACGATATATCCTCTTTTAAAGCTCTTGATGCTGAGCTGTTAGGTATAATTGCATGGAAACTAATCAGTATAAAAATTAGGTGTTTTTCTCAAGGCTTAAAAGTAGCAATCAAAAGCAAGGTAGAACGTAACCAGTAATGCAACAACTCACTTTTGCATGCGGCCCCGTCCCCACCCACTGTCACATTCCTACTGCCTTTAATGAAAATAGGGTGAGGCATAGCATGTTCATTCAGAAAGAGTACGATCACATTATGCATATTTTAACATCCTTATGTTAATAATCATGTTGTATTATTAGCCTTGTCTATTTTTCTCTGTTCTTTTTTCTAGTTCTTCCAGTTTTGAAAATAGGAAGATGGATGGATTTACTTTCTCATCAACTTCACTTAAGATTCTCAAGGCACTAAAAATTCATTACATGTGGATTAGAAAACATCTAGGGGATGTTCAGGTGTTTGTTCCAAACCATCCAACCAACCACAGCATGGATTGACTGTAAATTTGTGGGAAGGACTTATTTCAGCAAATGGGATTCTTGCATCAATGGTGAGCATGCAATGCAACATCTAGGCAAATCTCACCAGACAGAAAGAAGCTCATGAGAAACCTTGCCTACCACGTTTCGGTCGCCTTCACAGCCCAGCTGTTGGGTGCAGCAGTTAATAGTTCCCCTTCCTGCTTTTAACCAGTTCTTTTAAGGCCGACCAGTACCACAGCAGGGAGCGTTGTTTCTAAACGTCATGCTGCTTCTTCATACCACAGGAGTGTGGTAACTTCACTTGACTTCCCTTCTTCCTGAAAGAAAAACAAGAAAGCCAGTATATTTCAAATTAAAGTAACTGGTTTATCAGGCAAGCGTACAGACAATATAAAGCAAATATCTTCTCTATGGATCATGTCCTACCTAATGAATTTTAGTTCAGCACATTGAGACACTTCCCTCTTTTGTTAAAAATTTACATTGCTACTGTGATATATTTCTGAAAAACAAAGTATTTATGAAATCCAGTAGTGCAAAAAGTCCACAGATATGTTACTTTTCAAACCATTCTAATACTTGTGGTTTTGACATTAAATATTCCAGATAGCCTTGGCCTAGATATCCAAACCTTGGCTCACTAGTTGACCTCTCTGATGACAAATGAGTTTGTGCCTGGAAAGAGCTATTTACTCTGGATCTTACAATGTTAGCTGGTTGTTCTACAGGATCCAGCATCGTCTTTGTAGAGTCAAATATGATGTGAGTGATTTACTAGACTGAGAAGAGGGCTACAATCCAGAAACTCCAAAATCTGTTTACTGCACTGCCGTGTTTTCAATTGAACAATGATGCCTTGAAGTGTCTGTCATGCATAAAGCCCAAGTACTTAAAAATTGTCTTATATAGACAATTTCCCCTCTGTCTATGAATAGACTTCAATGAAATCTGCCCACACAAAGTTTTTCTGTAGGGTTGTAACCCCTAACTTCAAATTTCCTTTCCATTTTGTGTTTTAACGCCTCCAAATACAACATCTGTATTTAGCAGTGTGAGTAAAGAGATCTCAGTCAGTAGTTATCAACATTTCAGATTACAGTTGATAAATTCGCACGATATTCACGTTCCTGCCACACATGGAATTGTTACAGATGGTGTGTATAATAGGGATAAGGAACTTGTCTTGAAACATCTTAAAGCAACATTTTTATACCCTACGTGGCAGAAAAAAAAACCCAGACTTTAAATATCATTTTAATTTTCAATTTCCTTATCTTTAGATTCTCTTCCCACCCCCCTTCACAAAACAACTGTTCTATTCTTCTCCACCCCCCTAGGCTATTGTTACATGTGTTCTCAGGGTAACAAAAGGGTTTTGTCTAAAAAGACTGTATCTGAGTCATGTCTTTGCATGTGAAACAGCTGTACACCTAGGGCACATTCTTGGTCACTTGAAAATGTGTCATTTTCAGCATTCCGGGTTTACACTATTTTAGCCCTGTGTCACTGCAGTGATGGGAAGAAAGGAACTATCTTCAGACACCACAAAACTGTGGCAGCAGACCTGGACAGTGGGAGAAAGAAAATGCAAGTGGAAATGTCATGTGAATGATGTTTGGCCTAAAGTTGAAAAAGCTGGCCTAAAAAAAACCTTACATTAGTACATCTAAGGAATCTAATTACGCAGAACACAGCTTTATACTGGCCAGAAGATGCTTAGAAATCATTCATTACAAAAATGAAATGCTCATTACAACCTGCTAGCATCTGATATTGCGATACAATGACAAAATCTACAAATCAGCTTTGGGCAGGTAATGCACAGGAATGTATTGTGGTGAATACAGAATAACATGAGAATCTCTTAAGAGTGTTTCTAAAAAAAAAAAAAAAATGTTCTATTCAAAACTGTGAGTAATGGTAGAGTAACAGTCACTCTACACTGCACGGTCATTCCTTTGTCAGTGCACTGCCTACCATCATCCAAATAAAAGGCTTTAGAATGTCTTGTGTATGAAAAACAACATGACATTCTCCTGAGTAGTCACTAAAGGAAAGCCAGTTTGGATTATATCATTCAAAAGATAGCTTATCTGGAATTAAAAAACTCTCATCTCCTATTTTAAGTCCCTCCTTTGTCCATACTAGAAAAAAAATGTCCCCTGTTGCCTAAGGTAGTAAGGTTGTTATCATTTGGGGAACAGGATCTCTCATTAGTCACTGAAATTTAAGAGACATTAATAAGCAAGAGCATGACTCTTTAATAATAATAAGCAAGGGCATGACTTTCAAGCCATGCATTTAGGGGAAAAAAAAAAAAAAAAAATTCACAAGAATGAGGTTTAACTGTCAAAGTCTATATTAAATCTCCTGAAATGGAAATACTAAGAGATTCCCAAGGAATTGTGTATATTAAATGTATGTTTACTAAGTCTATACATGATTTCATGCACCGAGTTACAGTACTACAACAGACATAACTGATATAATAGAACAGTAATGGTATGTGGATAGCATGAGCCTGTAACAGCCGATAAGTAAAAGCTGGCCTGCTGGACTGGACCTTCCCCATCTCCACAGGTGCTGGACCAGTCTGTGAAATCAAAGCTGGCCATTGCCATCAGGGCCTCTCAGGATCCAGCAATGAAGTGCTACTGGCACGGTGAAAATCTCAGTGTAACACACTAGTGCAATTTTGTAAGCATCGCATTCCCTTGAAGATATTATGTGCAGTACATGGGTCTTTTCCTGCTTGCACCAGCGTGTGTCTATAATAAGCTTCTCTTTGTTTCTCACACGGGCTCTGGTGAAGGGGGAGGCAGCAGCAAATAATGGACTGAGTGACTGCAAATGCAGATGCCAGACAAAATGGATGCTGAATTTGGCTAAACAAAGCTACAGCCTGCAGCAAGAACAAGCAGCTTTTAACAGTGCAGAAAGTTCTCTGAGAACTTAGAGCATATGTAGGGGGGCAAGGAGGCAAATCACTCTTACCTACAGCAGCACCTCAAGCAGCCAGCAGCACTGACACACAAATATTCAGCATCCTGGCACTTTACTGTTCTGTTCCTCTGACTGAATGAGATGGCTGAGGCCTCTCATGTTAAAATTTTAAGTCTAACTCAAATGACGTAAAGCCACTTGAAGTAGAAGGCCACTTCCTCAACCCCTCCTGACCGCTGGAACACACCAGAAGTACCAGCACATCACCTGATTCACCCATCAGGGCAGACACAGCCAGACTGTGAATAAGTGGGCTCAGCTTCTTCCCCTTTTCCCTGCTCAGACAAGCTGTGTGAGATGATGTGCAGCGCTGGGTTCAAGCTGGAGAGCATGAACCCATCAACCTCTCCTGGAGCATGAGCTTTGCCGGTGATCCCACAGAGCATAACTGCTTCTCTTGGGCTCCCCAGATCTGCGCTGTGGACTGGCGGAGCTGGAAAGGAGGGTCCCTCTGTACTGAGGCTGTAAGTGTGCCAGTAAGAGTTGGGAGTTGAACCCTCCTACCCTCTAAATACACACCTAGAAGGCACATCTTCATACTGCTTCTAAATCACGGAAAGTCCATGGTCGGGAGCTCTTAGACAGATATTGTTAAATGATGGCACTCTTGATCGATTTATGCCCATTCTATTATAATAAAGCAGCATTTTATTTTTTACATATATATCACTTAACTGTTGAGCAGCTGGTTGAAGTACTCACTTGTCACTAATTCTATACTATAGCAAATGTATATGTACTTGCTTATTTTCTGCATCTGCTCATGGCAAATGGATTTCTGGGTATGGCCATACTTTACAACACAGCTTTTTCATGAAGTGTGTGGGCATCCATCATCAGTCAGTGGAGATCAAAACAATTGCTCAGAATTAGGAAGAGCAAGGTCTTTACAAAGATTAACAGCACCCTGAAGTAGCCATCAGACTTTGCTGCTACATTCTCTCTTTATGTATAAATATCTCTACATAGCTTTTATTTGTTCCCGTTTGCTAACAAAGATTTTGTTCCATTCATCAATACAAAGCAACTTCTTCCATCAAAAGCCTCTTGAATAGCTAGTGTCTAATACATCCAGGATTTCTGGCCACATGTAACCTCACACATCACACAGCAAGTCTCCCACCAGCTATTATCTTCTCTGCCCACTTCAGGGGTCTGACCTCATACTCAACATTAACTATTCTTGTAATAAAAAGCAGCACTGGATTGTTAGAACTGCAAATTTTTAGATGAGGCACTGAGTTCCCCTGTGTTATTTCTGCTGACTTTTCTAATCAAATATAAAGATCTCGTGACACATTTTGACAAAAAGTAGGGCACAGCTGGCTTATTTATTCTTTTACTAAAAATAGGCTTCAATGTCCAGCAGGTTGTAATGTGTTAGACAGCACTTTAAGTGCAATAGCTGATGTACCTGCCTCAACACAGCTATATTACCTATATTATCTTTGCAATGTGCTGATTATGAAAACCAAACATCCAGCTTCGCAATGACTTTAGCAGTTCCATTGTGCTAAAATGCTTACTAGGATTAGACTGCCCAACAATCAAAAATTACTTCTCATCCTTAGCAGAGGAATTTCTAACAACCTTCCAAGCATAGTGCAGCATGTTCTACATCTCTTGGGTTAATGGTATATTACTGTTCTCAGCCAGGGGCAAAGTCTAGGAAGAGATTCATGATGGGAACAGGAAGACAAATGATTTAAAGAAAGCCGTGTCTCTGCTACCTTCTTTACACATTTATTTTCTATCTGGCCTTTTTGCTAAGGCTATTGTGATAACAGAATGGACGTAACAACTGTGAAAATGAACAATGATGACAAACACTACCAAGTGTCTCTCACTTTTTAATGACTATGGATATGAAATATGCTCTATTATTCTGAATTTGGCTTTGCAGAAGGCTTTCAACCGATGTCACGTTTGCTTAGAGAAGATCATTGTCCAGTCACAATGGTTTAAGTCAGGGTTAGAAAGGCTTCATTTTGTGTAGAACAGCTGTAAGAGCCAAAACACAAGAGTCTTTAGCCCCTAAATTACAGTGATGCAGTTACTGTTTGAGTCAAATACATTTACTGACCTGCAGCATGCAGTGAACCTCACTTCTGACTTTAGTCATATGCCATTTGCAAACCATGAAAGACTTGCACAAAAACTTGCTTGATCGCACAAGTTAAATGTCACGTGCAAACCAAAGACAGATAAAAGCAAAGGTGATGTCTTACTGTGTCCATAAAACTCAGGTACTGCATTAGCATTTCACCGGTCCATGGAAAAACGTGATCACTTCAACCTCATTGATTCTTACACACCACTGGAAAGCTCATACATCTCTATCTATCTATACCTACATAGCAGGACAAATTGAAAAAGTTCTTGTGACATTTTAAAAATCAATAAAAAAAGAAATACTGCATGCAACATTATTCCTCTAAAATATCAGTTCTTAGCTACAAACTGACTATTATTCGAATCCCTAGTTAAAATCTCAGATTTTAACTTCTTCCCCCCAGTGAATGTGTTACAATTTTAAAACTACTTATGAGTTGCTACTTTGAAAAGGACTATCAAAAATACATATATCTAGCAGACAGGCATTCAGAAGGTATTTATAAATTCCTTATTAAATGTTTCAGTTTATGAGTGTCTAAACATATCAATGTATCTTTTGCTACAAAACTGTTTTTCTACACTAAGAGAAATGCAAACAGAGTCGCTAGGACACCCTGAAATCAGGGACAACCACGAATATTCAGTGCTCTGCTGGAACAAACAGGAACACGTTCATCTAACAGCTCAATTAATGTGACTTCCTGTGATCAGGATCCATGAGTCCCACTCGCAGAAAAACCAGGAGCCATGAGTCCCACTCTCAGAAAAACCAGCACTCTTGACATAGTTCAGATTATTTTGTTAATAATAAAAAGTGTTAATAACAGACACTGCATAACCAATGCAGGAGAGGTTCTGGGAATACTCCTAAAATGCCAGTACATCTTTTGAAGCAACGCTCTGCATAAACTTTTGTTGCTAGACAATCCAGTCATCCCGAATCAGGAAAACTCATGTTATTTCAGACAGCTTCTGCATGCTATGCTATGCATCATCTTCATTTTTAGTCCTCAATAGCTAACATTAGTAAATCTGGCTAGATGCCATAAATAAATAAATAGTTGCAGTGTAAGATGAAAAGTGTATTATTACTCCTTTAAAAACTAAAAAATAAAGCCTGCCTTACTATTTTGGAAACTCCAGGCTTTGTGCTAAATCACTTTTTACAACATTGTTTCCAGGTATTGATTAACCGGATCAAAACACACGTGTTTCACTCACTCTCCCTGGCAATCTATCACAACAAGTCTGAAAGCTTCATTTCCATGACTCATGTGCATTTAAACAACAATGCAAACGATGCCAAGTCTCTATTTATCACAGCTTTGTCAGTGAAACACGTCCTTCAGCAGGTGAATCATGAAATTGCTGTCTGTGTGGATGCTAAGTAAACACAAGGGGAAGCAGAGAGATGCCAGCTTAACTTCATGCTTCCCAATCCACTCCTCCTTCACTGTATCGCTGTGATGTTGCTAATATGAGCAGAACAGCTCTTGTCTCTTTCTCAACACGCAGCCCATTTGGCTGCAGTTCAGAAAGTCCTTCAGACCCACCAGGAAAACTGAAGCCCACACATAGGCGGTTTGCTCAGGAGACAGTGCCTGCTGCATATGCCTCAGAGAGAAAGGGAGGGTTCATTTCCAGAACAAGAAGGGCATCCATTTAAATGGCTCCACCATTTAGCAGGTAGCTCTCCTGCTTAGAGGGGGCTCACAGGGGACTTGGTGCAGTCCTGCCCTCCAATGAAGAAAGACAGACAGGTTATCTCTGCTCAGAGAAGGACTGGCCATCTGGACAAAGTTAGCTCACCTTTGCAAGAGAACACATTCCAGCAGTTCATAAAAGCACAGCTGAAGAGCACTTCTTTTTATTCCTGGAATGTACCTCATTGCCAAAGAAGGTAGCTATGCTCGGGAAAATATTCCACAGGGAGCAAACAAATTCTTCTGCAAAGCCATTCCTCCCTGGTCCACCCCGGCTGACATTACACAAGCTGAATAATACGTCAAGGTATTAAATAACACGTAAACATTTCCAGTAAATGATTTCTGCTGCAGGCCTTGGCTTAGCTGGTATTGCTTCCCTCTGTGATAATGCAAAAACAACTTCCTCAGTACTTTTGCACCTAAAGCCTAACATTAATGAAGCATTTCCTACCAATCACTGACTGGATTATTCCTCCTCCCCTATCTCCCAATATATGTTTTAAAGCCCTTGAAAACTTACCCAGTTAAGCTTTACTCAGCAATGTCCTTCTCTGGAAGTCTCTGACTGGCCTTACAGCCTACGCAATGGGGTAAATTGGTGGCCCCAAAATACTACACTTCTGCTAATACATTTAAGGACAAATGACAAATTCCAATGGGAAATAAGTTGGGTTCTTCTCACCCCACCAAGGATGGTTTAGATGAACCCCTGGCTTCCCATCATGAACTGGCCAAGAATATTCCTTTCCCTCCATCTCCAATTTTGAGATTATACATTTTCACATTATTTTTTCCCAAGTGTTTGAGAGCACAGTATTGGGAAGCACAGTCATTTTCGACCTGGTAGAGGAAATCCCCTTGGAATTTAGTATTGCTTTAGGCATGAACAGCGTTTCACAGTATATGCCAGTAACTCCTTTTCCTTTACTGTCAACAACACTCCACAACAGGGCAAATGCAGTTATGAGCCAACTAACCAAAAGGGGACATGGTTAAAAGCTAAAACATCACTGGGATGAGGATGAGCTCTTAAATCACCTCCATGTGACTGAGAGCCATTAGTCCCAAAGGAGACCTGCCCAAGGAAATTTCTGGGATTTTCCACTGAAATTTGTACTTTCCCAGAAGGTTTTCTGTAGGACTGCCCTAAGGTCAAGTATCCGAGGAACTCCCAGGAAACAACACCAAATTTCACTCTGAAAAGTGCTTGGGTGAAATGTTTGAACAGAGCTGTTGAGTAGGAGGGTGAAGTCATGCATTTTCTATAACTTTTTCCAAATATAAATTATTTCTCATAATACCTGTTAGCTGCACAGGCCTGAGCATTCCGGGGCAAACTGGATTGGGTTGAACACTGTGCAGTGAGCTGGACTGTTCTCCTTTGGGCAACTGAATAGTTTTCCTGGCAGACAAACTTGTAGCCCAGCTGAGAACTTGACACCGACAGCACTAAACAGTACTTGGAACTAAGATTCTCACTGATCCTGAAAAAGCTTTCTCAATACACCAAGATACTTGAAAAGGAAAAAGCTCAACTGACCTTGCAAGCTGAATGTATGGCAAACTAATGCTGACGTTTAACGTGGTTTTAATAAGCAATGGTGCATATGGAGTCTTCTGACATAACAAGATGTAACAACATCCAAAGAACAGAGGATTAATAACCTGTTTTAATATTTACCAATCATCTGGCTCCAATACAAATTTTTGGAAGACTGTCTTAAAGTGAAATTAGTTTCCCTGGGCTTGACTTGCAACAAGACTGCTCACAGAGAACAACTGCAACTAGTAAGAAACATGCTCCTGTTTGAGCAATATATGGAAAGCAGAAATATCAGACAACAACCTCCTCCAAGCCCCCTCTTCCCCCTGCTTACAGCTGCAGCCTTTTTTGCCTGATGACCCACATCTGGATGAGGAGTAATGGGTCAGTGGTACTGAATATCACAGCTCCCAAGGCCACCAGCTCTTAGCAGGGTTCCCACCTCTGTATGATAAACGGCAGCACCACTATCAGTGACTGTTCAAAGAAAATAACACATAGGGAAACAGAAATTATGGCCACCATGGCAAAATCAGATCACAGTGGCACACAAACTATTGTGCACAGCTCAGTAGTCAATGTGGGCCTATTTTTATGCCTAGGCCGATCAGGACAGCCACAATGCAAAGACCACGCCAGAACAAGCCTGTCCTGCTCACAGATTTGTTTCCAGCAGCACAACAATGAGTTAATGATTGCATTTCTGCTATCACAGAATACCAGTGCTCGGTCAGAAGTGTTGTGAAGAAAGGTTTTTTGAATGCTATTTCCCTGCTGCTTTTAGTTCCACCGCAGAAGAGGAACTAGTGGGAAGACCAAGCAATCTGCAGACACCTTTGGAGAAAGCTTTGGCTAGCCACCGTTGCTTCCTAAGAAACAGTAAGTCACTGCATTCTTAAGTCTTCTTTATATTGTAAAATAACCTTTTTTTTTTGTGAAAGACTAATAAAGCTATTGATTTCCAGACTTCTAAGAACCTTACTGCCAGGGCTAAATGGACCCTCAGAAAGACCAGCGGCTTCTAGACTTTTCAAGAAATTACATTTAACTGAAAATTTGTTTGTTTTTCAGGCAGGGCACCGAGGGCACTATAACTCAGGCACAAACTCCCTACACAGGAAGGAATGTGATGACAGCACAAGAAATGCATTTGTACTCTTCACACACCAACCCACCTTCGTCTGCACACAAGAAGGCATTCCCCCAGCTCTAGCCCAGAGATGTCTCCACAGAGCCCCAGGGCAGTGGCCAGTAACTGCCCCAGCCTCCACACCAGCAGCACTGGGATGAAGCAGGATGCACTACTACAGACAGGAGAAAAGGAGCCTTCCTGCTGAGGGGCTTTATCGGTGTGTACATTGCACACCTGTAGAGATGTATATAAACCACACATCTCCACAACTTCACACCAGTTTGGCCTTCTGTCTTTTAACACGCCCAAGAAACGACCGACCTGGATCTGCCACCCACCATAACTTTGCTGTTCCCACACCGTGGCAGGCAGGACTACAGCAGCCCCTGAGCAGCAGCACAGCTTCCTAGCCCTCTTTCCATGAGTCCCACACGACAGATCCTGACAGAGGCCTGGGAGCAGATGCGTTATCTGGAACACGACGGTGACTATGGAAGGCCAGTACTGGATGGTAATGAGAGCCAACATGTATTTAGTATATGGAAACATTTACATCTGCCTCCCCGTAGCTCTGTATCCTTACTACTGTATGCTAACCCACAAGGCTTCGAGCAGGGGACTTTGCCAAGCCTGTTTGCAGCTGCAGTGATCCAGATCTTAAACTGCAGTAAGCTTCGAAAGCAAAGCAGTGATGTAATGCCATGAAACAAGAGCACGCTGCCTTTAACTGTCCCATGCAAACCCAACAGCATTTCCAATGCCACCATACAACCAACACAAACACAGAATCATTTAAACTGAAATGTCAAACACATCCATACCTTGTCATTAAACTATATTTAATATATCCTTCACCAAGTACAACTTCCAGTTAGGGTCAATCAGATACTGTGGACCAGACAGATGCTTCTGCTTTGCTTCGTAACAGCAAAAAGCATCAAGTAATCAGCTCTCAAGCACCTTAAAAATGCCATCTTTGTTCTCAAGCACCATTATCAACAAAAAGATCCAATACCTAGAACAGCCAAAATACAGAAAAAGCAATCTTCTCCACACTGGAGTGAAAAAAAAAATTCTCCATGAAATACCACCTGCAAACTTAAAAAACCACCTTATGCCAATTTCTTCTGATAACATATCCAAAATAACCTCTTAGAACACTATAATTTAACATTAGTGCTTTCCTTTAATAATTTAACTTTAAAATGTGTACTTTAAATTTTTACTCTAGTGCTAAATATTCCTTTGAGAAAAAGTACTGAGTAGAATATTAGAGATGCGTACTTCATCTCTTCTAATCTTCGTCACATCTCAAAATACAGTTTTTCACAGATTTATGTTAAAAAGAAACACAAATAGATACGGAACATGAGCCCCTCTTTGTGGCTTTTTTACACACACCTAAGAATTGATGATCCCCAGCTAACTTATCCTATACCATAAACATACCTTGAAAAAACGAGCATGATTTTCTTTTGTTGCTTTTCTCCCCGTCCCCCAGAAGGAGAGCTGGGGAACAGACATGCTGTTCTGTAGTGGCTTGGCCATACGAACTCTATTAAAAAACTGATTATTTCAAGTTGTTAAAGATTAGGTGATAACCTCCCTCAAAAGATGACAAAAATACGAAGAGATCTTAATTAGTACCTGATAAAGAAGTGGGGCTATTGCACTGTGTGAACCCTGAATTAGCATAATAATGTAGGGAGACTCAACGAAAGTTGCTCTGTGTGTCTGATTCTGGTGGCAACAGCTCCTCCAGGGGCCTGCCCCTTCCAGGGCTACTCAGTACTGTAGCAGGGTGATACTTGGTTTTCTGTGCTTGTCTTTCCTGAAACAAAGCATTTTGAAATAAATCCTTCTGGGCAAGGTCTGACTGAACCTCACCCCCAGTAAGAGAACTCTTACCACTGAGGCGTACACACGCCTTCAGAGAGCACAGCCAAGTTTTACCACATCCTGGGTGCACACATGGCATTGCCCGCAGCCCATCAGAAACCTCAGCTATCAGAACATTGCTCCTCCCAGTCTTCGCACTCAAAATTAGTTGTTCTCCTTTCTACCTGCATTTTGCACTGATAGGAATACGGTGATACACACAAATGATTCATTCAGCAGCAAATAACTAATCTGCATATTTGTCCTTAGCAAATGATCACACAAACACAGCAGGATTAAAATTTAAGGCTCCTGAAGTCAGAAGACTACAAATTAATACCTGCATAGTAAATTTATTGCCAGTTCTGCATTACTGTTATTGCTTCACCTGAGTTCTTTGACAGATACCGAGACTCTCAATTAGCAATCTGCCTTTTTAATGAACAGAAAATCATAATTTATTTCACACTCTGGGTCTGGAGTGATCAATTCCACATACCCACACATGTAACCTCACACATGCGAGCAATCCTGCTGAGTTCAACCAGCTTTCCAAACCAGTCTACTCAGAACATCAGGTTCTGTACATTTTGCCCTCTTCCAATTCATCCCATCTATTTATAGCTTTTCCATCTATCTGATTATGATTTTCTAAGATTTCAAATTCACCTTTCTTCCTTTCAGTTTTTCCTACCTGAGGTATATTGTAATGATACTAAGGGGAAATTCACTGAAGAACTAACTTAACCCAATTCCTTTCCACAGTGTTTGTCCACACACTGAGTGTGATCTTTTCAAAGGTATTTGGCAGAGGTCTGTCATTTGCCAAGCTATTTTTCCAAATTTTATCAGTGTGAGTTTTTAAATCAGTATCAAATTATTTTTGTCACATCAGATTAAAAAAAAAAACACTCTCTAGCTGAGCTGGAATCTTTTAGTCTAACTCCTTAAAACTGCGAGAGACAAATGAAGTACATGAGGGAAAAATCACCCCAAAAAATGGTTTGTGGCTGAAATTCCACCTAGACATGGAAGAGGAGAGGGAGGAAAATTACATCTCTTGAACAGTATTTCCCAAGCCTTTGTTAAGAATTATTTTATTTCTTCTCATATCACCAGTAGACTCAAATCAACCTGGGCTTGGTGAGATCTGTGGAAAATATAACAGGACAACACGTCATTCTACTGCTCTGCCATCTCCAGTAAGTTATGTGTCCAGGGCACATGCAGATCAAGTTTCTTGTTTCTTACAGCTTTTATTAATCTCCAATTTGTGTGTTGGTTCCGGATACTAGGGTGGAATCAGGAGACCAGTTCAAATATCTTCGTACAGTTGTTGCTAAATCATAACTATTTTAAAAGATTGAGTATGACAAGTCTGAGAGAGGAACAAAGAGTTTTATTCATGGAAAATCTTACTACCCTTCAAAGCAAGTCATATGAGAGATATATGAATACATATATTTTTATAGCTTGTACCTAAATTAGAAACAAGATTACAATTCTCAATGTCCCTCAAATTCCTTCCCTTCTTTCCCCATTCTCCTGGGTTTTTTTGGATGATACACTGTCCCCTTTATTTTTTTTCCTCCTCTTATGCATTCTTGTCCCTTCTCTCTCCACTCTTCCCATTCTACTGCATCTTGACTTTGTGTTCACTTGTAACCAGACACTGGATTCAGAGATGCAACGCGCCAAGTTCTGGCATTTTGGAAATTTGGCAATTTTCAACTACAAAAGGACTTTCCCATCTTCCCTCCTCCAAACAAGCCATTAATAAAAAGCACAGGAGGAAAAACCCAAACCAGATTGATTTAAATTGTGGTGTTACCCATCCTGAGCATTTCCAGTTTAAACCAAAGTGATGAAACTACACTGGCAAAAGCCAGTAACCAATGAAGCTTAAACAGTCTAGGATTAGTTTTAATTAGTTCTAGGAGATACACAGAAACTGTAACGAGGTAACTGTCACGGAAATCCTGAGGGACCAGGCTGTCTTCTCAGGAAGCATCTAAACTCAGCCTTGCTGCAGTTTCTGGCTCAGTTGTTTTATTTATCCTAACCAACCTGCCTATGCCTCCCCATAACTGCCTTAAAATAGCTGTAGGAACAATATTCAATAATAGGACTTACACTTGCTTGTATTTTAGAGGTGAAAAACATAAGAACATCCCACGTGTGCCACGTGCTTCTGTTACTGCAGTGTAGTTGCACAAATCCGTAGAGCTTCAGAGGGAGAAAGTCCCCTTGGTCTGCAGCTTGAGCCCGCAGCACCTCTGCCACCATCCACTGCCTGAGAAGCTGAGTCTCTGTGAAGCTCAGGCTTTAGCAAAGGCAGACAACTGAGCCTCAGGCAGAACCACACAGAGAGAGACTTCTTTCTGGTTCACTTATCACCATGTCACATTTCAGAAAACAAGCCCAGCATATGTCCCTGCTGCTTCACTTCGCAGGTTTCTCATCTGTCTTCTAGGTCCCATTTTAGATCAGGAAGGCACTGCCTTCTTTGAACCTTGTGTCCTCACCCCGCCAGGAAAGGTGGACAGTCTTACGGGAACCCAGTCACTACCGGCTCCTTCAGCCTCCTCAGATCAGCACAAGGCTAACTGACAGGGCATCTCTAGGAGACGGGGACAAGTGGTGCACGGGCACTCAAGTGTCAATATTCAAACCAAATGGTACCACACATCCAATGATATCCCAACATAATGAGTACAAAGTCAGAATCTAGGTCTCCTAAGCAAGCTACGTTCAAATATACTTCATAACAAGGTAGGAAACAAGTCGATTCAGTGCCGTAGACATATTCGAGAAAAACTGTCAGCGGCAAAATTCGCCAGGAAAAAAGCCATTTCCTCACCCCCTGACTTTTGGAGCTAGACCAGGACAAGTTAACTGGTTGAGCCAGAAGCACCAGCCATTCAACCAGATGAACGGGATGGGGAAGAAAGAAAAAAAAAAAGAAAATGAGTGAAAACAGTTTCCACGTGAATTCCATTGGACACCCAAATTGGGCAGTTATGTTACAAACCACTTCTGCGCACCTGCTGAATTAAAGTTTTCAAGCCAAACTGGGCAGCTGTTTTCCAAGATGTGGTAAAATACAGTGACTTTTGACTTGGGAAGAGGAGATAAGGAGGCACAAGAAACAAACTTTCCAGCTGGATGAAAAACTCTGGCTGAAAGGACAACAACCTCTAGAAGAGGTACCCAAGCAGCTCCTCAGATTTACATCACGTAACAGAACAGAACTGAACCCAGACAGTTAGATATCTCTGAATGATACCAACTGCTTTATTGGTAGGTCTGAACAAGTCTGCAGCCTCAGAAGGTTACGATCTTCCCCTGCCTTACAGGAAAGGAAAATAATTTATTTTAGAGGAACTCCAAGATACTCAACTCCAATCAATCTTCTACAGCAGGAAACCCCTGCCACCACAGGTGGAACTATAATACACTGTCTGTGCAGCTGGGGAACAAGAAAAATGGGATTACCCTGTTCCCACTCACCAAAACCAGAGAGCAAATACTGGAAGTAAAATATGCAGCTGAAAAACCTGGAAAAAACCCAAACAAAAAAAAAAAAAACCAGAAAGGAGGATTACAAAAGTTATTTAGGTCATCCATAAAAAAGCTTCCTAGAGTATTAACCAAGGTTTGAGCCCTTCTGAGGAAGCTACCGTCACTTTGAGAGCTTAGATATAGGGCAAAGGAAATTCATCTGAATCTGTATTTTAGGAAACAAAGTTGAGAGAACACTTTGCTGACTTCTGACATCACTTGTACCCCTGAAGGAGCCCTGTAATGTGTACTGACAATACCAGCTTCTCTTGGCCATCTCTTTGTTCTCTATAATTGGTATTTTTAAATACAGTTTACACTGTTACTCACTGGACCACATCACAAAAGAGGAATGGCAGGATAAAAATTTCTTTGCCATTGAAATGTTACTTGAGTTAGAAGCCAAGAAACAGACATTCCTTTTTAACATTCACTTGTCTGCAGCATTTTCCTTGTGGAGGCATGTCAAAAAGAGAGAGATAAGCAATTATTTACAGTGCTACAGATTTCTGTCTATCTGATCAGAAGCAAAAAGACTTAAAGACACGTGGAGATTACACGTCATCACTGCTGGTAGGGTATGCCCTGCACTTTCCACTCTGGGCACTAAAGCTGTGGTTAAATTCAGCTTAGGATAACCAGTATTTTTCATGACAGCTTATTTCACATTCCACAAAGCAATCTGTATCAAGCGAACAACACAGGGCAGATTTCAATGAAACTATAAAATAATAAAATTGTATCCACAATAAAAACAAGGAACACAAAAAGCAGCACCAAAGTTCTGGTTAGACTAGGGAAAGTTCAGTGAGTCACTGACAGAAGAACTGTAAGGGTGGGATTTCATCAGCAGAGTAGTGTTCCCATTATAAAAGAACCTGGGTACTTCTAACCACATGAAATGACCCTCACTCATCTGATGCCGCAAAACAAGTAACTAAACCAAGAACAGATTAATTTCCTTTAGCTACAGATATACCATCACCACACCCAATTGAGATGTTTACTATTAGTAACAACAACGACTTTCTCCCCGCCCCTCATTTTCTACAGATATGCACAAGCAGCTCTCTATTTAGACCATGAGGAGGCTAACTTTTCTCACACGAACATTTCAGTCAATAGAATAGAGAGGTATTCACATTATTATGTTACTTTTTCATGAATTTATGTTTAATTGCTCCTATCTGAGTAGTCAATATAGGATGGTACCACACAGCAAACACACATTTGGAAACTACCTGGACACATGCAATGGAGGCAGTAAAATGAGTAAGATTACATAGCTGGCCTTTCATTTCAACCTGGGTATTAGTTCCATCAAGAAGCTAATATATATTCACCAAAACAAATGTCCATCAAAGCCACAAAAGCAATTGAATGCTTACATGTATGCTGACAACACTACATCAGAGCTGTAAGTAACCTGGCAAAGGAGGCTGTAAGTAGATCAGACATGCAAGCTGGTCCAAAATGTATGTAGCCTCTTACCCAACGTGAGGTCCATTCTTAGTCTGGCCTCTGTGATTCAGGCCACTACGCTCAATATTGAAAGTAAAAATATAGAATTGAAAGCCATTTTCCTCCTGGACATATTGGTGAGGAAAGGTGGTTAACTGAACGAGAAGATAAAAATTACACTGTGGTTTAACAGACATGTTCTTCCTCTTCAGATGGATTGGTAAAGCATAGGTTTTAACATAAAGTAACTTTGCAATGTTGAGATAAACTCATGATGTTTTGCTTTCTAAGAGATTAATTGAAAGCCCTGGGTTTGGTTACTACATAAAATAAGGGAGGGGGAATTATATTTTAAATAAAAAGCCATCCTGAATTCCTAACAAATTACAAGGTTAAAAGGAATTTGTGTCTGCTGGAAGAAGGTATCTATGTGAAAGATTAATAATAATGAAAACCAGGCTCTTCAAAAGTAGAAGTAATGCTTGTTGAATTTATCATCACCTGCAAGACATGTTAATAATGCTTCACATTATGCCAACTAGACAGCAAATAATTAATAGCTCACAAACAATCTTCCCACAGAAGCTTCAGTGCCAATGTTGTTTTGACTGATTACCATGAATAAAAAATATAATCCCAAATATTCAGGCCTTGGACACAAATCCCTGATTTCTGAGAAACTTCCACAAATAATAATCCTATCTCTCACAGCATTACCCTGCCAAAGGTAATTAAGTTCCAGGATGACGGTGTCACTGGGGAATTCTGGTCTCACTATTCACAACTCTTTATTCAAGTCCATTCTGTTCGCAAAACAGAGAAGCTGGTTCAGCGTATACACACAGGGGTTCCACCACTGAGGTCTGCTGAGCCACCACAAATGCTCAGGAGTCAGAGGGTGAGAAACAGGTTACTGTGATGCCTTGAAACAAAATCAGAGCTTAGCTGATTGTGGTATGTAGGGGGTGCTCATTAAATGTTGAAGGCTATCCGTCTGACCACACAAGCTCTTTCCTCCTCTTGTCTGAAGCAGCTGGGAAACAATGGTCAATAGGTAACATGTCTCAAACCAGCAATAAGGAATGTCTGCAAGGACACAGGGCTGTGAGAGAGGATGAAGAGGAAGAGAAGGAAATTGAGAATAAAGCAAAGATGGAAGCAAGGAAGGTCAAAAGGTTGTTTATGCACTTACAATATCTCTAAAATAAAGTCACACCCCAGAGAGATGCAGGTGGCAAACTGATCTCATTAGAAAAACCACAATGGTTCAGAAACAAGGTTCATTTTGGCCAAGGATCCTGTTTCCAGCACTGCTCATACCCAGATGTTGCAGAGGAAGCTTCCCAGCCACACTGTTTGACAGACTTAAATGTGGTTCCTGCAGAACAGGCCAGAAAAGTTTTGCTAAAATTACCACCAAGTTAGGGGAATATTACACAGCAGAAAATAAGATCCTCTGTTTAGAATATGGCATCCACAGTCATAAAGTTTACAAGCGTTACATGGCGTTTTTTGCTGAAAACAGCATTCGGTATAGCACACAACATCCCAGTTCCGAGAAACTTCCGTATGTGCTTCAAAAGCATCGAGAAAAAACCCAACTACCTACTCACTGCTCTGTTAGGCAACTAGTGTACAAACAGTACAGAACCCACCTAGGTGTGCAAGGGACTAGCGTTACCACATACACCACGCAGGCTTTTGGGGCAAAGCGTAAAGAGTTATACAGTCAACCTCTTCCAGGGAAGAAAGTGCCAGGGTGATGTGGCAGCCAGCATTTCACTCACAGATGCTGTTGAGGCAAGAAACGGACCAGATGGACTGCATCCATTCCTCATCCCTCCATTAATATCAGATCTTAATAACTGCTGCCTGGGGCTCCTCAAAAAAACTCCCTTCATGGTGTTTTCCTACTGAAAATTGTAGCTTTCTCCGGGGGGCGGGGGGGACACAACCCAAAATCAAAACAAAAAAACCCACAAGCAAACAAAAACCAAAAACAACCCACCAAACAAAAAAACAAAACAAAAAACCAACAAAACCAAAACAAAACAACCAAAAAAAATTAACAAACCAACCAAGTTTCTACTAAAAGCACTCTATCTAGTATCTTATTTCTAAAAACACAAGTTCTACTACCTTTTGGTTTTCAACAAACACTTGGTTTGGAGCAGTGGCTCAGTCACACTGGACTCAGCAGCCAGAGCACACCTCCCAGGAGGCAGTGTGAGATCACCCGAAGGGGAGATGACGACACAGATGGGGAGATACGGCTCAGCCAGGGAAGCCAGTCTGCTGCTGAGTCAAAGTTGTTAATCAAAAGTGTTAAAAAATATACTGCAGGTGTTCACAAAAGGAATAAGCTTTGCTTTAAAAATTTTCTGCAAACAACATATTTGGAGATCAGGTCTGTTCCTCACAATTTCTGGGAACCCTTGAAGCTGCAGATGCTAAAGATGGAGACAACCAGGACACAGGAGGCCCCAACAACAGAAACCATAGCCCAGCACTGCCAGACACTTCCCACACTTGGGAATTACAAGCAGTTGGCTATTCCTCCTCCATTTCTTTCCTTCGTCACGCACCTCAGCTCTCGTACCTGTCCACTCTCTTTGAACAGTTATGAAGATTCTCATTGCAAGTTATGGACAGATAAATGTCTGAGGGAGCTAAGAGGAAAGGGCTCAGCTACAAAGAGTTGGTCTTTTGTTGCAAGGTCCATGTAGTCAGACTGTTGCTAGCTACTATTAGAAGTATATAATGAACAGTTTAAAGAGCCTTGGTTTAAAATAGGCCTCCAAAGTTACCCCAGAGGCTGAAACTGAAAGATGGTAGATTTAGATATTAGGAAGAAATTCTTTGCTGTGAGGGTGGTAAGATACTGGAACAGGTTGTCTAGGGAAGCTGTGGGTGTCCCATCCCTGGAATTATTCAAGGTCAGTCTGGATGGGGCTCTGAGCAACCTGCTCTAGTGGAAGGTGTCCCTGCCCGTGGCAGGGGATTTTAAACTGGATGATCTTTAAGGTCCGTCCAAGGCAAACAATCCTATGATTCTATGAGTGCCAAAAGGGACTAAGCTCACCAGGGAATGTTGTACATTGCCTTGACAACATTAAAGATTAACTCACTGATCTCCTCCATTAACATATAAAATCTACTCCTGGAACACTGCGTTCAGAAGTTTAATAGAGATTCTGATGCAAGGGCAATGGCTATCCCACAGTGCCTCAGTAGCTGGCTGAGCTCTCTCACAGGCTGCAGTGCCTGCAAGGAGTAAACCCAAGCGCACATATGCGTGTGCAATCAAGGCTCTGCTCTTATCAGACCCCTCCCAGTCGGCTCATGCTTTAACCGGTCATTGACTCAAGTAACGTCCTGCATGTTACAATTGCCAGTAAAATACAATAGCCTGAAACTGAAAATACTGCTGGTCTACCAACAATCCAATCTGAGAGACAAACTCACTGATAATTCCGAGACCAGGTCATAGGATGAGACACTGATTGTCTCAGTGCTCCAAGTGAGCAGCTTAACTGGCACAGAAAAACAGGGTGATTAATCACAAGTAAGGAAAACACCTTCCTACAGAATACAGGCAACATTAATGCTTCACATCATTAAAAAAAAAAAAAAAAAGTGAGGTTACCACTCAGGACAGCACACGTGGAAAACATTTAAGGGGGAAAAAAAAGCTGAAATGTTTAATTGGTGAATTCTTCCCATTAACAGCCTCAACAGTCTGAGACATGCTGGCAGGCAGGCGGTGCTGGCCTCAGACACACTGCCAGCCACACTTCCCCACTGCTGGCAGCTGCCAGACCTTCCTGGGGTTTGAAAGTTTCCCTCCTGGAGGCCCTGCTCCCAGTGCTTTCCGGTAAATTAGCCTCTCGAGTCACATCTCCTCGGACGTTTGGATTCTCCCCCCACACACCCCCGGTTTGTTTTTGATGCAACAGAATCTGATCTTTTTCAATCTCAATCCCTCTCTCCCCGAACATGGGGGTAGAGCCGAGAAGCGCCTCCAGGGAGGGGGGGATTCACCTCCTGGGGATGCCCACCTCTCACCCAGCTCCGCTGAAGCGGGGAGAGGAGCTTCACACCGAGCGCAAAGGAAGGGACCAGCGCGGGGTCCGCAGAGCGCGGAGCCGGCTGGCAGGAACGCGGCGCGGGGAGGAGCTCGGCTCCCCCGCTGCAGAAGCCGATGCCCGGCAGGGAAGCCGGCTGCCCTGGTCCCTCAGTCCTCCCGGGCTCTCTCAGCACCAAAGTTCAGCCCCTCGCCCGCCCTGCCCGCGGACAGAACCCCGCCAGGAAGGAAAACCAACGGCCCGACAGCAGCCCCGGCTCCGCCCCGCGGCCCCCGGGCCGGGAACGGGCTCGGGAGAAAGGCGAAAACTGAAATAAAGAAGAGAGAAGGCTCGGTGCCCTACCCGGCTGTGCTGGCGGGACCCCGCCGGTTCCCGCAGGCTCGCACCGAGGGCGTCCCCGGCACCAGCTGCTCGCCCCTCCCTCCGCCACCGCCTCCTCCTCTTCCTCCTCCTCTTCCTCGGCCCGGCGCCGGAGCGAAGGCACGTTAGAGCGAAATGTTACTGTCACGGGGTGTCCCGAGCTGTAGCGGGGCTCTCTGCTCCCCGCGAGGGCTTCGGGCCCCGTTCCGTGGTGGCTGTTCCCGACACCAGCCCTTTGCCCCGGCGCCGCTGCCCGCCTGCCGAGAGCAGCCCAGGCCTGAGGGCAGCCCAGGCCTGAGGGCCGCCCAGCCGGGGCCGCCCGCTGTCGGCACCACCGCAGCCCCGCGGGTGCCCCAGAAGGGCAGGTTACCGTGGCACGGGGAAGGAGGGCAGGCCGGCCCCCAAACTTGTCAAGCACGATTATTTTTTCCTTGCACTCAGTAGTGAAGTTCTTGAGCCACAATAAATGCTACCCAGCTCCCCACCGCTCTTCACCCCCTTTATCTCCTTCCCTCAGGAAAGGTGGTTATTGCAGTAAAATCTATGGGTTCCTTGGGCATCAGTCTCCAGTTCCTCCAAGGAACTGGCTGAAGGACCTGCCAATACATGACACCTAGGGGGGATGCAGTGCCCATGTCTGCCCAGCCAAGGCCATCTTTGTGGTCTCCCATCTCCTCCTCCCAGCCAGGTCTTATGGTGGTGTACCCACCCACCTTCCTACCCACCCGCCTTCCTCACAAACGGCACGTATGCCCCAGGCCTCTGCCTACCACAGAACTGATGCAGAAGCCCTTTGCCAGCCTCTCAGGCCAACATGCGCCATTCCACAGGCACCCCGCAGCAAGACCGGGGGATACTCTGACTTGCCCAGGCCACCACAGTGCTGCAGCACATTTTCAGACAACAGCAGAAAATGTCTAGTAACAGACGTCTTGCTAACCTCCAGCCATCCAAACACCTTCATGCAAAGCACTTTCATCTGCATTTCAGTAGCACCTTGTGGCAACTTTCACCAGCAACATAACCACCAGGTTTTGTGCCAGTGCTTGGGAGATGGTGTTGTAATAAGTCAAAACCTGTAACTTCAGGTGTAGTGTTTATAAATGTGCAAATCCAGTCATCACATTTGTGAGTGTGCCGGGTGGTAGAGCACAAAGGTCTGCTGCTTCGGCTTGCAGATTGTATCTGGGAAGAGGACCAGGGGGTGTCTGCTAGGAGACATGAGGCAACTGTTAAAGCTGAAAGGACAGTAAGCAGAACCCACAGAAGGAGTGGCCTCAATCACTGGGACCAAAACCAAAGTGTCCTGTAAGAAAAAACTAAATCCAAAAAATATGCCCTAGCAGGAGGCCTGGAACATCCCACAGGGCAAGATGAACCTCAGGTTCCTGTTTTATTGGCAGCAAGAATGGTGTTCATCAGCACAGGAACTTGAGTTAATGGTGTCTTGTAAATTTTAGTACTTGCAGAATGGTTTAATGAGATTTGACAAACCTACAAAGATGCAACATACACTAAAAATGCAGCAACATTACGTGGTTGAAGCCTCGCATTCTTTTAGTGCTTGGTACAGGCAATAGGTTGCAATAAATAATAGCAACTCCACACCCTCTCTGACAGCTGTGCTGGTCACAAACAGGGGTCCGAGCAGGACAGGAAAGCCAATGTCACTGAACAAAGGAGCCCAAAGGAGCCTCCACCTGGAGCTTCATTTTCCAAGCTCCTGTGGAGCCTATCCTCATGGGATAGGCACTCCTCAGTGCCCAAGCTCTTCCTTCCCCCTGTCCCTTGGAATGAGCAAAGCCCTCCCTCTCCACCAACAGAGAACAAAATACAGCTAGCAGTGGCTTCCTTGCCATTTCTTGCAGGGTGCTGTTTCCCCTCCCCTTGAACAAACAACTCTGCATACCGGTAATGTTACTGTACTGCAACATCACCCTCACATATGAAGAAGAGCTTTGGGGCACTCTGTACGTGCAGCTTCCATCTGGAGTTGCAGAAAGAGTACAGCCAGAGTTCAGTTAAAATTTTACCTGCCATAAACCCACAGCACAAAAAGACACCACCTTCCCTTGCCCACTCACGTAGCTCTCAGCATCAGCCCCCCCTTTCCACTGTTGCAAGCTCCTTACACACAGGACAAATAGGATGAGTGAAATAATCCAGGCTAAACCAGAGCTTTTTGCTTCTTTCCCCAAGGTACTTAGGACCTTTCATTAACAGCGGCCTTCTTAAAGGCAAAAGACTATATCCTGATGGTTTCTTTCAGCACCAAAGAGCTAGTACTTGCTTCTGTATCTCAAAGTGGTCATTTAATAACCTAAATTCAGGCACCTATTCTAACATCAATACACATCAACAGCAGGTGTGATGAAAACCCTATAAGCAGCTGAGAACAACTAGAAGAAACAATTTCGGTCAGGACCTTATGAAGTGTTTTCCACCAGGAAATCTCAGAGTCTGCTGGTGCTTTTGAGTTTGTATCTGCATTCGAACTGACAGAGTTTAAGTGAGACACAGGCCTCCATGACTGACTCCTGACAGCACTTTACCAGCAGCTTTTATGGCATCTGTAGGTAAACCAGGCTTTGAAAGGACTCTGCTTACTTTTGACATCTACGACAAGGGAGTTAATGTGCAAGTTAAAAATCCCAGAGAACAATCAGCAGCCAAGGCACTGCTGACTCTAATTCTTCATCTACTGTCTCTAAGCCAGCTCCTTAATCCAAACTTCCAATTTCCTCCCACAGAGCATGGTTAATACTTCCCTTCTTCCACCCTCCAACAGCCACCCCTGCACAAATAATGCTTTCAGTGAGTTTGTTCCCATGGATGGAACACAGCTGTGGCACCTAAGCATCACCTGCAAGGGTAAAAATAAGCACTATGGTACTGCAGAGACAAGTCTGACTTGCTTGTTTTCTCACTCTCACTGTGAAGAAATCTTATTTTGAATGTCCACTGCCATAGTTGGATTTTTCAGCTTGCAGACAGCTTGTCTGCCTGGCCTAACTTCCGTTCTCCTGACCACAGTTTCATCTCACTTGGCTGTCACTTGTCAAGGTATTTAACATTATTCAGCCCCTGACAATCCCTACCTCTTCCTCACCACTTCCCAGCAGCTTTGTACTCTTGTCATTATCTAGTGTTGCCTTTTATTCTTCTTGCTTTTGTCTTTTTACTGTCATCTCTCATTACACACCTTGAGGAGAGTGAGTTTCCTGGCAGAAGGCTTATGGTAAAAGATCTCGCCTCACTGTCTGAGCAAATAAGGGAGCCAGGAGCTATTTACATATTCTCTGATAAGCAGAGAAAATGTCCCGATAGTCCTGTAAAGTCCACAAGGAATTGGCTTTGTGTTGTTCCATATTTCTTGCTTGTCTGTGCTTGCCCAATTCTAATTAACTGACAGTATTAAAAATACTTTTAAATATTGTTATAACATCATTTGGTGGACAAAGCAGTATCATAGCCTTGAATTTAATCATTAAATGAGATGGTATTGCCAATCCTTAACATTTAAAAGTCATGCAAATGACTTTAAAAAGCATGACTTTTTCATATTAATTATCAGTCAATTTCTGACCGAGCCATGAGGTTACAGATGCATCTCATTTATAATTTTTTCATGTAACAATGAAGGCAAAAATTACATTTTATAATATATTGTTACTTGAAATTCTGTATTTTTTTCATAAGGACTACTACAGTTGGGACTTGGGGAGGTGTGTTTGTTTTGTGGGATTTTGTTGTTTGGTTTTTTTTCGTTAAGGTTGACATTTTCTTCTATTAACATAACTTTAAAGATTTGGAATGTTATCAGAAAACCCTAAGCCAGAAAACACCCGCTTCACATATAGACACACAGCAGAAGACGTGCTAAGACTAGTGTCTGGCAATACAACCAAGAGCTCTTGCTGCCCTGGCAGGGGGTAATGGTGTGAAACTCTCTCCAAGGCAGATCCTGAGATTTTAACTGTTTTCACTCGGACCATGTTCAAATCAGCCTGAGCTGACAACGAACGAAACTAAAGGTAAGCCAAGCCACAGGCTCAGGGTAAGATGCAAGCAGCTCTGAGCAGAGTGCACTAACTGCCTCTGCAGAGGCTGCCAGCAGCTTTCAGGGACTGCATTACTGCTCTGCTAGGAACTCTCCTGTTCCCACTAATTTCATTCTTTAATTTTTCATTAGATACTCAACCTGTTATGACTTTCAAAGCGCATTATTCAAAGTTGCATCTTACTAACAGCATTCATCGAGCCCTAGCACTTTGTAAATACCTTTAACTAAAAACTACCAATTTGGTCAGCTAAAGTTGGTTGGTCACCTGTCAGATCTTAACAGTTCTCACTCATCCTTTTTCTTTACCTGGTGCAGCGTCTGTTGCAAGCAGATTAAAGGAATATATATTCATTTGTAGCTCTTTTAATCGTTAAGTCAAATCTTGGTATGGACACCATTTCCTGAATTTTGAAAAGGCTTATCTAGGTGCAATTTGGGCATGACACTGATTTTAAAGCACTGAAGATACACCGATTGCCCAAACCCCACCCCCACACAAGGAGCAATCAGGTGGCAAGCTTCCTGCCAAGGAGCAAATTCCACCGTCTCAAGCCAGATGAGCTTGCTAGTAATACAATGCCTTGAAGATGGTAAAGTAGAGGCCTAAACCACAGGACTCCACACATCCATCTGCTGCCATACCAAATCTCAGCCCAAATGCTTCCATGCCAAAATCCTTCCTAAATTGGATTACGGACAGTCACATTCATTCATTTTCTGCTAAGCTGCTGATGGAAATGTTACAAGTTCTGTGTTGTCGTACGGGCGGTATTCAGCTAAACATTTCTGAGCTGTTCCTTCCTACAGCTCAGAGAATGGGAATACAGAACTCCACAGAACAGGGCAAGGCGCTGAGAAAGCGGTGGGACATCCTCTGCTACAGGGGCTGGAGATGACGGAAAGAAAGAGGTGCTGACAGAGAGACGTCGGGGATGAGTAAGGTTGCCAAAAGTGTTTCCGGGTGCCAGCACTGCTGGAAGGTGGGTGCTCACTTGCTGCATGTGCAAAAGGGAAGGGCTGGCTGGAGGAAGCTTCAGAAGATGGCTTTAATTCCCAGCATCAATCACTTCAGCTGATCCCTGTGAACAGTATCTGCGATGAGAGCCACAAAGGCTACAGTAGCCCACCTTCCCACCTGGGGACCCTGGGGGACAGACAGCAGGGCTGGCAGAAGCACAAAAGGCAGATGAGCTGTGTGGCTCCTAGGCCGGTTGCAAGTGCTGAGGAAAGTAACATTTCAGTGCACTAGGTACTGCACAAATGCATGGTAAATCATCAGCCCTGTACCACAGCCTGAGAGGAAGCATTGCACTGACAGTCCTGTTGACAGCCTTGACCTTGAAATGGTCCTGAAAGCAGGTTGCAGAGGAACGAAGCAGCAGAACACTTGCAAGTAGCTGCATTCAAGCAGAAAGACAACCAACCCTCTGGCACATCCGACACGGGATCACCTACCAGTGCACAATTCTGCTGTGTCGCCCAGCCAAGCGCAGTACCTCTGGGACAGCGGCTCACCCTGGGCTGTCTAGCACAGCAACTCACCTCTCCATGACCCGAGGCTCAGCCAAGCAGCACTGTCAATCTGAAAACACACTGCAGAAAGAGCCCGCTGGTTTACTCACCTGTGAGCTCTCTGCATCAACCAGAATGTTCCACAACCAGCATTTCCTTGATGCATTCATACCAGCAGATGGTAACGAGATGATTCCCTGTGAAAAAGCAAGAATGCTTCTGGGGTTTACTTTCAGACAGTCATTGTCTTCAAAGTCACTGCAGTGCTTTCTAGAGTCCTTGGGATATTTTTATACTTGTTCATTATAAGGTCTACCAACTGCTACAAAATAGCAAGGGCTGTAATAACAGCATTGCACATTAAGGATGGTTTTAATTATGTGTACAATATCTATGCAAATACCAGATAGCATCTTCCACATGAAAGGCAGGGCTGGTTTGTTTGCTTCTTATCCTCACAGTATGGAATCTTACTGCTTCTTATGATGCAATATTCATTTGGTTAGATTTTAATTACTTTGGTTGGTAATTAAATTAACATTTCTTAAATTAAAACAAAAAAAACCCTCACAGTATCTTCCTGAAGTATTTCTATCACAGTGTCTCCTAAAATATCTCCATCAGGACTAGGTCCCTATTATGAAAACAACAACAAAACCCAAGAAAAACAGGGCCAGGGAACCTCACCTGCCTTATAATGGCAAGGAAGCCACTGCTGAATGGCAGGTGCCTGGCATCTGGAAATGGAATACAGGTGACAGTTTGGCACCAAAAGCAAATTTTTTCTCAATCACATGCTATTTTGAATACCTTGGCCTAAGCATCATACTCAATGTTACACCACAAATCACTAAAGCAGCTTTTGTTTCACAGATTTTCTTTAGCTATTTCAGTCTGTTTGGTTAAACCCTCAAAGACAAGAAAGGTAAGTTCATAGTGACAATACTCCCATGTAACCCAAGTCACTGAGAGGTAAAGTAGCTTGACCAAGGTAGTGGCTAACTTGGTGTTAGCCACTGTAACTGTGCTGCTGTCCTAGCTGTGCTAGATAGATTGGCTCCTGTTTGAGTAGGAGTAAACAGACCAGGCCCTTGCTGAGTCAGAACTCCAACATCCTGCCACTGACAGTGATACTTAAGGCACACTACAGAAGGGAACATGAGTCTTTGACTTTTCTACAGGAGCAGCTCCCCCTAACGTGGGCTGGTCAACCAGACTCGAATGTGGTTTGAGGCAAAAAGCAAACATTAATGCCAGATGAACACAGCAGTCATGGAATAAAACTGTTTGCTGGATTCTGACCATTCCAGAATATCATGTATAGGTGCAGTGTTTCATGCACACTGAAGAAACAGAAACCAACCCCACAGATTGCCAGGACAAAGGTTACCAAACACAACTTCAGCTTAGAGCTCTGCTCTACACACCATGTGGCATAGTCTTGATTCCTTTTTTCTCCTGCATGAATTCATCAGTGAAGCTCGAGCCCAGACTCTCCCTTGCAGCTCTCAGGAAAAGATTGCTCCCAGACTCCCTCTTCCAGATGAACAACACAACACGGGAAACATTCAGTGTGGGCCAGGAGAACAGATACCCGACAGGGAGTTACACAAGCATTTGTGAGACAGCACTGGAATGTCAGCAAACAGGATCTTTGGGTCTAGCCCAGCTGTGGAGGCAGAGAGCAGCCTAAGTCATTATAAACAAGAGGCCCAATCACACCAGCAGGTAGATTTGTTTTGAAAGGCACTGTGACAAAGCAGATGAACCTCACTGCTTTATAAGCCACGGCTCTATTCCCAGCTCTCTATGCAGCCCACTTGCTGGCAGCTTATCTGCAAAATCGGTGACCGACTATTGCCTCCTGACAGGAAGGATAGCTGGCTTTTAGGAGCGTGTGTGCTAACAGCAGCAGCGGGGCGTGTGGGATCAGACATCACGGGCTTCTGGGCAGCAGTAAACAGCGCTAGGAGCGTATCTTGCTTCATCCCCCCACACTCGCTCTTCCCTTGTCATTCTGTGGGCTGGCGGGAGACTGGCCCAATGTGTCAGAGCCACATGAAACGTATGACACTTGTGAGCCCTGACCTTATGGCCCCAAGGCTGACAGTCAAGTCTAAGACACAGACCAACCCAAAAGGAAATGATGAAGGTCCTACTCAGCCTATACAGGACTGCGGGACTGGTATCAGGGTGTTTGTTTATTCTGTGAGTTTTTAAGTTGAAAAAAACCCTGTAATAACAACAAAGCTTTTGAATTCTCTGCTATGTATAGCAGTTCTCTTATATCTGCACGCTGCGTGTGCTTGTTGATGTCAACGCCCCATAACTGAGAGCCACTGCCGTCCATCACACACAAGTCCTCATTATGTTGCATAACAAATTACCTTTGTTGCCTAACAGAATGGCACAGTAGATTTTGTTGTTGCCTCATGTAAACTTTAGTCTTGTGAATTCCATTTTACACTGACGCATTCCTTCTGCCTGACAAGTGCTTTATTCCTGTTGTTAAGCAGCAAGCTCCATGATACGCAGGCAGCCACAGATCCTGAAAAACAAGTTTAGAAATACATAAATACGCCACCATTATGTCTGCGAAACAATCGGCCACGTGGATCCCGATTGCTGCCCTAACACTGGGCTTAGAGGCTGCAGCTACACATCCTGGGAGGCAGCACCGCTGCATATTCATTGCTAGTGGTCATCTGATGTTTTCAGTTGCAAGAAAAAACAGTAGCATAAAGAAACAAAGAAAGGAGCAAAACAGCAAAGGAATTTTAAACCAACAAAGAATTCATGGTGTTGGCATTTTAATGTTATACTATTGCCTTTTTAATGGATTTATCCAACTGCATTACATTATCTCTTGGTTTCAGTGTTTAATTAGTGTCTTCAATTAAACAGTATTAGTAACAATGCACATATTCCCAAGAATAAAGTGAGAAAAATGTTATCAGATCTGCCCATATGATGACAAAACATTAAACCTCACTAGACATTTCTTCTGAGTCTTCTTTATAGATGTTCAGCACATATTTCAAGGGAAGGAAAACATTTATTGACAGGCTTCAAACAGTGTTTCCTTTCTTAAAACATTTTAGTTGGCAGCTTTGTCTATTGGCATATGACCAATACTATGTATAGGGGGAAAAATAGTGGTGATATCTATAGGCCAGATTTTGGCACTTCTTATAATGAGTAATGCTATCTTATTTTCATATGTGCTGGCCATACCCTCTACTCAGAGCACTACTGGAAGCTCACCGATAGCTACTCCCTAATTTCTCTGGACAAAACCCAAAGAGGAAGAAAAGCCAGTCACTACATTAAAAAACTTCGATAAAACCTGAGAGCTGGCCTGTTGGGATAATCTTAAATGAAAAAAAAAATCTGGATGCTATCTTATTTAAAGATACACATATTTTGTCATCCCCTTCTACTCCTTCAAGAAACATACATTTCAATGTCCAATATACAGTCATCTCTGACACACTCTCCAAATTATCCAGCAATATTTGAACCTGCTTTTTCATCATTCCTAATGACTATCATTTGCACTGCTCACCCCATCTAGTATGTGGCCAAGCAACAGTCATCAAATAAATCAATGGAGACATTGTTGGACAATGGGTGAACCAGTTACTGCTGGGGGATTGGGCTTTGTTTCTATTTACTAGCTGTAGTTAGAAACACCTCAAGCCAAATTTCAATTACAGGGGATAAAGTAAAGGCTAGACCAGACTGGGCATTTTAAGAGATAATTGTACTTCAGTAAAGTAATAAGGCATGGTTGTTTTCAGACATTGCTGCTCACAGTTAATGGTGCTAATACAAAATCTACCTGGGTATTACTGCAAATGGCTTCATAAAGCTTTCATAGGAGCACTGTATGTCTGTAATTATGTGACATTGTACCACTACTCTTTCAGTTTATGGAAAAAACTCCTGAACAGTGCTAAGTGGCACCAGGAAGGTAGGGAGATTACAGCCCTACCTTCTTCAGGGTAAAACACCAGCCCTCAGGCTGTTGGCTACTTCATCTTCACAAAGATGCTGATGATACAGGGCCTGGGAAAAGTCAAATGATTGGAAAAAAAACCCCAGGACTTTTCAAGACAGAGCAGTGAGTAGGAGGAGGCTTGACATAAGCACACCCCGGTGTGAATGGGGTCAATACAGGAGATAGGAGCTTAGCTGTTTCCTGTCTTGATGTTTGAACACAGGGGATATGCAAGGAAATGGAAACGGTGGAAAAAAAAACAGGTCTAAGGGAAGGAAATGCTTTTTTTCACATAGAAATTTAAAGTGAGTCTAGAGAGCTTCTGGACATTAGTGGGAATGGATAGTAACTCAAGTCCTGTTAACAGGTTTTGACATTAACACACACTGTTTAAGTCCCTTTTGTCAACTCTGGGATGACTGGTGTACCCCTTTTAACAATACAAGAACAAGATGCCTTCAATACAATTCCAGAGGCAAAATTTTAAATTATAAAATCTCTTTCCACACAGCACTTCATTAACCTATGAAACTCATTCCCACAAGATTTAAATTGAGCTGAGACTCCTCTGTATCCAGAAAGGTTTGGGCACGTATTTATAAACTGGCCTAATTCCACTTGGGGCAAGGGTAGTAAACATTCAATTAGGTATTTGTAAACGATCCCTTTAAATCCCCTTGGATGGAGAACATGCCAGAAGGGCTGAGGATCTCAGCAAATGCAACACGACATACCCCAGAGGCAGTAATTCCCAAGTGCGGTACCTTAACGCTCGATTTCTCTCCAACAAAAGACAGCGGTGGAATTCCGGCTGGGCCGGAGGCGGCGGCAGCGCCCGCGGGCCTTCACCTGCCGCTGCCCAGCGGCTGTGCGCGGGCTGATACCCTAACACAGCACAACACCCGGCGCTGGCCCGTTCCCCGGGTTGCCTTACACCTGCTGAGCTACCGAAAGATTAAGATTCGGGGTGTTTTTATTGTCCAGCGGCTCCAAGTAGAGTCAGGGGCCCTCTGTGCCAGACACTTTACAAATACACTTTAGCTTCAGCCTAAGATCCTGAAGCCACCGCTTCACCCGGCTCCCGCCGCGCGAGCAGGCGGGGAGAGCTGGGCGCAGGGGTCTCCCTGACAGCCCCAGCCCTGCCGGGACGCCGTCAGACCGGCTGCCGGGGCGATCGGGCCCCTCTCTGCCGGAGCCCCCCCCCGCCCTCGGCTCCGCGGCCTCCACTGCCCGCTGCCCCGCCTGCGGGTGGGCCCCGCCGCGCCCTGTGGCGCCACCTGGCGGGCGGGACCGGCGGCTCTGCGCGCCCTTAGGCTCCGGCTGCGGGACGGCTCCGCTCTCTGCCCCACGGGCCCTTACCAGTCAACCTGCAAACCGGCGCTCCGTACTAGATCCCCGGGTCTACCGAGAGAGGAATTCCTCGTGCCTGAGGTTAAAAACAAGTTTCTGTTCCCATAAACCAAGGTGTATCTACCCAGCCACTCCTTAAGAGACACGTTAAATGTCCTTAGAATATGCAGGCTCCAGCAACATCCAAAGCCCTTGTCTCTGTATCTGTGCTGTCACCTACATGTGCTATCAGCCTTCCCCAAGCTCCTTTCAACTGCCTTTAAGCTCACCTTCCAGGTGGGGAGGCCAGGCCGGATGCAGTCCCTCTGCAGCACTGCTCCAGTTTGCCTCTGCAGCTGAACGGGACGGGAGGGTGAAGGAGATGGAAATGGGCTTCAGGACAGAAGGGATACATCCTTCAGTAGCTTGGCCATAGGGCAAGGTAGCCTGAGAAGTGGCTGAATTGCAGTGTTGAAGTCGGCTAAGATGCTCAGTTCAGCATCTCCCATCAAACGGAAGAGCCTAAGGGCTTACAGAAACTGTAAGGAGAGAAAGCATCAGGCCCTTGCACACCCTTTGAAACCTATTAACTGTAAAAGCAGCCTCAGCAGCCTCTGCTGGAAACAAAGAACATTACCAGCAAAGCACAGGTGACTCAGGATGAAGCAAAGGAGATCTGAAAGCTGATGGTGTTCTTAAAAAACACAAAGCAAAGTCCAGACAGGAACAGAAAAGAGAACTCAGAAAGGAAAGGCAACATTCAAACAAGCTAATTGAGGAGAAGTACTGGAAAACAGGTTAAGATGGATGGGAATTTACCATTTCTGACTCTGCAATTCATCTCTACCTTCTAGGATACACTGTCCCTCCTTGCACAAATCTATGAGGAAGGAGCTTCTGCACCTTATGCAGAAGAGTTTCTTCACCTCCCAACAGAACTCACTTTCTTGTCATAAGGATGGGCAAGTTAAACATTATGCCTATCTCCCAAGGCCTGTCTTCCATGTCAAAATGCGGCCAAGGCTGCTATGTCCTCACCACTCTAGCAACATACCTGTCCCCTTCAGGACTCCAAGGCAGGTCCATAGTGGCAAGGCAGGTCTGAGGCCAGGCTGCAACATCAGTCGGTGGCATTGGGGTCCAGATCATAGAATCATAGAATTGTCAGGGTTGGAAGGGACCTTAAAGATCACCCAGTTCCAACCCCCCTGCCATGGGCAGGGACACCTCCCACTAGAGCAGGTTGCTCAGAGCCCCAGCCAGCCTGGGCTTAAAAACTTCCAAGGCTGGGGCTTCCACCACCTCTCTGGGCAACCTGTTCCAGGGTCTCACCACCCTCATGGGGAAGAAATTCTTCCTAATGTCTAACCTGAATCGACCTATCTCTAGTTTTACTCCATTCCCTCCAGTCCTATCATTGCCCAACAGCCTGAAAAGGCCCTCTCCAGCTTTCTTGTATCCCCCTTCAGATACTGGAAGGCCACAATAAGGTCTCCCCAGAGCCTTCTCTTCTCCAGACTGAACAACCCCAACTCTCTCAGTCTGTCCCCATAGGAGAGGTGCTCCAGCCCTCTGATCATCCTGGTGGCCCTTCTCTGGGCATGTTCCAGCACATCCATATTCCTCCAGTAATAGGGGTTCCAGAACTGGACACAGTATTCCAGGGGAGGTCTCACAAGAGTGGAGTAGAGGGGGACAATCACCTCCCTCGACCTGCTGGCCACGCTTCTCTTCATGCAGCCCAGGACACGATTGTCCCTCTGGGCTGCAAGAGCACACTGATGGCTCATGTTGAGCTTCTCACCCACCAGCACTCCCAAGTCCCTTTCTTCAGGGCTGCTCTCAAGTCAGTCACTGCCCAGACTATATTGGTGCTTAGGATTGATCTGACCCAGATGGAGGACCTTGCACTTGGTCTTGTTGAACTTCATGAGGTTGGCATGGGCCCACCTCTCCAGCCTGTCAAGGTCCCTCTGGATGGCATCCCTTCCCCCCAGCGTGTCAGCCTCCCCACACAGCTTGGTGTCAACAGGGTTCATAGGCATACACAAGTGTGACTGTGGCCAGAGACCCGCACTTCTGTCACATAACTCAGGTCAAGACTGAAGACTCCAGGGTGAGCCAAGCTAGGCTCCTAGACCATGGGCAGTGGTGTGGATGGAGGCTCCAGGAGAGGCTCTTCAGGCTAATTAGGACCTATTAGTGCCCTCAGGACCTTGCTAATAGGCAAGAAGGGATCTAACAGAAACTGGTTGATAAAAGCATGGGGTGGGTGATGCTGAGGCACAGTACCATGGCTACAGCAAGGCAGGGCTGTATCATGGCCCCAGTAGGTTTCAGCAGCCCGGCTTCACTAAAAATAGCACTTGCAATGGTAAGGGCTCCTTTCTGAACTGAGCAGACAGAGAGCCATCACCAATATCCTGGGAGACAAGATGAAGGAGAATAACTGCAAAACCCAAACATATTATTTCAGTATTTTACAATAGTATCTGTGATCCCACAATTAAACTGGGTTTAAAGATGCAGTTACAAAATTCAGTGTTTTTCAGGTCCATTTCAAAACCAATATATGCTCTGTCTACCTGCATGTGCAGCCTGAAGTTTGAAGATAGTTCAAGCTTCACTGTGCTGGATTTCCTCAGCCCCTCTGGAAAATATTCCATGTGCACACTGCGTTTCTCCAGCTTTTATTCTCATTCCAAATGCACAAGTACAAATATAGCAACATTCCACTCTCCTAATGCACCCTTACAAGATGTGCTGAAATGTCAGATGCTAAATGGTACAAAAAAGCACTTTACCACATTCCCACTGAGGTGCAATATAACAGAGAAGGCAGAAATTGCTTTAACATCTGTTGATTTATTAGATCTGAATATTGTCCTTCTTTCATCTGGCAGCGGTAGAGCTGTTAATGCTGCAACAGCTTCTTCAGAGCTTGCAACGGCGCACTAGGAAATATGTACCTCAAGAATAATCTCATCCCTGCAGGATTTTGAACGTGACTCCCTCTAGCCAAACCAGATCTGCCAGCGCAGAGGGATTTTAGGAAGGTGAACCCAGCAGAGAGGAGCGGACAGGCAGGTAATACCCCTGCTGCCAGGAGGAAGCAGGGCTGAGGCTAGAAAGCTTCCTACTGCTGTAGCTATTGTCTCACTGCTTCCTCTGCCGCAGAGCGAGGGAAACCATCGATGACGCAGCCGATGGGATTGAACTAACTCAGCAGCAGTTGCAAGGCTCTGCCAACCTGATCAGAATCAGGTCTTGACAATTAGCATTGCTGAGTCATTCAAAGGAAAGCGATGCAGGGTCATTCCCCATGGCTGGTATTGTTTCTCATGCTGCTAAAAACAGACAGTTGGCAAAATTCCTTCTGTGCATTTGTATTACCCAGAAAACCCAACTCAGACAACAATTTTGAGATAACAAGATTTTTTCCTCCTTCTGGATGGGAAACAGAATATTTGGATATACTAAGAAGTCTTAAAAATGAAAAAAGTCAAGCTTTTGTTCTGATACATTTGCATTTTTCTCAGGGAGTGGAGGGCCAGGGAATCACTCTGTAAAAACTTCCCAGTCAGCTTGAATAATAAGGATATGACCTTGAAGAAGTCAACTGTGACATAAACATTTTCTCATAACAGAGGATACAATCACTACCTTACTGCAGGTCTTCAGCAGTGTGACTGATAGGTTGTGTGCTGTCCAAAGGAGACAGTGTGTGTTCAAACGGCAGCATCTTGTCCAAACCCAAAACTCAAAGTAAAGGTGGCTCAGGTGGGAACTCCCATATTCTTGCACCACCACTGCTCCTGCCCTGCTGCAGGCTTTCTAAGAAGACAGTTGGAGCTTTCTGACACTTAGGGATGTGATCTAACTCCTCTTAGAGGACGTTTAGGAAGGGGAATAGCTGTCACAGGCTCTTGTGTTATTAGCACAGCTTACTAATGCGTTGGCTTTTGCAAAGGTGTCAAACATCCTCCAAAATGTCCCGTTGCTCCCTTCTCTCCCAAGGCATGTGCACAAATGTGCTCTGAGCATCCATCAGTCAGCTACAGCAGCTGTCAGAACTGAAAAGAAATTGTGAGGACAAATTTGTTTGGAATCAAATTAGAACTTCATCATGGGATAAGCACCAGGTTAATCTGAACCACCTCAGGAGCATCCTTTAAACAAGCAGTCCTCAGTTCTTCTCTGCTGGCAGGAAGCCTCTTGACTTCAGCATATCAGTTTACTCAAATACTCTCACATTTTCCTAATGTTGAAATTTTATACTGCCAGAGCAGCTAAATATAGGAACAAAATAAACTAACTGTGCAAGAAAGAAATGCTTATTTTGCGTCTCTTCTCATTTTATTAGTAATGATTCTTTTCTTTTTCTAGAGTTCCTTGCTGAGCTGGAAAAAAAATTCCTTGTCAAATCTGTACTTAAGCTGATGTTTCTTTCTGTATATTTGTTACATATTCTTTCATTTTTTCAGTCAAGGTTCCTCTGTAAATGCAAGTTATACACTTTGTCCTAGCCAAAATATATGCTATATTAGTGGGATCTAACCTCTTTGGCACTCAAGGAGTGAGCCTCGAGGGATTTTTTCTTCAGCAGAAGGTCTGTGATACTATGAGCACTAACAAATACTGCAATTCACGTCTCTCATGCTTTGTGTACAAAATTTAAACTGCTCACAGCTGCATTTCTGGCTGTGATCTCCGTGGAGATGTCACTGACAATTTCCCTCCCAACGAAGGGAAATGTGCGACCTAAGCTGGGACTCGCATGGCTGCTAGAGCACGCTCGTGCTGCAGCCAAGCAGCCCCTTCAGCTGCCTGGAGAGCAGCATCTCACCCAGCATGCTGCAGTGCTGCCAAGCTGGAGGTGTGGTGGCTGATTGCTCTATCTCAGTGGGTTTGGGATCAACCCCTCCATCTGGAGCACTAAACCAAGGCTGACCTGAAACTGGAGTATAGCACAAACAGTTCTGAAGCATTTTCCTCCATCTGTCTGTGTTTATTCCAGCTAACTTTTGCCATCTTCTGGAGGAAGAGAATAAAATTAGGATGCTCAATTACATTCAAGCTTTATCATTATCCATTACAACCCCTTTTGCACTCATGCTGAGACAGATCTTACAGGTATCCCCAAGAAAGTTCATGCTGTGATGATGTTGCACCCACTTCTGTCACTCACTTGATGCTCTAAACTGAGGATATGATTCATTTTCTGCTTTATGCAGTAATGACCATAACACTGTACTTCATTTAGTTGCTTGCTGTTTATTTGCTATTCTCACAAAGATCACAAAGTTTGTGGACTTTGGAGGAGGGTTTTAAACATTTCATCCTTAATTCTCCAATGATATTTTGATTCCATCTTAAGACTCTAGAAGCAGCTTTTATCTGGTTGGTTTGTTTCATTTTGTCTCCTCTTCTCTATTTTATTAAAACACAGAGAAACTTTTTGTACCATCCATCTTTTTAACCACCTCAGAAGTTCTGACTTCCACTATTTTACTGTATTTAGTGAAGAAAACTCTGATCTCCAATGGTCTGAGGATGCCTAGCCCTCGACCCAGCCAGGTTTCTAGGTCATTATAACGCCCAAAGGCAGGTCAAGGATGAGGACGAGGTAAAGGAATACCCGAGACATGGACAAGGTAGAGGACTCCAAAGAGGCCAAGATTTGCAAGCAAAAACTGGGGAGGTAATATGGACTAAAAGAGGTCAGACTCAAGTGGACAGTACAGATGCCACCTCTGGAAAGGGCAGCATATGTTATTTCTTTATACCTAGCAAGCCCAAGTATGCAATGCTGATCTCAATATGAATTTGCTGTTGACTTCTCACTGGTAGACTATGAGCCGTTTTCATCACCATCTTCATCGGAAATGCTCCCAATGTACACAGGGCACATCTGGGGTTTCCCAACATATTTTTCACCATTACAGTCTGCTGAAAAGCACTGCCCAGTACCAGAGCAGTGGTGCATTTCCCCTCAACTGAAATAAAAATCTCCTTCACAGGCAAACTGTGCTTTCCCGTGGATAGTGAACTCACTTCCTCCTGTTTTGTTTATAGCCATATGGGAGGTTTTTCCTCTTCCATTCCCTTTTCCAAAAGCAATGAGACAATAAGATATTGTTAAGTGTTAAACATCCATGCTTCTGTTTCTTGTCTTCATAACAGGACTATTAGAATGATGAGAAATGAAACAGGGAAATGATGGAGAATGGCAAAATTTAACTCAGATTTTTATCCAAAACAGCAGAAAAGACATTTGGAAATGGTCCAGCAATGGTTGTAAGCTTTGTCTTTTTCTTTTTTTTTTCCTGAAAAATTACAGATAAACCATGTAATGTTTAATGAACCTGTGAACCATGCTTAAACTAGAAAACTCTATACACTAGAAAAGGTGACTTGAACAATGCCACCTGTAACAGGGCATAGGAACGAAGCATATGGGTCACAAACAAAATGCAGAGATGACATTCCTAACAGTACCAGGAAATAAAGTATCCATCACTGAGCTACAATTGTACTGATCCCTTGGACTCCTCAAAAAGGTGCCCTCCCTGCAGGGACAAGGGACAAATCATGGGAGGACCTGGGGATACCTTTGGAGAGGAAAAAGCTCTCCACAGTTTATGGAGTCTGACTGTCCTTACACTCTGGGGAGAACCTCTAAGTCAGGATAAAATGGAGCTGGAATGGTTCATATAAGACTAGGAATCAGTGCAAGGCTGGGAGCCAGCTGTACCTGTACACTCACCCATGTAGACATCCAGCAACAAACCAATCACTGTGCGAGAGGAGGAAATTCTCCATTATCCTCAACCACCTGGGTGTGGTGGGTGTGACAGTTTGATCTCAGGCAAGAGAAGAACAAACGCAGGGCCTATTTGCAGCTTTGAAATGATTCTTGTGGTCAGCTAAGAAGAAAAGTTGTATGTGTAGAAGGAGACAAGTCAGCCCAGGTAGATGGCAGGGAGGTTGGGCAGCAACACCTGCTCCAGCAGGCATCAGAAATTCCCTGGGATGCTCAGCTGTCTAATGTGTGACACACCAACCTGCCCAAGCTAGAAACCTCATCTCTTGTTCCCATCTCCCCAAAGCAGCCTTCCGAAAGGCAAATGGGTGATTGTGTGCAATCCATTTTTTCCTTGCCGAGTGTCTCGTTCCTCATACAACAACAGAGCACGATTTACTGTGCCCGAGTACAAATAGTCTTATTCAAAGCAAAGTAACTGATGGCACCAGCAGTACCCAAGCCAAAGGTAAAAGATGCTGTTAAAATAAGAAAGGGCTTCTTTTAAAGGAGGCAGATAGTTTGTGATCAACATTTAGTACTGTTAAACTATCAAGTAGATAGATTAAAGTATCCCTCAATGACTTTTTGAGACAAAAAAAGTTTGGCAAGTTATTCTATTTTACCAGCAGCTTGCATGCAGAGGGACAGGCAAGGTAAAAACAATTTAAAAACCCCAGCTAATTCAACAATACAGCATTTGATGCGATTTGGATCAGCCAGTGCAAAACTGAAATGTTGACATGAATACCAACATAAGGAAACAGTGATTGCAAACAACAGCAATATCTCAGCGGGCAGCCCTGAGGTCACATCAGGTTGTGAACTCACCAGGGGCCACAGAACAGGGGAGCCACAAACACCATTTCCAGCTCTGAGGAGGCAGGACAGAAATGAAGAATAAACTGAAACAGAAAGCACTGTCTCAGAGCGCGGCACGTAGGAAAGGCAAGGCTGTGGCCGGGCACATGGCAGCATGGGAGAGACTGTGATTCTGGGGAACGGTGAAGGGCTCCAGAAAGACTATGATTTCCATGTCATCTTATCAGTATAATTATATGCTTATGTATAACCATCAAAGAATGACCCTTCCACATACTTTTAATACAGAAGGAGTAGCCTTTAAGTCTGTTCCAGGCTTTGTTCTCTATGAGTGAAAGCTGACAGATTACACAACAAAGTGTCACCATTTTTCTTGCTACTCTCCTCTTTCCTATCTCATATCCTGCCTTTATTTTTTTTCTCTCTAAATTTTTTCACTTCTTTCTTTACTGTCCTCTTACTCCTGGCTCTCCTTCACCTCCCCTTATTAGCATTTCATCTCTCCACTCATTCTTGCTCCTTTTCTGCTGCTTCTGCTCTTCTCTCTTATTCCCAGTCACTCATTTCTTTCATACTGAATTAACTCTACCCCTGGTCTATGCATCCTGACAATCTATCTGTTTTTAATTGTTGCACTAAACTTAGCTGGACATTTCAGAGAGCTGTGTACATTTAAACTGAGGACCTTTTCAAAGTCTTCATAATTCAACTTGATTCCATGTATTTGATACAAGAGCCATATGTTTCTGTGGATCACGTATTGTTTCGCACATGTGAATACTTACGGAACAGACCTGTATTTGGGTATCAATTGCTTTTACTTTCTGAGTTGTCAATTGATTTTGTGCTAGGTAATAGCATTGGTACTTTGAAATGTGCAGAGATTTCCTCCACACTTCTAAGAATACTCTGTAAATGTAACGAGTGAGGGCTCTGTGCTGAGCGGGCTTTGCTTGGTGTCCTTTCACAGGTGAAAAAGAAATGCTGACAGGCAATTCCCCATCAGGGCTAACAGGGTGGGGGAGTCTGAGCAACATCAAGACCACATTCCTTCTCCATCACCACCAGCCTTATTCACAGCTCCTCACGGACACCACTGGTATTTCTCATGTTTATTGATTCATCCCAACAAACTCCCTAGAAATGATCGATTAATCCATTGCATTCTCAGAGCACATCTAGTAGCCTTTACTCGGACACAACCTTCCTGCATCACACCCTGGTGCTAAGTTTATAAAGAAGGGAAGAGACGAGCGAGGAAATCTTAATGGAATCTGGCCAAGGCATGTAAGAATGGACATTTCCATTTCAGCAGTTAAAATCCTACCCTAGGTATGGGTGTCCCCCGTATATCTTTGTATCAAATGTGAGCATCTCCAGGGAACAATGGACAGAGACTAGCACTGATCTAAATGGAGGGGAAAAGTTCTCACACTGATTCAATTAGGGCAGTATATGTTGTAATATAGCTTCAAGGGATAACTGAAACTTTTGGAGAATGCTGGTTTTTTCCCTTTTTCTTTCCTTTAGCTGCTGCCACATGGAGCTCATTTCACATTTCAACTACAATCTAAGTGATACAGAAAAACAGTTCTCACATTGTGTCAGATCCACTGTTGCTGAATCCACAGGCACCCTCCTTCATGTAGTCTAAGAATACATCCATGTACAGAGCTTCATCTTTTCCACCCTGCTCCTGCCCCACCAGGGTTTCAAGTGGACAAGCTTTCTTTCTGACTGCCAGCCAGAAAATACTAAGTGACCACCAGAAAATTATCTATCTCACTCAATTCTCTGGGAAACAGTACAAGACTTAAATCATGACAACACAGTGACGTGAAGCACAGGATAAAGGAAAGAGTGCTATTAACCGAATGTGTCACTAGAAGTAGAAATCCACACCTAAAATGACGAGACTGCAATGATTTTGTTACTACTCTGATGATTTGCACCAGTGAAGCACCAGTCCTGGCAAGTTCTCCATGAGTCAGGCACCCCTCCAGCTGAGGTGGCCAGTAGTCTGAAAACATAACAGAAATAATTTGACGGGGGATCTTGGGAGCCGGGGCTGGTTCATGTGCTGTGGTATCACAGAGACGCCCCAAGCTTGCTTGTATGGTAAACAAATATAACAATAGCTATAAAGATAAAACGCAAAAAGAAATTCCCACTCCTGGAATTCCCAATGTGAGGTGAGCACACCGTGCTCAGAAACAGACAGTATACAATCTTCCCACTGCACTGGCTCAAGCTGTGGGTCCTCAAGGAGTCTACAGTTTAGCTCTGCTCTACTCTTTCTTTGTCACTCAAAAGAGAGAAGATCTAAAGCAAAAACAACCCTGGACAACTGGGCATATAGGTTTGCCCTAGCTCTGTCCTTCCCACTGCAACCTGATGTCCTATCACCAGAGCAGCGATGTTCACCTCGCGGTGATGAAAGGGGAAGGTGGGGCTCCACCTGTGTCGAGACAGGACAGCCAAACACGGGGAGGATTCAGGGCTGTTGCCATCTGCATTTCTGTGTTGGTGATGGAGGCAACAATCCCACAGCTGGGACAACTGCTGAAGCACAAGGTTCAGGAGCCATCTCTGTGATCCTCTTCAGCTAGTTCAGACAAGGGGGATGCGGGGAGTCCCTGGCAGTCATGCTGCCAAGATACAAATCCCCTTGCCTAGCCCCAGTGCAAAACAAAACGAAGGCAGGTCCACTGCCCAGCCCCAGCGAGGGAACTCACATCAGCACAGAGAAAACCGGGACTTCCTTCTTACTTCAGCATAAATGCTTCACTGTGCCTTGTGTTCCCTTAGAATTCACTGCACTTGATTTTCTTTAGCAAACAAATATAATATATATTTGTATATTACATAATGTACAAATATTCAGTTCTTTTTCAAATAAATGGCAACACAATCACATAAAAAGAAGCTAAAGTCTAAAGAAGATAAAAAAAAAAAAAAAAGGGTTACCACCACAATTCTCATCACGTGTATACAAAAACATTTTCTACAGTTATAAGGACTCGTTTGCCAAAGGAGGACTTCTTTGGTAATCATGTGTTGTATTCTGCCCGTATTTACAAGAAAATTTAGCTATGAAATTCCTTGACACCTTCTAACCCTGCTGCCAAGCGCTGCTCTGCACACCCACGTTGCCAGCGTTTGTATAGGGCTACGCTCCCAAAAACAAGGACTCAGAAAGGAGATTTTCCTTAAAGGGGACATTGATGGTTAAAAATAGGGAACAACAGAGCAGCGATAGAAGGCTCCAGTGAGGATGGAAGGAAGGCTGCAGCCCCTATAATATAACCGGATGAGAGAAGCAATAGCAGTGAGAGCAGTAGCGAAAAGAAGACTCAGTGAGGGAAATGGAGAAATGTGCAACTATGTATTTATATCCCAGGAATTTCCCGCGTTTCCTTGAAACGGAGGGAAAAACGTCCTGCGGGCTGTGAAACACCTCCCGTCCACCATGACTCTTCTAGGGATCATCTGGCGATCGGATGATCCCGAGAGCATCTGGCCAGCGGCAGGCAGAGAACCGGTCCTTCTGCAGCGGGGCACCTGGAGCCCGCTCCGCCCCGGCAGGGCTCTCCGTGGCGCGGGCTGCCGGCGGGGCTGCCTCTGCCCGGGGCCCGTGCGGGGCCGGGGCCGGCAGGACCGGGAGGGGGCAGCGGCGGATCAGGGCAGTGCGGGACCGGGGCGGTGCGGGGCCGGGAGGGGGCAGCGGCGGACCAGGGCGATGCGGGACCGGGGCGATGCGGGACCGGGGCGGTGCGGGGCCGGGAGGGGGCAGCGGCGGGTCAGGACGGTGCGGGATGGCGATGCGGGGCCGGGAGGGGGCAGCGGCGGATCAGGGTGGTGAGGGACCGGGGCGGTGCGGGGCTGGGAGGGGGCAGCGGCGGGTCAGGGCGGTGCGGGATGGCGGTGCGGGGCCGGGAGGGGGCAGCGGCGGGTCAGGGTGGTGAGGGATCGGGGCGGTGCGGGGCTAGGAGGGGGCAGCGGCGGGTCAGGGCGGTGCGGAACCGGGGCGGTGCGGGACCGGGAGGGGGCAGCGGCGGGCCGGGCCGCCGAAGGTAACTGCGAGAGCTCCGAGAGGAAGCTAAAGACAGCAAAGGCTTCCCGCATCGAGGCAACTGTAACTACTTAGGATGTATTCCTGCTTTAAACTCCAGAACGTGTAATGTGGAACATCAGAAAGGCAGACTGGTGAACCTCTAATGGGAAACAGTTGAGAGGTCTACCAAATCTGTCACTTTTTAAATGAAAAAGAACTAAGATAAAACAAAACAACAACACAAAGCAAACAAACAAATAAACAAAAAGTTGGAATCATGCACTTTGATTTAGATACTGAAAAATTTTCCCCGAGGAATGGAAAAACTGATTTAAAAAACCAAAATAAAACAAAAAAAAAAAAAAAACCAGCAAACCTAAATCTTATGGTGCTTGTAGCAGCCTGGGCAGACATTCCTCCCCATAATCCCCTTGCTCCATTGTCGCTTCGGGAAGGGAAAAAAAAAACCCCTTCTGTGATGGCTCGTAGAGATTTTGGGACCTTAGGATGTTTAAACACGTGGTTCCCATTTCTATTCCAGGGCAACGGGTGACTGTCCCAGACAACACTTGGCGGCTCTAGACTGAAATGAACGGTAGTTTATCAAAAAAGGCAAACTAAGAGGCTTCCAAAGCGAGCTCACTGATTTGAGGACGGAGTCAAAAAGAGAAGGGCTGCTCCCCGCAACTACAGCAGCCAGGGCAGGAGGCTGCGCTACAGGAGACATGATCAATGATGTGTGTTTTAGAAGACCTTCCAAATTCTCCTGCTAATTTTACAAAACTCCTGTTTCTTTTTTGAAAATGTCCCCGTATCTCGGAGGCATCACAGGAACCAGAAAGGCAACCTGTAAGGCCAGGGGACAGAGGAGACTACCCTGCCCTCCCCGCTGCCAGCCCGGCCGGGGCCGCTGCCCCGCGCCCCTCCCGCAGCGCACCGAGGACATTCGAACGTTGCCACGGCAATCCGTGAGAACGCGAATAAAAGTGCCTCGGGTATCCATCCCCACCGATATTAGTGGAGGTCCCAGTGTCCGTTCCCGGTCGGGGTGCGTCCCTCCCGCCTCGTTTGGAGATAATTTTGGAGGCAGACGGGGCTGGCCGCACTCCCCGCGGCAGCTGGTATGGCCTGAAAACCCCGTTGAAAACGAATCAAGGGAGAAAAGTCCGGCTGACAAAGCCTCAGCCTCCTGAAACCTGCCTCTCCCAGAAACCCTTCCCAGCCTCACCCCGCTCCCGGGGGGTCTTTTATTAACGGGGCAGCCAGCGGCGGGGAACCTTTGCCGGGGCGCTGCTGCTTCACAAGCGCTTCGTTGTCTGCGCTGTGCGAGCCGTTACCGGCGCCGGTCCTTACTCCCAGTTAGGGCTGAAATCTCACCCCAGACAAGGGCCCGGCGGGTTGCGGTGAGGGCTGGCTGCCGGCTGCCTTTGTGCTGCAATAATTATTTGTGTCCGAAAGTTTGGGAGTCGTGTACCAGATGCCACAGACGTAGTCGTTGATAAGCACTAAGTGATATCGCCTCCTAAAGCAAGGAGCTGAGGAAATTCATCGTCAACAACACGTGCCTTTTTTATTTTTTTCTGTTAAAAGCAACACCTGGAAAAGACGAGTAGAGAGTGACTTCTTTCTATTTCTTCCCCCTTTTGATAACTTAGGACATCACGCCTCGTGTTGTGCTCAGCTTCTCCCTGTCCTTTATTGATTGTTTGGGTTTTCACAGAACAGAACGATAGTAATAAAAAGAATCACAGTTATCGTTGGGAAAACAAAACAAAACAGGGGAACAGACGCCGTATCTTAAACAACAGTTCTCTGCGGCTGCGTGCCTCGAAAGCCCGGGTCTTTGCGCCCATCACTTGTCCGAAGCCGTGGAAGCTGTCCCAACAGCCTAGAAATCACGAACCTTTTCCCTAACCTCGCTCCGAGCCCATTTACCGAAGCCTCACAGTTTTTCAGACGCCCCCCTCCCCATCCAAGTGCCAGAGGTCTCATCAGTTGTTGGAGAAATGCCCTCCCAATGGCCAGATCCCGGGTTGGTGAGGTTTGCGCCGCTCCCGTGCCGGCGCTCACCCCATGAAGGATTTAATCGAAAATAGTCAGTGTAAACGAGAAATGGGATGTTCCATCCCGTTGCTTTGTAATCGCTCCGAATTAGCTATTCATGTGGCGTGGGGGACCGTTGGACAAAGAGAGTAAGAAATTAAACGAAGGTAGATGACCAATTCATCTACCAACAAAAGCGTAGCATTTACAGGGACCTGCTGGGAAGTCAGAAGCCTCTACCGATGTCAGGAGGCGGCTGCTCTCCTGGGCCAGCTGCGGAGCCTGCTGGGTGCCCGCGTCCAGCGGCGCCCTCGGGGGAGACCGAGCTAGCGACCCCCGGGACTTGAGGGCATGGTGTACTCCCTCCCAAACGCAGAGCAGGGAGAGACAGTGCTTCGCTTTAACATCCCACCTGATGAAATTTCTCACAGCGTTTGCTCGCTGTGCGACTTAAGGGAGAGCCCCGGGAGACCGGGCAGGTCCCCGCAGAGGGCAGAGGGCGAGCTCCCGCGAGGAGCAGCCCAGCCTCGGTGCCCGCCGCCCGGCTCCGTGTGCCGGGGAGGGAACAAGCACGAGGTTTCGACGAAAGTTGAATTCTGCTTCAGGCAACACGGAGCTGATTTTGAACGAATTCCCACCAGACCCCCAAACCCTGCAGCTCCTTGTTTGGCTAATAAAACTCCATGTGGTTTCTAAACTTACAGAAAGAAAAAGGAAAAAGATGTCCATCCAAGTAAACTATAAGTGAAAACTCATTGATTACCTCCGCCTTCCTGTCTTTGATTTGATTAATCATTTGCCATCATTCTTTCTGAGTCACTTCTGTGTTGGTTTCCCTCTGCCTGAATCCTGCAAGACTTTTCCAGAAGGGCGGCTGTGATGTTGAGACCAACATACTGTAAACAACCACAAGAAGCAGAGCTAATGTTTTCAATACAGCTCAAGGACTAAAATAAACTCATTGGATTAGGCCAGCCGGAGCGATTGTTTTGGTGAGCGCTTCCCAGGCCCGCTGCTGAGCACATCCCCGAGGGCTACCTGGGGCGGGCGGCGGTGCCGCGGCGGCCCCGGGCGGCGGAGCGGGAGGGCGGGCGGGAGGCGGGCTCCTGGCCCCGCCGGGAAGAGCCCCCTGCGCCGCCGCATCCCTGCTGCGGGGCAGATGTTACGGTGCCACAGAGCAGAGCCCTGACCAGCCTCGGAGATGCCCCGCAGGCCCAGGGATGGGTTTCTGCAGAGTTGCTCACTGGTAGATGGAGAAAGAGGAGGGGAACCGCAGACCTAAGAGCCGCCCCTGAAGCCCTGCTCCATCCTCAGCTCCAGTCCGTTGAGGTGTGCCCAGCGCTCTGCAGCGCGTCCCGGGTCTCTCCGGTCTTGTTATTCCCGCCCTGGCCCTCGCCCGCTGCAGTGTCGGGCTTTCTAGTCCTCGCAGCATTTTGTTTCACGGTCTTGTATAGCTTGAAGCACCACGCCGGCTGTCCGTGCCTGCCTGCACAGAGCTGGCTCCCCGCGTTTGAGGCCGGCCGGACTCTCCTGCGAGCGGGCAGGACCGGACCCTGTAGAGGAGTGGCAGCGCGAGGGGAAGGAGGGCACCGTAGCGCCGACGGCTCGGCTCGGCCCGGGGCAGGCGGAGAGCCGGGACCACCGGAGCTCGCAGCGCTCCCGACCGTCGGGGCACGGCGGACGGGCAGCTGGGGAGAGCGGCCGGGAGCCGCGTCCGTCACACAGGCAGAGAGGAGATTTTTTAAGTAACAAATGTACTTTTTTATTTTTGAAACAAAAATATCGTTTTCGGCTTAACAATAGCCGGATCTCGCTGAATGAAGCCTTTGCATATTTTCCTGTTTTAATTGGTTGTATAATAAACAGTCCTGACCCCGCACTCTCTTTTCAATGAGTTCAGGGTGAAACGCGGACCATGGGACTGGAAATGACTTTTTCACCACTTAAAACACGGACAAGAATACCAGGAATCAGGGGGTATTAAACAGCCACACCGGCCGGGGAGGGAGCGGGGCGCAAGGTGAGCCGTGTGTGTCTCCTGCCGGAGCACAGCTTGGCTCTGCTTGCAGCCATCAGCACCGTGGCCCACCCGCACCAGGCACGACGAGGGGAGCCGGGGAGACCTGGGGCGCGACCGCTCCTCCGGGGTCCCGCTGCCGGGCCGCAGGCCGTGCTGGACTATGCAGGCAGGGATCCTTCCCGGAACCGAGGTCTCTGCCACCCTCCGAGACCGGCTAGGGCTCGAGGGCTGCGCAAAGGACCGGAGAACAGCCGCAGAACAGGACCCCCAGGCCTGGCACTGCCCCGGGGTCTGGAGCAGCTGGGTGGGGGGAAGGAACCCCGCTTAGCCCCGGGGAGCAAACTATTCCCTGCGCGTTCCCGCCCCGGCAGTGGCCAAAGCTTCCACACCCGCTCTGTGCACGGAGAAAACAGCCCTCGCTTTTCTGCTTTCATCTCTCGCCAGCGTTGCATAAACCTGGGGCCGCTCCAGGAGAGCAGCGGCGGCGGCTCAGCCGGGCCAGCGGCTCCGACACCCCCGGCTCCGGACCCCGGAGCAGCCCCGCGGCGGGCGGCGGCCCCGAGGCTGGAGGGAGGCTCTGTGCAGCGGTGCTGGTGAGGGGAGCACGTGCCTCTCGCGGAGCGCTTCTCCTGCTGTCATTTATATAACGGGAGGCCTTACACAACGCGCACATCCAGCTCTTGCCAAGAGACCGGCACTCAGCCGCTTGCTTTCGTAAGGGGCCGGCGGGGCTGGGTGGCGGCGCGGCAGGGCCCGGGGGCAGATGGTAGCCGCAGCAGGAGCTGGGCCCAGCGGCCCAGGCCGAGGGAATGCTGAGCCGTCGTGGGCACCCTCTGTCCCACGCCGTTCGTGCCCAAGGAGCTGCCTTCTGGGCACAGTACCGACCCCATGTGCAGGCAGCTCCGCTCCCCGCGGGCTGGTGCCCACTGCTCAGGCAAGCACCAGCGAGCAGTGATGCGATGGCCGCCCCTTCCCAGGCCGGCGGGACCTCACTGTGAGGCGTGGTCGCTCCCGACAGCGGCAAAGGCCACGCTGCTGCCGGCAGGATGAGCGCTCTTGCGAGCCGGCGACTGCGGGCAAGCTGGCCCAGGCCGGCGGCCGAGCGCTGGTTCTGATTTCCCTGACCCCTCTGAAGAGGGCCGAGGGCAGTCAGGCGGTGCTGCCGGGGACATAGGCGAGCTGGAGACAGCCCGGAGCCCCGCCAGCCCCGGCCCGCCATGACCGGCCCCGGGAGGGGTGCGCATCGGGGCTGTCGGGGCAGTTCTGAGGGCAGGGTGGAGGGAGGCTGCCCAGGTCACGGTGGCTGTTTAATAAACCACGCGAGTTTACACTCAGTGCAGCCTCTGTTTATAAAATACAGAAAATGATCGTGAAAACATCCTACAGGCGCGACGGCTGACTTGGGGACGTGCTGCTGCCGGGGGCTTGGGGCGAAGGCGGTCAGAGAGCCCCGGCCAGGCACACGGAGCCGACAGACGGACAAGCCCCCGACCTTGCAGGACAAGCAGCCTGTCCCGGCCCTTCCTACTGCAGCAGAGAGGCCTGGGGTGGGTGAAGGGCTGGTCGGGGACACCGAGGGCATCTATGCCTGCTCCCAAGCTGCCCCGCACCGTGCCCTCTTGGGAAGGGGAGCCCTCGTCCAGCTTGCCCAGCGATTGCCCATGACCGAACAGCGGTCAAACGCTGTGCTCCCTGCCTCTCCGCACTGACACAGCCTGTTGCCTCCCGTTACATCGGTGTTCGTGTAAGGAACGGTTGGGCTTGTTCTTTCTGCTCCGGTTGCTGGGGCAGTGGCTCAGCCCCGCAGTCCACTGCGCACGGAGCGGAGCGGACCCGGAACAGTTTGACGCAGCCCCGCGTCTCTGCCCTCTAGGGAGAGGAGCCCCTCGGTCGCATCATATCTCCCAGCGCCCTCCCGCTCGGGCCAGGGCCTGGGGACCCGGGTCGGGGGCCAGAGCAAGTCCTCCAGCACGCAGCGAGGTCGGGCTCTCCCGGCGTGTCCACCGCAGCCCTTCTCCCCTGGTTGTGACCGCCGAGCTGCACGGCGGCAGAGAAGAGACCGCTCCCCGCGTCCCCACATTGATTTCTGCGACCGAGTTGGAGGCTGCCGCTTCCTTCCGTGCAGGGATTCTGCAGAAGGCCCTGGGGCTGGGGGACAGCGTCAAGCAGCCAGGAAAGAGCTTAGCTACACCTGGACCCCGCGGGTCGCGGCTCCCGTGGGTCCCGCTACAGGCCCTCGGCAGCTGGAGTGGAGTGCTCACCTCCCGTACTGGGTTTCGCCCCTGGCACCCCCTCTCCGGGGAAGCGAGCTGCCCGTGCAACCCGGAACAAGCGGAGCCCCTGCATACCCGCTCCCGCCCGCGGGACAGCAGAGCCTGGCCCAGGCTGGCGTCCAAGGGGACCCGCTGCGCCCCGGGCCGGGTCCACACCGCCTGGCACACCGTCCGGACCCCTCCAGAGCCCTCCACGCAGAGGCCGCTGCCTGCGAGCACGGGTAGGCTTTAAAGCGAGACCCAGGCCTCGAGAGCGCCGCTAACGAAGCCACAGCCCGACGAGGAAAGCGATACTCGGCAGCACCGGCCCGGGCCGGGATGGGGAACGGGCCTCGCCGCAGCGCGGCCGGGCCGGGCAGGGCCCGGGGCGAAGGGGACGTCCTGCGTTGCCCAGCGCCGCGGCCCCCAGCCTGCGGAGAAGAAACGAAAGAGGAGCCGGGGTCTATGGCACGCACAGCCTGTAGCAGTGCCCGGAGCACTTTGCCTCCCGGTGCCCCGGGACTGCGGAACGCACGGGTGAGGTGCTGGCGGCTGTCCGCGACCTGGAGCAGAGCCGCTCCCAGGCCCGCCCGCGGTGCCAACGAAACGGTCCCCGCACCTCCTCGGAGGCCGTGAAGACGGCACCGGGGAGCCGGCCGGCGCCGGACCTCTCCCGCCGGTGCGCAGCCCGCCACGGCGCTTAACGGAGCCGATGCACTGCCCAAGCGCAGCCCGCGTATTTTCCGCAGCGGAGCAGGCGTTCACGGCGGCGGAGAGCGCGGCCAGCCTGCTGCCGGGGCATGGGATCCGGGAGCCGTGCCGGCCACCGGGAGCCGGCCGGGCAGCGCGGAGCGGCCCTGACACACGGCACTTGCCCTGTTCCCCGCTGCCACTTCTCGATCCCCTGCCGGGAGCAGCGGAGTGAAATAAAAACGATATGAAAAGAAGGAAAGGCATTTTATTGGAGGCTTTACAATGCTAGAAAATACAATAAAAGTGCTAGTTCACTCTAGAAAAGTTGGTCCCAAAACGGTACTATGCCACAGCATCTATCAGCTTACATAAACATTTATAAAATCGCTATGAACTGGCCCCTTTATTATAAACGCTATTTTTTTTTTCACAATAATCTATGTAAAATTGAAGGATCAAAATGTTTTAAGAAAAAGGGCAAGCATTCAAAAGCAGAACCTACTGCAAAATCCATTTTGCACCAGGTCTGGGGTAAAAAAAAAAAAAACCTCAAAGATAGTTTAAACTTTAATTATTATTAATAATATGCACACAGAAAAATATTCCAATTTACAGGAAACAGTCTTTTTTTTTTATAACATCAAAATATTTTTTTAGACCTGCATAAAATTACTTTTAAGACCTCAGAGGACATTGTCTCCTTTAAAAAATATATTTACCGCTGCCAAAACGTTTCACGAGTGACCCTGGCGGGTTTTGTTTGTTGCTTTCTAACGACCAGCAATATAGCACATCTCCTGCTGTTACAGCAGTCCCCAATTAAGTACTATTTTGACGAAAAGCCACAGTTCAGAAGAAGCGCAGTGCTTTGCAGACCGAGGAAGAAGAAAGAGAAGATGAAGAGCAGGAGGAGGACGAGCACCGCGGGCACACGGCAGTGTCTAGGCCCCGCACCGCCACGCGTGGAAATGCCTCCGCTATTTACAAGCTCCGCTTTACTCTCCCCAAGGCTGAGCCCTAAAAGATTAGGGCCGAATTATAAAGCAGCAGAATTTTGAGAGCTAACCAACCTATTTTTAATTACACACACCACCCCCTCCCCCCCCCCCCAACCCTTCACAAACAAACACACACACGAGCAGAGAAACGAACGGTAGATCCGAGCTTGCCCATAGGCAGCCGGCCCAGCCCCGCTACGCCCGGCGCAGCCCCGCTGGAGAAGCTCCCACACTTACACTGCCTTCTCCTCATCGTAAAACGGCTCCTACACTTATACTACACACGGAACAAGGCTGTTAGTTTCCCCGTGACAACAGTTTGGTCACAGAGGAGAGAGGAGAGTGCAGGAGAAGGCGGCGGGATCGGAGCAGGGCAGCAGGGCCGGGGCACGGGCATTTCTGCGGCGGCGGCCGGCCGGAGCCTTCCTAGATGTCTATGCGGGAGTGCAGAGCGCTGTGTTTGCTGTCGTGCTCCCAGTAGGAACAGTGCATCATGGACAGCTCGGCGGGCTGGCGGGCGCAGGCGAACTGGAGGCCGGCTCCGTTAGCGGCCGGGGCCGCAGAAGGCGCGGGGCTGGCCGGGCTGAGCTGCTGGGGGTGGTGGGCATGCGGGTGGTGGTGGTGGCCCATGCCGTTGTAGGAGTTCACCATGCTGGGCAGCGCCATGCTCTGCACCCGCGAGTAAGGGCTGTAGGACGCCGGGCCCGAGAGTCCTTTCACATTGACGGGGCTGACATTCCCCCCGGACATCTGGCAGGAGGCGTAGGGCATGGGCGCGGGGGGCTGCGCCAGCGGCCACGAGTTGTTCATGAAGGTGGACTGCAAGTACTTGGGCGGGGAGAGGTAGCCGTAGCTGTCGGGGCTGAAGAGAGTCTTGCCGGGCTGGAAGTGGGTCGGGGGAGGCCGGAAGGGACGCTTCATCCTTCGTCTCCTGCGGTAGTTGCCTTTCTCGAACATGTCCTCGCATGCGGGGTCCAGGGTCCAGTAGTTGCCCTTGCGTTCGCCGCCGCCCTCCCGGGGCACCTTGATGAAGCACTCGTTGAGGCTTAGGTTGTGACGGATGCTGTTCTGCCAACCCTTCTTGTTCTTCTCATAGAAAGGGAACTTGCTTATGATGTACTGGTAGATCCCGGACAGCGTGAGCCTCTTCTCTGCGCTCTCCCGGATGGCCATGGCGATGAGGGCCACGTACGAGTAGGGGGGTTTCTGAGAGGGGTCCGGCTTCTCGGGGCCCTTGTCGGCGCTCAGCTCTTCCTTGCCCCGCTCCGGTTCCTTGCTGCTGCTGGTGTCATGAGCCAGCAGCGCCACAGTGTCCTCTTCGCCGTCCGGGTAGCTGCTCATCATGGTGCCCCGCGTCCGCCGTCGCGCCGCCCGGTGCGCGGAGCCCGGTGCTGGCGGCCGTCTCGCCCGGCGCTCGCCGAGATCGGGGCCGGAGCCGAAGCCGAAGCCGAAGTCGGGACCGGGATGAACTTCAGGAGGCGCCTCTCGCGGCGCCGCTGGTCCGTGCAGCGCGGCGGCGGCGTCCCTGCCCCCGCGGGCTCCGCTCCCCTCTGCCGCGGCGGCCGGGCTCTTTTCTGATTTGTATGGGCCCGGCCGAGTTCCGCTTTCGTCAGGAGCCCGCTCCCCTATCGCCGCCGAGCCGCTGGGCACGGCCGAGTTCACCCCGCAGTCACGGCGCCGCGCTCAGCCCCGCGCACAGGCGGCCCGACGTGGCCCCGCGGAGCGGCGCGGTACGGAACCGCCCCGGCTCGGCCGCGCCGCCGGGGGCGGGGAGGAGGTGGGGTGGATCCGAGCGGTGTTGAGCGAGCCTCCACCGCCCGCCCGGGGAGCCCGGCGAGGCCCGCGGCGCTGCGCTCCCTACCCGCCCTGCGAGGGGCCGCACTGGAGGCGGTGGGTGCGAGGGGGTGTGCCCGCAGCCGCCGCGCTCGCCCCTGCCCCGGCGGCTGTCACTCGTCCAGCCGCACACGCGGTCGCGTTTATATGTCTTGGCCCCGGGCCCCGCCGACCGATCTCACCCGCGGAGCACTAGGAGGCTGTTGCCGCTCCCTGCAAGTCGGTTCTTGCAGCTCTTATTTACAGGAGGTAGAGAGCAAGAGGTGTCGGGTCTCTCCTTCTCCCTCCCCGCAAAGTATGAGCAGGCACGAAGAGCGGCTGCAGGGCTGAAAGATGCCCCGACAGTCGGGGCAGAGTGGCGAAGCGGGGATGACACACCGGGCAGCTTTACTGCTCGTTCGCCTGGAGTGCTTCTGCTTATTTCACGCGGTTCCTAATGCAGAATTAGTGGCACCGACATTCCCCTTATCCTTCATCTTTTCTGCCTTCAGGTAGAGCCTCTCCGAGAAGCACAAAAGCAGTTTCTGCTGACCCAAACACAAGAGGAGTTGTGTAATAACAAATCACTAACACGGGGCTGCTCCGATTTCGGGTACAGAAGAGGGGCGGTGGACAGAGGATGCTTTGCACTGTTTTCTAATGGAGCCTTCAGCCCGATCCCTGGCAGCGAGGCAGACTGACCTCGTTTATCCCCCAGAGCTCCTCCATCAAACAAAGCAGTCCCCGGCAGCCGCCGAAGCCAGGCCGAGTTCCGCGGGGCCGGGGCCACCTGCGGTCCCCAACCGCGGCCCCGCTGGGCCCTCGGGGCCCGGCGCTGTCGTTCTGGCTCTACTCCGGGGATTTACCCGCATGGACCTGACCTCCCCTCCCGTACTCCCGCACAACTTGGTGTTTTTCCTCCCGGGCTCCCCAGAAACGACCCTCGGAGCAGCTACACGTACACCCTGGCGTCCTCAGCACTCCGGGCCGGCAGGTCACGGCCCTCAGACCCGCTTCTGCCTCTCTTGAACGCAAAGCGCAGCACTATTCCCCGCCCCACGGATTTTACGTGCGACATCAATTTTCGTAAGCACGGGCAAGCCCGGCCGGCTGGCAGCTGTCGAACTGCATGCCCAGTGCAGCCGACCTCTCCCGTCGGGGTGCCCCGTGGATTCGGCATCCTATGCACCGATCTCTAGTTTCTCTGCCCAGTCGAGGGTACACGGGTCCCTGCTCCTCTCCCGAGGAAAGACTATTTGTGGGTGACTGCAATCGAAGACGTAATCGAGAAATAAAATAACCCTTCGGGAAGCTATTATATTTATATATATTATTACATTTCTCAGGTAAAATACGTTTCTGCATCCTCGCCTATAGCCTTATAACGAATCCCTTAACTCCCATCGCCGGAGAACCCCACACCCTTAACCCTGGATGGCGTAAATTCAGCCACAGAAACGAGGCCCCTAGATTTCTGCACACAGCCGCGAAACAGCGCACGCCGCACCCCAAGCATCCCCCTCACACACAAACGAAACGAAGAGATGAGGCCCGCAGAGGAGACGCTTTGCGTCGTTTTCCTCCCCGTCCGGCCTCGGCGGCTCCCCAGCAGCTGGCTCCGCGCAAAGCGGCGAGGCAGCCGGAGCCAGCTGCGCCCCGCCGGGGCCGGGGCTGCGGGGCTCCCCAGGGCCGGGGCTGGCTTCTTTCTGCTGGCCACCCATGCTGCTCCCGGCGTCCCCCCTCACAGGCATTTCCACGGCGAGGGCCGGTGCAGGTGTAACAGCACTGCTGCGTGTGTCATCACCTCCGCCAAACGGCAGATTCCTCCCTTTTCACTCCTAAGCCGGGCGCGCAGCTCCTTACCAGGGCTCGCTCGCTCGTAGAGGACATTTGACATCCAAGGGGCTTGTTTTGGTTTTTTTGACAGCCCCACCAAGGGGGATTTCGGATGAAGGCCAGGGCAGAAGCTCAGCCCAGCGCTGGGAGCGGCGATCGGGCCGAGCAGCAGCAAAGGTGAGCGCGCAAGTACCGTGTGCGGCTACTTGAACGTTTGACACAAGGGCTGCAGGCGCTGTCGGGCTCTCCCTTCTCCCCGGCGCTATCAAACCCTTTTTAGGACATTAAAAAAACATTTGAAAGCGTAGGAGCGCGGCGCTCCAGCTGAGCCTGGACAGTGTAGCTCCAGTTAAGCAGAGAGATGGGAGTCTGTTATCGGCACTCACAGAAATGTCGCAGCGAGGGGAATGCAAGTATCAAGGACGGGCAGCGAGCGAAGGAGTGAGGCGAGCCCTTCCCCGGTGAAAGAACGGGGGATCCCGCCACGACACCGGGGAGCGGCCCGACCCGGCAGTGGCGGCTCCGCCGGTGCCGGTGCTCCCGGGCGAGCCCGCCGCTCCCGGGGCCCGGACAGGAGTCTAACAAACCTGGACAAAGCGAGTGCAGAAGGGAGCCACCGAAGTGGCTCCCGGACCGGGACTGCAGCCGCCCTCGGGGGTAGGAGAAGGGGGGGGGGGGGTTAGCCGTGGAGTGGGACTCAGGGCAGCGGTGGCCGGACCCCGGCCCGCTGGACGCTGAGAGGCGGCCGGGAAAGGGGCTCTTGCTTTCTTCACACGAGACCAGAGCAGCCCCGGTCCCAGTTCTTCCCCGATGCAGGGAAGCCGGGAAGGAGGCGGGCAGAACGGGGTTCAGCCCCGGACGCGCAACCCTGCTAAGAAGCGCCCCGAGGGAGACTGCTAATCGGGATTTCACCCTGCTTCTCCCGTACCGAGCCGGGCCGGGTCCCACTTCCCGAACAGATCACGGGACCCTCCGCTGCGGCCCCAAGTCCGGTATTACGGTTGGGATGCAGCTGAGACTCGTACCCGCGGATGGAACCGCCGTGCGGAGCGGGGCACGGCAAGCGCCAAGGGGTCCTGGAGGAGAGCGCCGGGGAGCACCGCGGGGACACGGGGCAAGCGCCGTCCCCGCTTCTCGCCCCGGCAGCCCGGACAAAGCCGAGCCTTCAGCTGCAGCGCTGATAAGACTCGAGTGGGGTTTTTTCCTACTCACCCCAGTACAGGCAGCAGAGCCGATTTCTACCTGGAAGGTTTGGGGTAGGATTGTTTGAAAATGTGGCAGGCTTTCTCTCCCAAACATGGTGTGGGTTTTTTTGTTGTTTGTTTTTTTTTTTTTTTGGGGGGGGGGGTGTTTTTTTTTTGTTTTGGGTTTTTTTTTTTTTGTTTTGTTTTTCTCTTGGAGAGAAAACGTGTCTCCGGCGTGGAGCTATAGGACGCCTCTGTCTCGGAGCGTCCGGCTCCCGTTCGGCCAGCGCAGCCAAGCCGCCGCCTGCAGACACCGGGGCAGAGCTCCCTCCTCCCGCACCGAGAGCCGGACGGGGCCAGGCGACACAGTCCCTTTGTCCCCTGCTCCGCTCCGGGTGCCATGCTGCGCTTCAGCTCCCGGGAACAGAACCACTTCGAGGACCGCTTTAGCTCGCAGCACACTGCGGCGGTAGCTACATCAACCCGCATTCATTTGGCTCGCGTAAGAACGGCGAGGACACGGGTCTGAAAGCGGACCGAGGCGCGCCTTGTTGCGAGCCCCGTTTCCTAGACAAACCGGACCCGGGGCGGCGGCGGAGCGGGCTCCAGGAGCCGGGCACTTCTCGGTCCCGGCAGCACCGCTCCCTTTCCCGGCAGAGCCACCAAAGCGGGCGGGATAGGGACGTCACTGGGCTACCGCTTGAAGTATTAATAGTTTCTTCCCTTTTTATTTATTTTCCTCTTCTTTTCCCAAATACTACTAATCTTTAAGATCGCGGAGTATTTATTCCGATAACAAAGACAGGAGAATAAGGTTACACGAACACCCGGCATGTGAGGGGCCGTCCTGAGCCCATGCGCTCACGAGACTTAACAAAATGTACTGAGGAAAGGAAAATATTCTGCCCTCAGTGAAAATGAATCAGATTTAGTCTATTAAAGTCTGGAAGACGGAGCCGTTTTCCTGTATTACCTATGCGCGGGAGCTTCGGGTGCCGGCGGGCAGAATGGCTCGGAGGTGCCCGCGGGACCCGGCTCCTCCAGCCTCGCAGCCCGTGCCGTGCCTCCCCGTTTCGCCTCCTGCTCCCGTTTCGCTCCCTTTCTCAGTGACACTTGGAAGCAGGGCTCGGTCATGGAGGTGCCGATTAAGCGGCACTGCACCGGCTACCAAGAATAACCAACTACTTTGCAACCTCAGTAAAACCATTATGGCAGACAGACTGCACGCATGTCACTCGGTTTAGACCCTAAACTCTGTCTTGAAGAAAATTTCCTTTTCAGAATTCCATCTTTCACTGGGCCTGCAGGTTGCCTCGCTCATCTAGGGACATCACACACTCACGATGCTACTTTCCTGTGTGTTCAGGACTCTCAGCAGCACAGTCCCGAACATTTAATAAACACTCTTTAATTTCATTACTTGGTGTGTGACGCCAGAACAAGGAAATATTCACCTGGAAAGTGTCTTCTTCTGCATGAATGAGTCTCATTGTCAAAAGCTTAAGCATATATAGGTGCATATATGTTTTTCAGTGGAGAATTTAGTTTCTCGTTTAGACTGTAAAGCTAAAAATTCTGGTAGCTTCAGGCTTGTTTTTACAAGCTCCCAGCCGTACAAGGATTTCTGTTTTTACAGGAAAAACTAAGCAGTCCATAGACCATGATGGCTGTACATCCATAATGTGAGCTTCATGAGGAACAGAGCAACTTTATTATGATCTGGACTGAAATCAGATTGAATAAAAAGCCCATCTAACAGAGCCTGAGGGAAAAGTCACAAATGGGCTCAATTCTATACCCACTCCAACAGTAACTTTTAGAGGGAAAGGTTTTAGGATCAGGAGAGTAGATTTCCCCCTTCAGCTGACACTATGAAGAAAATTTTCACTGTCCCATTTTGTTTTGAGCCTGTTCCTACTGCCTTGTTAGCAAAGAAATCTATCATGAGAAAAGGAAGCCCCAGCCTTTTTCCCTGTCTTATATTCTTACTTCCCATCTCTTCTCTACTCAGTTTCTTTTCTGTAGCCTGAGCCAGAGTCTTCACTACAGTATATTTGTTTATGCTTAGAGGACAGGCCTACAGGAAAACAAACTATATATTTCACTCTACCATTTGGTAGTTCCTTTCTTTCATCTGAAAACACAGCCTGATCCAGGGAAGGTTCTTGAATTCACACAACCGGTTACATGATGAAATGCAAACAGTTTCTTGTGGTATTAAATGGCAGCCCGCAGCAGAGTTCAGGTTGGCTGTTATGGATTCACTAGTTACGGCTCCGCAGGATAATCCTGTGTTACTGCCATCCTGCAGTTAGTGGCCTACAGCAATGCTGCCGAATGCTGCAAATAAAAACAAACAAGCCAGCCTCTTCTTTTTAGACAGAGTAGAAATTATGCCTCTTTAGGAAGCTCGAAGCAAAGATCGTTTGTTTCAGAGTCTGACGACTTCCAAAGCAAGCTGCTCTTTCTAGGACTTTGATGCTTATTTTTGTACAAAGCATGGGTGGAAAAAAAAAAAAGAACAAGAAAACCTGAACCATACAAGTCCACTCATGTCCAGATCACCCTGAAGTTGCAAATTAATAGCATTATACAACAAAATGAGAGCCAAAGAGGCTTCATCTATTGTTGCTACAGAGATACACTGTTTAACAGATCGTTTTTAGGTAGTAAAAAAACTGCATGCTCGTTTTTACTGTTAAAGATCCAAGCACAAAAAATGGTATAAATTTCAGATTATTTGAAAAAAAACCAAACAGGCTTCAAGAAAAATTCTTCCAACCAGTTTAGGAACATCAAAGAGAATTTATGTCTTCTATTACATCTCTGAGAACTTGTGTCCTAAACTGTAGCCATGAGTCTCTCTGAACTCATATAATCTACTCAAGTCTGTTTTCATCCAGGGTCTAGGACACTACTGCTTTGGAATAACACTTGAAAAGGTTATTCAGGTTACACGTTGAAACTCCTAAATTCAGAAGACACAGATCCACCAACGTAATATAACAATATAACTGAGGGATTAGTGACTAGGAGAAGGGCAATTCCTCACCAGATAAAATTTTGCTGACAAAAGCCCTTTTAGAGAGACAGTCACACTGGCAAAGACATTTTCATATGGAGACCCTGTACAAAAGGCTTGAAGCTGGAGTAAGCACTAGCATTTGACACTGCTAGTGAGCTATGCCCTCACCAGAGAGTGCTTTGCTGTGGCAGCATATGGGGATACTCGTGCGCAATCTTGTGCTGGAGGCTCCCGTTCCAACAGCAGACCTGGCGTGATGGGGACATGTTTGCACATGTTTGCAGCTATGCCAATTTGAGTTCGATTGAGCAGCCTGTGGTGACTCACTCAGGACACTGACTTTGGGCAGCACATTTCTGTGCTGTAAATTCAAGTTTTGTCTTTAGCAGCTTCTTCAGAATTTTTGTGGGTCATTTTCAGTGCTCACTGTCCAATTTCTTCAGGATGTTGCAGAGGAGATGCTGCCTGGGCATCAAAGCTATACAGATAGAGCAACATACTGTAAAATCCATATATATACACACACAGTTTGCTATCTGCATTATGACTATGTCAGCCATCCTGATCTTTTTCCTTTTCTGAGCAACTAGAAGCAGTTGGACTTGGTTAAGCTAAGTAATCATGTCCCAGGGTTTTCCACAACTTGCACAAGTGGCTAGGTTAGCCAGGAATGGGGTGTTTTTGTTTTAAAATAGACTATCCACATCTGGATTTATGTACATATTACCTATATAAACAATTTGTTAATAACTCCATATACACACAAGCTTCTCCCCTGTGTGCTTTTTGAACAGAAGCTCTGTCTGAAACACTCAGAGAATACCCTGCCAGAGCCATGGGGCAGAGTTAAGGTGAGGAGGGACTACCATGCTCCTACAAACTGCTTCCACCTCCTCGTAGAAATTGGAAGTGTTATATGCAGGCTGCATTCAGGAGGAACATGTGCCATTGCCACACTGACGTGTGCATGACGTCCTGCATGAGCAGGAACCATAAAGCCATTCCTGTATTCCAAGCTCCCCAGTTGGAACTGGTGCACCTGACAAATCTACACCCTCCCAACTATAGCTGTGCCTCTACTGAGTACATGTTTCTCTGAAAAAAAAAATTAGAAGCACAAGTTTGTTTCCTGTTAAATGTTACTACCATGTTTCTAAAAAGAATATAAGATTGCAAATTATTTAACTGTTTGATCTAAGAACAAATCCATTGCATCAAACCACATACAATCTCTAGAGAATCAGGTTAAAAGTGATGTGATGGAAGTAATTTTCTTCCTTCTGGAGTAAAAGAGCTAAGCTTTATCCAAAGTCAACTTCAGATTACGTAGACACTCCCCAAAAACTTGAATGCCTAATTTGAAAGCATGCGCTCATTGGAGATACAGGTTGTGGTGCCAGTGGAAGGTGGATTTGACCCTCAGACACCTGTTAAGTCTTTGCATTCTCCTAATGAAGCAGTCGGCTTGGAAACACAACACAATCCCAAAATGTTGTATTTTCCTTCATAGTAAGGACAGAAACCTTGAAGAAGCTGAATATTTCAGTTTAAGCTCAGCCACCTAAATTCTGGAAGTTAATTTTTGTCTGTACAATCACCCCAAGGCCTTTTTGTTTATCTCAATCTTATTCCAGATTTCTGAGTATGCAAACCTGAACTGGAAATCTACCAAACATGGGAGTTTGCATGATATTTCCAGCTTGTCCTACTTCTGACCTGGCCAGAAACAGCATATCAGAGTTGCTCACAGTTTTCTAGCATTTGTACTCTTGGTCGCAATGAGAGCAAGGAAATGCAGAGCAGACCAAACAAAAAAATAATGAACCAAACTTTCTTAGACTCTCAGAAGGGGCTTGGTTCAAATCCAGTTGAGATGTAGATGAAAGTTCAGCCCGTTCATTTTAGTACATTTTGTTTACTTACATATAATTTCATTTTAACTTGTTTTCCTTTTTTCATCCACTTTATAGATATCTCTTGCAACAAATAAAAGAGATACGCCCATTGTAAGAATAGCTGTCAGAAGAAGTTAAGCCCCTCAGGCAAGTCCAACCTATGCTAGGCACAAATACTTCCATCCCATGACCATGGTTCAAGTCAAAGGTGCTGTTGGAGCCAGCCAGCACAAGCTGGTCAGGCAGCAACAACTCCACACAGAGGTCAGGACACACTAACATCTTCCCAATGGTGTGATCCGGGGCTGGCCGGCACAGCCCACAGAGATGATGCTCATTGGAAAGGGGAAGGGTGAGGATTGCCATAAGTTTCAAAGATTCAGGTCATCTCCCAGAGACTTTTGCCAGAGCAGCTCCCGCAGAGCTCTGGCCAAAGGCAGAGCTGTGATGGGGAATAAATACCCTCAGGGTTTATAAGAATTGCCATGATGCCTGCAGCGTGGCTCAGAATATAAACATTACGTTATTTAACAACAAAATGCAATTATTTGCAAAATAGATCTGTTTCCCACTTCTTCCTTGTCCCAGTAGGTACCTAGTTAGCTCCCTATCATCCACCTTCATCTTCCTGGTGCCATAGGTGTCCCCTAGTAAGCATGAAATAATATCGTCTGCATAGGAAGGCTACTATAGCCAGTGTGCCACAGGACTGAATATTGTACTGAGTCAGTTCAGTTTAATGGCTTCAGGTTTGGCTTAGCTCTCGCAATGCCCACTAAATACAGAAGCATGTATCGCACTGAGTGTGTGCTCAAATCTTCAGCAGGTATTTGGAATAATAGTTCAAAAAAGTCAAAATTTGCTCTTCTCCCATGGTTCATTTTTAAGGGACAGGGTGAAAGGCTGGATTTTTTAAATTTTGATTTTATCTGACTTAAATCAATAGCAGAGGAAATGAAGGGATTTGGCTGTTGTGTGTTTTGTTTTATTTTATTTTTTTCTCTGTGTTTTTTGTTTGTTTGTTTCTTAAAAATTGTTGCCTTGAGTGATTTGTTAGGTTTTAGTGCTTTGTGTACCCTAGCATCCTTCTAGAGAGCAGCTCTGAAAACATGCAAAACATATCAAGGAACAAATGAAGGCCTATACAAGGCTTACGCTCCAGTGAGGAGAAATAGGCTCAGCTTCACCTGATCAGTTAGTTCATCAACAATTACAACTCTCCTAAAGCCTGAGTCTCTGCTAGTTTTTGTTATGATTGTAATCATATATGACATTTAAGCAGCATGTCACGTTTTGGGCACTTCAAGTATTTTACAAGCAGCATCATTGCTGGAAGGCATAAAGCAGTTTTACTTGGTATTACATCCCCTGCTAGTCATTCAACATCACATTTTTGTACATGTGGTTTCACAGAATTAGGCAATAAACAGTATCTTTACATGTACCTGGAAACTCATATGTCTAAATACTGACCATGACTGCTAATGCCAGACATCTTGGTTTGAAATAAATATAAATAATAAAATAATAAAAATAAAAATGAATGAAGGGCACTGCAGCACAGGCTTTCAAGAAAGACATTGCTCCTGTTGAAACAAAAAAAAAAGTCAATCAGAAATCATTTAATGCTACATGCCCTTAAAGAAACTTTCCTCTTTCACTCCAGAAACACTCTACTGACCTGTAAAACTGATATAAGAATGTAAAGAGTCTGTATCTCTGTATAAAGACATAAAGAGCTGCATCTCTGTACAAAGACCTAAGCAACTGTATCTCTGTTTGTCTTTCCCTTCTTGTGGGAAGGCTGCAAAGTGCTAGAAACACCAGGGCTTTTGAACTGGATTTCAGAATAATACAAAGCTAAATTTTGAAGCTAAGAAGGAATTTCCCTCTTGATCTCAGGAGAAGCAGGATTTCCCCTACTGTTTAAGATTCTTCATAATGAAAAGGTACTTTTCTGTTTCAATTCTTTCCATTAGGTGAGGTGTTAATCCAGCACTGTCATGGCCTTGCAGCCTTTTTGCATGTTTGCTGGGAATTAACAGAAGGAGAAACTCCACTTTATGACACATTTGAAAGCCTGTTTTCTCTAGTAAACTATACATTTACAAAACATGGTTTTACAGCCAGCTTTGAGATAGAAAAAAGAAAAGAAGGGCATCTACTCTTTCTTGCTTAAGTGTCTATGCATAGAATCCTGCCTGCCTCAGGGACTTACTATCTCCATATTACCTATGGAAGGACTGATATGAGGGACAACACCATGACTCATTGATTCACGGAACTGGTGTAATGTCTGTATTTTGAAAAACCATTTTTTTAGGAGGCTCTTCCCCTTCACAATTATTTTCAGTTGAACAGTGCACCAAAAATCCCAGCTTAGCTTCAGTTTTCCATTAGAAATACCACCATTTTTTGACAAAAAGCAAATCTTGCCTAATTATTTGTTTGGGCAAGGGTCAGTTTCTCATTTAAAACTGTTTTGGTAAAACATTTCTGATTAGTACTGCTCTGGGTGTCTGAAATGTCCAGCTGAAATGTATCCTGAGCTCGAGCCCAGGCTGGGAGCTGGGTCTGAGTGTTGCACAGGCCAACTGTGGCTTTACCTGATTGTTCCATGCTGCCATAGAGCACCTCTGCTGCCTCATGCCCCAGCCAGAAATCAATCACCAGATTAAACATTTCAGGGAAGCTTTCTTTAGGTCACCGGTATGTTTTGCTGCTATCTAACTGGAAGAGTCTTTTCACAGTTTGGTTTAGTATTTTAAAAGTGATGTTCTTGCGCAGCAGCTCCTGCTATTATAGCACTACAATTACTCACTGGTGGGTGAGTAGGCTGCTCCCACCTCATGGAACAGTTGTAAGTGATAGTGGTTGTTGTGAAGAGCAGGGTTATTCAGCTACACCGGTTCCTCTCAACATCAGTGTTCCTGAAAATTGTCAGAAAAGCTATTTATCAGGATCACTTGCCTATCACATCAGGGCCATTGCATCGCCACAGCCTTAATTAAACTAAAAAAAAAAAGAAAAAAAAATTGGTCTAATCTAGCTTTTTCTAGCTATAGTCAATCAACAGAACTGCTGGTTGCATTACTGAAATCAGCTTTCTTCCATTGCCTCCAACAGAACAATTATAATACAAGACCCTTAAGGGCAGGGTGGCTGCTCCCTCTTACCTCCTTGTATCAACAATAAGCTACCAGACTCTCCCATTCTCCTTCCCCCTTTTCTTAAATTTTATTTCTTGAGCCCCCTTATGCATAGGCTGCAAGGCTTCCTTCAGTTCTTGAGCAGCTGCATTAGTCAAACACACAGCAGATGTCAGTGCATTACAAAACTTGGTTGGAGAATAATAAAAGAAATGAACAAGAAAGTTAACCAAGAAAGCAAAAATGCAGGGAACTGCAAGGCTCTGAAGCTATCGGGGCAGTCATCCTGCCGTGTTTGACACTGTCTCGTTACCCACTAATGGTAGGAGCATTATTGCAATTTTACAGAATCTCCTGTTGAATCCTCCTAAAGCTTTTAAATCTCTTATGCACCCAGGCTTTTGGGGAACTGTAGCACATGCTTCCCAGTTGGTACAGGAAAGTGATGCCTGGGTACTTTTCCCCCCTTTTGCATAATTTGGACCGTAGAAGTGCAGTGGAAAGTGGAGCAAACAGAAAGCATCTCTGCTCCTCTCTTTGTTCTGTAACTAGAGATTCTCTCCCAGCTTTATAAAAGCCAGTCTAAGCAAAATATTTCCCTGGCCCGGGTGTCACAGCTGAAACAGAGGTGGGTCACTTAGAGTCAAGCTGCACATACCCTAAACCAGACCTTGGTCCTGCTCCTGCTCCTCCCAATTTCGTTGAAGTCGCAGCAATTCAGGAACAAAAGAGAGATCCAATTAAAGGCCTCCCTTGTTTCCCCCAGAACAGAGAGCACCCTGGAAAAATAAACAGCCTCTCTCCCGCTCCGGGAGCTGTGCAGATAAATCAGCGTGAGTGCGTAGGGACCCTTGGGCGATAAGGCACATTCTCAGGAAGCCGAGGACACACACCTCAGTTCAGGGGGCTTCCTCACTTTGTACACCCAGTTTCCCCGCATGACACAGATCATTGTCTGGCAGTGGAACGCCTCAGCTCCAGAAAGCTTCTCACATCCAACTGCCTCGCAGGAAACTGCAGAGGTTGTTTTGCTATTTTTATTTTTTTTTGTCTGTCTTGGAGAGTAAAGCAGAATGTTTATCTTTCTTATCTCAGAAAGGAAACCTATGGGAAATGCTATGCCATATTCTTCACTGTTCTCCTGTCATATAATTATAATGCATTACACAAAGCATAATCTTTTGGAAAATCAGTAGGGCTAATGAGGAGACAATCCCTTATTAGAAGGCATTTTCTTTCCAAATTCTACAAATCTCATCTAAGTAGTCATTGGTAGAGAAACAAAAGGTGAGACAAATGTTTGTGTCAGGAAAACACAACGCACCTCGAGCGTCCTGTGTCACTAGGAGAATAACTGTTATAGAAGGCAAATCTCTTTTCCCCAAATAACGAACCTAGGCCAGATTTTTTTTCAGACTTCAAAGAAAGAACACAGTAGGGTTTTTCCACTGCCAAATTGCTAAGTGGAATAAAAATTTGTGATTTTTCCATTAAATACTTGGTATAAATTCAAGAGGCTGGTTTTCTTTTTCTTTTCTTTTTTTTTTTTTTTTTTTTTTTTAAAACAGCAATGGTATTATATTCTATACTGTAAAAGGATAAATTAGAATGTCAAAGGTTCTAAGATGTCACTGGAGAATAAACTGTGCACACAACCCTTCTACACCACTTCTACAGCATTTATGATCACAAACCCTGCTAAGATATGTTCTATATATTATTAGGGTCAGCACAGATTATACCAAAGAAGCATCTAATGCTGATGATCAGTATGTGCCTTACGTTCTGCCAACAGAATTTACCCTTGAAGATTTACTACAAAGCCCAAAGGATTTCTCTATATTCCACTGCAGTAGATTAAAAAAAAAAGAGGCAGAAATAGTTGGGAAGGCTGACATGAATAACATCTCCAATGAACTTTAATTTTCTTAGTGAAATGACTAGTGGAAATCTGCTGAGGGGGATACTGAGACTGTGTAAGAGGATGGTAACAAACCCAGTTCTTCAACAACCCAGTTGCTACAGAAACTTAAAGGAGCTTGGTACTAGGTTTTAAAGAGTTGAGCACACATGGACAGGCATGAGTATATATTTTAAGAAGTGCTCAGCACTTACTTGATACCACTGTTACTCTAAGAAACAGATATTTAATTTTTTTTTTAATTAAACTGATGAGCTATTTTCCAATTTAGCTACTTGCTACCAGACCTAGATGGGAACCAAAGTCCTTTGAAAAAAAATGTGATCTGTGTTTCCATTTCTGCAGCCTGTACTCCTCTGGATTACCTGCAGAGATACACTCAGGAGATTATACTGAATTAATGCCTAAAGTGGATTAATTAATTGGCCTCAGTTGCCAATTTATTCACAATCAAGAGGCTTTCAAGTTAACTAAGTTAAAGGTAGTTTAGAGCACTCAAATTCTAAAAATAATTCCTCCACAGCATTTTAGTGCCGCTAAAGTAATTAGTTTTAAATTCACATCTTCACTTATTTTGCTTTGTTGGGTTTTTTTTTAAAGCCTTCCTATGTAAATGTGTGATAAGGTAACACATGAAAAGGAGTTGGATAAGCAAATTTGTCATTTTTAAAGTGAACAAATTAAATATCAGCAAATGTTCCCAGATCTTTTCATGAAGGTTCTACAAGCAAGCATTGAAACTGCACTGGGTTTTTAAGCAAAGTCAGTGCAACAGCAAGAAACTTGCTCAGAATGCTCCCCTGCAGATACCTGCAGAATATCACAATGCTCCCCTGCAGATACCTGCAGAATATCACAATGCTCCCCTGCAGATATCTGGCCCCCAGTGCAATACATCCAAGTACCTGAAAGGGTTTGCAGGTATTCCAGGCTTCTCAGTGGTTTAAGTAAAACTAGATGTTGTCGCTCCAAGAATCAGATAAAAATAATGAGACTAAAGTAACCTATGCGAGCCCCGCCAAGCCCACATGAGAGCCCAGGAGAGCCAGAGGTGTGCTGCAGGGAGGCCCCAGCCCTGGCAGCAGCGGGTGGGGAGTGGAGGGGAGCTTGGCCCTGGTGCTCAGCAGCTCCCACCGAGAGCTGAGGCGGAGGGTGGGCAGGGTCCTGCTGCCCATCCCTGAGCTCACTGACTGCCTGCGCTGCCCATTCTAAGGCAGGTCTGACTGCAAGACTCAAGATGTGTAGGTGCAAATCCATGTCTACCTAGTGCTATCCATGACAGACATCCTCTGCCTGTCTGGCTGGTGCTGGTCCTGCAGGCCTATCAGCAGGGATCATGGAGCAGTTTCTGTATTTGCTTCCATCAGCTTTTTCTTTGTGTGGTTGGAATTTTGATTCGCTATAAAAATACATCTCTCATTGCATCTCTTTTCTCAGTTGTTACTTAAAAATAAATGGTTTGTGTTGATGTAGGTCTGCTACTTGTCAGCTGTCTTCAAATTTAACACCTCATGTTAGCAGGAAAACCCTCACTCTTATTGTGGAATACTGCAAGCTTAAAAGCCTTAATATGGTATACAGAATCATTTAGGTTGGAAAATGGAAGATAAATTCTTTATTCAGACATTGCTATTTGTCATCTTTGCTCATATTAACAATAGCAAACTGCAAAAGCAGACAGGACCCAACTGGTGCAGCAGGGCTGCTTGCAGAGCACAGGCTCTAGAAGGCTCCTCTGAACCCTGACCACAATACGCTGCAATCCCATGGCCCTCTTCAGATTGAAACATCGTCAATGTGGATGTGGACCACACCTCTAGACCAGGCCTAAAAAGCAGCTGATTTTAAATTTATGTTCCTTTTTGTGGAACTGCTGCTACTCATACCTGAGGCAATGACACCTAGAGAACACTATAGCCTAGATGTTGCTCCTTAACCCAGGTTCTTTCCCACTCTCCCCACAGAGTGAAGACACTTCCTGCTACTGCTGCCCTCAGTGCCGTGGGAGCACTCTTATTGTTCTGCCTCCAGAAGACCTGGCCATAATTTGATCAAGAATAATATTAGCCCTCTACCCACACAGGAAAACAATCCCAAATCAAGATGCCCATTTTGCCCGTGGGATTCTAACTTGATTGTTTATTGCTTTACAACGCTAAAAAAAAAAAAAATAAAAAAAAATTCCAGGCTTATATACTCTTTAGAAATAACCATAGAAAAAAGCAGCCTACCTATTGCTGCTACTCCCTTGCATTCCCCTGCTTTCATAGGACAACTTAACTACTTAAAGCCCAATTACAGTGAAATTCTGTGAACTGAAAAAGAAGAACCTTCATGCTATTACTAGATTTCATTGACATACTGAGTTTCATCTGCCTATTCCTCACGTAAGAACAGGGCTGCACAGAGACACCACAGCTCTGGAATAAACAGAATAGAAAATGGATGTCCCAGAGCCTGCACTTATCAGTTATGAGAGTAATAGTTAATACACAGTGTAGCATGCGAAGGAAGGACTTTATCCACAGAAAGGCACTCTTTAACTGGCTGTGGTTTCTAGCTAGAGAAGTTTTTTTTTCCCAGAAAAACATAACCTGAACTGGAAGCCAGAAGAGAAGGCGTACTGCATTTCCTGGATATTCAGCAGTCTACAGAAAGAGTTCACTGGAGCCTTTAAAGCAGTATTAAGACAAACTAAAACAAAACAAGAGCATCTGTAGGTTAAGCATCAATACAACGTGTCTTATCTCAAATAAATGTAACCTAATAAAAAATCTATTTAAAATGCAACAGAACTTATTACTGGAAATTGAATTTGTTGCTTATATTGTAATGAAATTATATTTGCCGCTTCTCAGCGTTGTATGCATCCTGAGATCATAACGCAGCTGACAGAGCATGGAAAACAGAAGCACTGAGTTTCTTTGCTGTCAAAGCTGAACTCCTCAGAGAAGGTTCTTCGTTACAAAGCTACTGTTAGTGGGCATTGAACTGCCTGGATGGAAGCAAGTAAATCTTCCTACTTATGTTGCACTTGCATAGGAGCACAAAACAGCACAAGAGGGGAAAAGCTGGAGACACACTCGCACCTCCAAAGCCCTCACACTGACCTGAGTTTGAGGTTAAATGTGCTCTGCTGCAAAATCCACTTCTGAAAGTGGACATTGAGCTTTCGGAAAGCACATGGCTCTTGCCTCAACACGCATGCAGGCAGCGCAGCGACCAGAACCAGGCAGCACTGACTACTTTGGAAACATCCCCCCTCGTGTGAACTGTGATTGCTTTTTAAGGATTGAGATATTCAGGATGTGGGTAGTTCCTGATCACACGGATTTTCAGATAAGGACAGAAATTAAAGAATGAGCTTCTTTTTATCTCACACAGTTTCTCCAGGTCCCTCACACACAGATGAATCAAACTGGGGCCACAGGTCGCTTGCTCTTGCTTTAAACTCCCTGACAGAGCACTTGCTGCCTCTGGCTTTTGTACAAGGCTGAAAGAGAAGTTTCTCTTTCCACAGAGAAAGGGAATTCTCAGCTTCACTAAGGCAAATGGAAATTCACTGTTGACTTTACACAGTCCAGGTTTACACTGATTTTAACAGCAACTAAAATGACATGAAATTACTATTTCTACAAAAATCAAAGCTCAGAATAATTCACTGAAGTGCAGTAGTTTCATGCAGGTAAGAGCCTAACCAGATGACTACAAGGATATATGACAACTGCTGAGAAAAGGCTGGTTTTTTTGGTTTGTTTTTGTTTTGTTTTTAATAAATATCAATGCTACTGTTCCTTTATCAAGAGGGCCTTTCAGAAAAATGTAAGTCATTTTGCAGCAAAATACTATTCAAGTAAAAATTTAAATAAATTGATATACCAGTAATTGATACATATATAAGAAATTAAAAAAACCCTATTTATCAGATATTTCCCATTGAAAAAATACGTATCAGTAGAGGAAGAAGCATCTAACATTCATATATATATATCACAAAGGTATGCAGCATCAGTTTCCCTAGTTATATTATTGTCAGAGGGAGAAACACATCACTTCATTCTTCACTTTTCAAGTAAAAAGTGTACCTCCTGTATAGCTTTTAAAAAGCTACAGAAAAGGGCCTGTGAAAGCAAATGGAGAGGAACTGCCTGTTGGTAACACTGGCTGAAGTGAGACAGCGTAGAGCTGCAGCTTCTTAAAATTTTAAATCTGTGTGTGGTTTTAGATTTCCTCACACACTGTCTCCAGCTGCCTTCTCCTTCTCTGGTGTTTCCTGAGTCAACCCAATTATCATCACCCAATTAGTGCTGGAGTTAAAAAAGGGCGTCTGTCAGACAGAGCTCTTGAAACAATTTGGTCCAGGTCTCTAAGTATATGAATTGGGGTTTACAACCTATTGTAAAGATCCATGCCTCAGATACACTCAAACTTCTGAGACAAAAGGAGTGGAAAATGAATTAAAGTTATTTACTACTGAATGTAGTGAAGTTTGTGAAAATATTGGCAGTGGAAGTGTAGAGTGGAGATCCTTATCGCAGCAGTTCAATCGCAGGTGTTTCCCCATATTACTAGATTATCCTTATCCAGAATAAATATTTAATGTTAGTATTAACAAAGAAAATCTGTAGCTCCAACAACAACCTCCGTGTGTTTAAAGCTCAGTGATGATTATCCACTTCAAAATCAATTGAATAGCAAGCATTAAATGATTTTACACAATACAGGTTTGCAAATTGTAAAGAAAAAACTTCCAGTCCCCAGAGGCGCCCCTTCCCGAGCCAAGAGTCAAGCCAGTTCTCCCTGCTGGGATACAACCCATTTAGAGCAAGGCTCCTTGGCTGCCTTGACTAATTCCACCCCCCCTGCCACCGCCCCAGATGTCTTCACTCTGCAGGAGTGATGTATGAACATAACACACCCATTGCAATGGAGGACAGGATTCCTGACAGCACTTTGTTGCTCCTACCTCTCAGGAGGTTGCGCTTCAACTTGCAGACTTTTTCCTTACTTCACAAATTTGCTTAGTGGCCTGGCACAGGTCTACCCGTGGTACAGTGCTGAACTGAGGGGGGATCATTTTAGCGGAGTCAATTGAGTGTGCTAGTCGTGATTGATACTTGATGACTCGCCAGTTAAGGTCTGATCTTGCCAGAGCAAGAGCTGGGAAGGGTCAGAAACAGATCCCCAAGCTTGACACCCCCAAAGCCTGTGGCACCCTTTCTGCCAGTGACAGAGCTTTGGGGTTTGGGAGGGGGGTGTCCAAGGGTCCTCCTCACTGTGTTGAAACTCCCCAGCGCATTGGAACGACGCAGCAGTTGGGTGGCACTACGCTCCTACCAAGAGATCCTAAAGGCCATGTGTGATATAGAAAATACTAGGAAGGATTCTTGGGAAATTTTGGATGTCCAAAGAACACAGGCCCCAGCAAGGGCAGTGGGATGTGTAGCTCAGGGGATGCTGAAAACACCATGTAAAACATCATTCACGGGATGAAATGCTACAGCCTTCTCCGAGGCAGCATACGAGCACAAAATGGATTTGATTATTTTCATGCAGCTTAGATACTCGGTGTTTCTTCTCAGCTTTAAATATTTGAATAGAATCATAGAATCATTTGGTTGGAAGAGGCCTTTAAGAATACTCTCAATAGACACACGAACACAAATTCAGCTCACGTACAAAGCTCCCATCTTGTTTCCTAGTTCTCAGGAGAAGGGTAGCAAAGAAAGACAGGGTAGCAGAGACACAGGCTTCTACTGCAAAGCTTCTCCACCTTTCATTTTCTACCTTTCAAAGCTTTTCATAGCCTTCTCATTTTCCTAATTTGAACCTCTATCTCATGAGTTTCTTCTGACAGGCTTTTAATCACCAGTAATTCAGACTCAACTTTCCACCTCTTCTCCCCTTGTCATATCCTGTGCCTTACACATCCCACCACCCTTGCAGCAAACAGACTCTGTGTAAATCCTTTCCCTCCACCACTGAGCACAGACCCGCATCCCTCATTTCCTGGGAGACTTTGCCCCCCTCTTCTACCTTTTTTTTCTTATGAATTACTGAGCCTGCAAGTTCTACTGACCTCTCCCCTTCTGTGCACTCTTCCTTTTGCATAATTCTTTCTCCAAATTTTATGAATGGTTTGAGGAAGATGAAAACCATCCCTCCCACTGGAATAACTTTGTTAGAGAACTGAGGGAGGTAGAAGATGACAGACCATCAACTCATAAGCCACTTGTGGTACCCTGGGGTCTCCCAGTGCACATTTGCTCAACACCCCTCTCTCCCCCCCTACCTCTCTGTGACCACTTAGGCTCTTCCAACTTTCCTTTTCTCAGCTTCTTCTCTCCTAATAATTCCCATCCTTCTTTCTTTCTAACCAAGCAACTCTACTCCAGCCAAGTAGTCCATTTTTGGAAAAACATATCACAAGTTGTTTTCTTTTTGCTTTTCCTTATTGAAAGCTAAAGTACATCTGCCTGGATTTGGTTATTTCGTATGGTTTATTGGTTATTTCTTATTTATCATCTTCCTTTTTTCTGTTTTGGGAGAAAAAAAGATGAAAATTTGTCATATCTTTCACATTACTTTGACATGAAATTTTAGAAAATCAAGCTAGAAGTTAAAGGCTCTACAGAAAATAAAGTATGTTTAATAGAACACCATTCTTTATCAGCATTTTCTTTTGGGTAGCCTGCATTAATCTACAGGGGCAGAAGAGTGTGTCCAAGAGTCTGATGAGGTGTTATGGGGAGGAGGGTGGAGATGGAGCAGTGGGAAACCTTTGTGAGCAAACCCTGTACACCCTGGTGTCCTCCTGCTGTGTACAGCTCACGATCCAGGTCTACTCCAGCTGAGTATAAGCAGCAACATGAGCAGAACACTGCATCAGATCTTCCTTCTGTAGATTATTCCAGAAGCAACAGTTTCTTTTGAGTAAAATCAATTCATCTTGTGGTTTAAAATCCAGGCCTGCTTTCCAAAAGAAAACTTTATCAGAGATGATTGCTTTTGACTAGAAGCAATCAATAAGGATGACTGATAATGGTTGTGTAATTCTTAAGTGATTGTTTCTACTTAAAGACCAGTACACCATCCGTACCACTTCACACCCACACACTTGCACTGTTTCTAGGCATTACTTCTTGCAACCCAGAGGCTGCAGGTCCCCCCCTGCTACAGCACAGCTGATGGAGAAGATGCAAAGCCTGCGGGGCTACGGACCCTCTCCCTCTGACCAGTTCTGTCCAGTTGCTGCTCCCTGTTCTATCTTTCACATACCTGCATCCACCTACAGACTCTCATATTAAGTTCAGAGGCTGGGGACTACTTTGGGTGCATGTGTGATGAGCACATGCTGCAGGCTCCCCCCGTTACTGCAAAGCAAACAGGGTTGGACCCTGCCTGCAGCACAGACCCAGCGTGCTCTGACGGGGCTGCCCTGGCCCCTGGCATTCCCAAAGCAAAGGGTGCAGCCCAGCCATGCTGGACACACATCACTGAGGGTCCCCAGGGAGACCAGGCTGTCCACCCTCCTCGCTGTCCTGCAGGGACCTTGGGGACCAGACTGCACTCGGCTGGGTCAGATAAGAATGGATGGAGCCAGGCGAATTGCTTCCATACGCAGCGCAGGCATCCTCAGCTGGCCAAATCTGCTATTCTTAATTGGAATTATTTACAAATGCATTGGATTTCTTTTTTCTCTTGTTTTAGTTAGTTCCAGGAGCTATGGACTAGATTCAATAAAATAAAAAGCTGAGGGCTTTTTGGTTGGCTGGATCTTTTTTCTTTGAATAAGACAAACAGAGAGATTAAAAGCATCTCCAAGCTTTCTATATACTCGTGGGAAGAGTAATCTCTATTAACACCACCAATGAAACTGCCTGATGGAATGAAAAATGTTTATACAAGCAACAGAGGACTGGTATGATACTATATAGGTGGAAATAAATGGTGCTAAATTCTGCCTCCTTTTCAGTAAGCAAAGCATTATGTAATTTTCTTATGCTACTTAAGATCCAAAGTCCACTTTGTCTTCACAAATGGCATAATCCTGTTGTATTTAAAAAAAAAAAAAGGTATAAGGAAAAAGTTCTCATCCCTACTGCCTCACTATACCTATGCTGTAGGGTACAATACGTGCCTCTTTTCAAAGCCTTGCACAAGTAACGATGTAAAGCTGTGCTTTATTTGTGCTAAGGAATGCAGCATTAAAACCAGGCTTCTCTGGGGGACATCTCTGGGGGACCTAGAGGAAGCCTTGTGCAAAGTGCTTCCTGCATTTTCCTGCTTCTCCTGGGAGGGGATTAAGATTAGGGACCTAATTCTATTGAATGTCCTCCAGCTTTTTTTTTTTTTAGTTGTACACAGAACTGGCTTCCTGCAAAGAACCTCATCTAATTAACTTCAACTCATGACTGACTTACGCGTGCTATGTTATGAAATATAGATATGATGGCATGTTTTCATACTGCATAGCTGAGCTGTCCTTCCCCACAGTGCCATCAGGATGGCACTGTGAGCAATATGTTTCATACAGGCATGCTGCCAGCAAATATAGAGGTTTCCTGTCCTTTCATGGGTCCCTCACACAACCTTGCCTAAAAGACTGAACATATTCCACAGTTCTAATAACAAACATTGCAACCTTGCAAATAGCGACACTTGGAGTTTTCTTTAATATTTATATTTTTTGACCCCAAAAGGGAAAAGAATTTACCATACATAGGCTGGAAAAACAGTGTGCTAATTTCACTTATCAAAGGCGTTTGAACCGAAGAGCCTGCCACTAATAATAGTGTGTTAAAAAATCTTCTTGAAGGCAACATGCGTTACTGTATGTTAGTACATGCTGGTACCTAGCTCTAAATGTCAGTATTTTCACAGCGTAATTCATGTCAGCTCCCAGCTCTTATGACATCAGAGGATGAGTTCAAAGGAAGCCAGTTTTCTGCTTTATAAAAACAGTTTAAAGATAAAAGCCAGCTTCAACTAAAAAAAAAAAAAAACCAGAAAAAAAGAAGATAAAATGAAACTATTAAGCACTGCATTAGCCAAACAATTCTATGAGAGGCAAATGCCAATCAAAAGAAGATGACAGTATTTTATAGTGAAACCATATTAGCACAAGTGATCAGCTGCTCTTCCTTAGTTCCTTACAGAACATTCAGTGTCCTTCCTGCTAAATAAGGCAGCTGAGGAAGTGGGAAAAATCACATCAGCTATTCAACATTCAACAGGTAACACTGAAATGGAACTATCCTCCTTTACAGCACTGGACAATATTTAATACATGTAATGAATCAACTAGTGATAAAACAGCTTTTCTCTCTGTGTGAGTATGCAGGAAAAAAAAGAAGAGAAAGTGACAGAGTATTATTTTCTATATTTAAAATTAAAAAGAAAATAAATATCAATCACATGGTTTTAAGCATTTAGTTTTCTGTAGATCTTTCAAAACTTTTTTGACCCAGCACTCAGTGCTCTGGAGCTTATCAATGACACCAGGGGTCAAAAGTGTTAGTGCGACTAAAATTACTTGGACAAAGCCAGAACCAGGTCAGATCGCCATGGGATAGTCCCATAAGGCCTCCTGTAGGCTGCTGCCACCAAGGAGTTCTAAGGAAAAGAAAGGAAAGCCCATGAATCAAACATCCCAGAAAATTCACAAGCAAATGTGTTATTAATCAAGGAAAATAAAAACAAAGTTTATTAAAATGCCTTGTAATAGTACATTTCAAAACAACACAAAGACATCTTATGTGATGACCATTTTATCACTGAGGCTCATTCCAATTGAGTTACATTCTTCAAACTCAAAGAGCCACAAGTGTGCCAGAAAAGAAAATAAACACTGGAACGATGTGTGCAGTCACACATCTAATTTGACGATTGATCTCACAATTTAAATAGACACTTTCCACCCAAAATGAATGCAGAAGTCTGTATCAATGGCACTTCTGCAAACTGAAGCTAATGGTAGGACTGGTACAATTGACACATTTCTTTCCATATTTAGCTGAAAAGTTCAAGTTAGGACCTGAATGAATTCAGAGGAGAAGAAAACAAAGCAGAAGGGGTCTACTCTGTTCCGTATGATTTGGAACACCATAGTAAAATATTTTAAAAAATTATTATTACTTTCTCATCATATAAATATTTATGAAGGGGGTGGATCCTCATATGGAGTAAACTGTCTTAAATTCATTGGTTTCACCAAGTCAAATAAAGCCAAGGAAGTTAAAGCAATTTACATCAACCATGAATTTGCTCCAGCGTGTTTACCCAGGAATTTTGAGTTGAATTCTCTGCTGCTCCGACTCTGGGGAATTGATGGAACTGTGACAGCACATGATTTAGTCTTTTGTGCTCTAAACTGACATCAAAAGATGGATCCTGTTTCTCCCCTCCCACAAGCTCTTGTTTATATGAATATTGTCTGTGAAGTGACTCATGGGAGCGGGGAATGACCAATTAGGCCTGCTATTGCACTAATGAGGCTAGCACAGAGTGATATTTGAACTGTATCAAGTTTTTAAGCTGAAGATGGAGGTCAAAGTTACAGTTTTATCGGTTACATTTTGGAGCCCTTCACTTGATCATGACAATACCATGTCCATAATACAATTATTGTAATCACATTTCCAGTATTGCTTTGCCTTCAGTGGAAACAGATTGCATTTGACTCCAGAGCTGCCTGAAATGGTATGCACATTTCCAAGTCAGATAAAGGTTAGAGAAGAGGACTTTTCAATTCATGTGCAGTGTATAATCAGTACTCAGTCACTTGGGGTATTTTTGAGGCTTTCATGAACTTGGCAACTAGTGCCAAAAATTGGCGTTATATAATGAGAGACAGGGCAGGTAACAGGTAATAAGCAGCTCACTGACAGTACAGACTTTAGCAAAGCTACGGGTAGGGCTGAGCGCTCTACTGGATACCTGCATTGTTATGATTGTTATGATTTACTTAAGCACACAGTTTATTTGCTTGAAATTTATACCAGATTGTGGGCTTTGTCCCTGTTGCCGCCATCGAGATCTTTAAAAATCCCCACAGCTTGTCAGGTGGTGGGAGTCAGCATCCCCTCGCTGCGGTCAGTGTCCACTCCTGCCAGGATTGAGTTTATTTTGACCTGCAGTTTCTGTTCAAATCTCTATTTTATTAGTATTTGTTAATGAAAGCAACTGAAATAAAAATATCTTTTTTTGTGTATTCTTTCTATTCTCTCTTTCTGAGGATCTATTAGTCTGTGCAATTATGAATGATCCCCAATCATTAACAAATAATTGTATTAGAATTAATTGCCTCCAGTCTTATAAATCCTGAAGTAGCGTAATGTAAAAATGAAGTGATCATATTACCAGGGAACACAATATACAGAAAATGTGTCTTAATTATTTGTACAGAAGCTGGATGAAGATTTATCACCTCACTAGCTACAGAGATCAATGACTGGAACAAAAGAAGTTTTGTTCACTAACTAAACCAAAAGCCTTTCACTTTTTTTTTTCCAGTTCTCATAGAATTGAATTCCTGTTTTCAGAGTTGGGCTTTATTGTTTTTTTGGTTTTTTTTTTAACTGGGTTAAGTAAATCATTTTGCCTGACCCAAAATGAAACTTCTGATTACATTTTGTAGTTTTTGCCAGTCTATAGAATTACTGGAATTAAAATTTTTGATTTCAAAATGAAATGTCTGTTCACACAAGAAATGTAAACTGTGTTTAAATATCGTACAAAATGGTTTTTGAGAAATTGATTCCCTTATTCATTAGAAGTTTTAAATTCAGTAGAGGATTTTGGAACTTGCATTTTTGGTGGAATAATAATAGCAAGTTGAAAAGCATCACCCAACTCTAAATATAAGACTGCCCTTAATCAGGGAAGAAGCCACAAACATCTCCAAAAGTGCAGAAAAAGTACTGAAGATGAAGTGAGACAGAATATTGAGTTTATATGGGGAACAATCTGGTTTATTAGAATTTTGTTGTTGTTTTGGATTATTAGGTTTTCATTCTCATGAGTGAAAAATTAGCCAGCTGCAGGGGCAATGCAGGGTTTGAAAATAAAGGCAAAATCCTCTTCTCCTGGCTGCAGCAGAGCTCAGCACCGACAGCACAGGCTCACTGCCTGAGGTTCTGCTCCATGCCTGGCTCCACGGCATCACTGGGTCTCCTCCCTGCCATGTGTCTTACATCCACACACTGCAGCCCTACAAACAGCCCCGAGCCAGTTGCTCCCAGAGCCTGCCAGCGCTTACACAAAAGCCGAACTTGACACTCCCAGGCAGTTCCAGGGAAGTTCCTCAGACTCCGCACATGTAATTAACGGGGAGTAGGGTAACATTAGAAAGACCCAAGCCTAATTAGAGGCACACTAAAAGGGGAGACTCGAGTAACAGCGAGGGTAACAGTTCTCTACAAGTGGCATACACGTATTTGAGCTTGTTAGACACACTCTTTTGTAGTCTCAATAGATGTGTGACCCAGAGCAAGCTCCACTAGCCCTAGTGTTTGAATTTTTATAGATTGTAAGGTGATCACGTAACATGTAGTCTGACTTCCTAAATAACACAGGCCAAAATAACCTCACCCGCTATTTTCCCTCTCCATTAGTATAGACTGTCTACACCTTGGAAAATATCACTAATGCGAATACGCAGAAGAACGAGCAGAATGTTGTTTCTAGGAGGGTGTCTTTGCCAGAGCGTGCTGGCTCCTGCTGAAGCCAATCCAGCCCTTGTGCGTGCAGAGGGCAGAGCCCAGCTATTGCTGCCTAAAAGGAAACTTCGTAGAGTGTCGTGTTACTTGGGCACCAAGAGTTTGGGGGTTATTTTCAGAAACTCCCAGCTAGAGTCTAGAGACATTTAGTGTCCCCAGGCTGTGAGAGTTCAGCACCAGCTACCTTAAGAAATCTGGCTCTGACATTCTGCAGTCCCGGGCTCAAAGATGAGAGGGTGTGCTCCAAAAGCAGGACTAAGCACAGAGCCCTTGGAGGGCTTGTGGCAGTTTGCAACAGCCTGATCACAGGGCTGGAGTCTTGCACTGCAGCTGCTCCAGGGCAAGAACCATGGCTTTCTCATTTGCTTGTGAGATACATAGCTCCACAGCTCTCAGTCTCTGGCAGGATGAAAACACCAAGCAAGTGATTTGGAAGCAGGTCTAGCTTGTTTAAAAAAACATTCAGTACTTCTTTCATGTCTCCGAATCTGCAAGCTCACACCATCAAATCCTACTCCAGCAGGCAGAGTTGATCAGAAAGATTAAATGCCAAATATTACTCTGTAGCTTTCAGAAATCCTGACTGGGACAGCCTGGGTGAAGCCTTTATTCGAGGACAGACCCTGGGAGGGAGTCACTGTGAACAACCCCACTTCAGAAATGCCATGAGCTGTGTGCTACATAGTGCTGGATGGCTTTGCAGGTCCCTGTTGCAGGTAGCTGCTGCACATGTCAGCCATGACTGGAATCCAGTAATACACAGGGAATTTTCCCAGCCCACACAGACCATGGCCAAGCTAGAAAAATAGAACGCAATGAGTTCCTAGATAGTCTGAAATGCCAATATTAGTGCAATTTTGGTTTATGTCAGATGTAAATTGGACTTTCTTTTAAAGTTTGCTCTTTTTTAATTGTTGGTTTTAAGACAACAGACTTGAAAGAAAGAGATTAAATAGTGTCTAAATTTAGTAAACATTTTCCACAAGTGCAAAGATTAAAGCAGAAATGAGTGGTGGTCTGTATTGCAACCCGAACCCCACTAAATAAACCAAAATACTCGCTTACTTGAACATTTAATGAAGGTTGAATATAAACTTTAAAGCATGAAAACAGTGATTTCAAAAGTTTCCAAGAGCCTCTTACAATCCTGCTCTCCCTACCCCCCCCCCCACCCCCCCCCCCCCCCCCTTAGATTTTGGGGCAGTGATGAGTGATACATCTTAGCTGCTTCAGCTATTGCAGAATCTCTTATTAGAGATTTAGGAGGAAAGTTTTCTGCAATTCTACTTTGCTAATGACTCTCAAGCTGGAATTTCTAGGACAGACTGGGAGGAACATTATCCCTGGAGACTGCATAGGTGTCATTTGTATGAGCCTTCAGTGGTTTTATACAAATGATCATTCCAGGGTTGTTAACAAAACAAGCCAAATGGTCTCCTTCCTTTACTATGTTACATGGCAATAACCTTGCTCTAGCCTCAGGCTTGCAATGCAATAATTGCAACCAAACTACCTCTTACCCACAGAGAGACAAATGATGTATTTAAATATAATGGCAATATGCAAGCTAATTCTGATTCAGAGAATAAGTAATTGAAGCATCTGAAGAAAACATTAAAGAGATGTTCAGGACTTGTATCCACATTAATCAGGAAGTTAGATTGGCATATAGTGTGGCAAATACCATAATGGGAGAGGAACAACTGTTCACATCAATAGTTGCAATGCTCACAGCAATAGTAGATAACAGGAAGAGTACCACACTCTGAAGGACAGTTACTGAAATAAACTATGCGGATAAAGCTGGCTAGCCTGTTGCAGTATTACTCAACTACTATGGGCAAAACACATACATCGTTTTACCACTCAGACCTACGTGATGACACCTTTCTCCCCTCCCTTTGCAGTCGCACAATTTTTCACTCTCACATAAAACTTTGGTAAGAGAAAGTTTACATTTAAAAAAATACAGTGACATTCCTGTTTATCTGAGAAATATGGTAATAAAATAAAACACGTTATTGAACAACAAACATCAGTGATGAAACAAAATTTTGCAATGTAGACCTGAGCTGAAGTCCGTATTTCAGCTCTCCGCCCAGCCTGGTGGGGTACGTTCCTGGGGTACCACACCCAGGCTTGGTTTGGGAGCCCCTTCCCCAGAGGAAGCTCCCGGGCGAACAATGGCAGAGAGGGCACCCAGCTCACGGGCTGTGCTCTGCATCAGCTCTGCCAACTGGCCTAAGGGGAAAGTTGTGGCTACGTCAACATTTGTGAAAGAATTTCCTATCCATTGTGCACTCGTGCAGGGTGAATAGGCACAAAGAATTAGGCTTAGAGAAATAAAGAACTTGCTCAAAGTTGTAAGTCCTATTTTACCAGTTTGCGCTATCTGATGAAACGCTCACTGGGTCAGGTAAGCTTGTCTCCATGTGCTCTCCCAAAGCAGTTCTGCTGCATGGAAAGTAAATCTTAACTGGCTTTGGTGACAGGAACAAGAGCTTACATGACCTGCCTACAGAGTCTGGCTGGCAGTTTCCCGATTTTAACAATTGCTGCAGTCTTACCAAAGACAGAAACTGTTTTAATCTCTTTTAACTATTCAAAGTTAACAAATCCCCTTTAGAAAAACAGCAACTGATTTGAGTTAAACTCAAGTCTTTTGGAACACTTTAGTGAGACATCTGAACCATCTTTTTCCTAATGAAGACAAGATCTGTATATCTAACTCCAAGCACGGCAATCTCTTGAGCTTGACGGGGGACAGCAGGCACCAAACACAAATAAAAAGCATCAGAGGCGTCTCTAGTTAGAAATCTGCAGCCAACGTGCCTTGCTAATTGGAAGCAGGGTGTTGCCTTCCCCAAGCACAGAGAAAGAAGGTGCTTGAGGCTGGTTAGGATGAGCATTCACAAGCAATAAGCAGCACTGGGGGGGGGGGGAAATATATGGAGTTACAGTGGAAATGGGCCCTTAAGAACTCAAGAAAGAAAGATAAACAGTAAGTAGTCAGGAAAACTTCTGCTAGAAACAAGCACTGTGGATGATTTTATGATCTCCAGGGTATGTTTCTCTGCCTCCTCTTTCTGCCCCCAAGGGCATTAGCATGGACTTCAAGAGAAACTGGTTCTCAAATGCTTTTACCTGCTGCTTTCACTTTAGTAAAAGTGACTTTAACTGTGGGAGTCCTGAAAGTCTGTCCTGTGCTACCTTGTCTCTGGTCCTGCTACATCCATTGCCAGAGAGCACTGTATGGAAAATGGGTCACATAAGAATTAAACTGCAGAGTGTGTCCATGTCCTGCTGTGACACACTGGGGAGAACTGCAGGGCAGGGGGTTTAGCACACTGCTAGTGTTACATTCAGCAATTGTGAACTCACGTTAAGTCAGTCCTTCCAATCTTTCTATTCTTGGTGGGTATTTAACCTTATTTCTACTTGAAGAGTTCTCTCTGTCCTTCCCACCTCCTAAAACACACCTATTCTTAAATGATTATTAAGAATGAGGAGTTGAGGGGAACATGGGAGGAAAATCAAAGAAAGAAATAAAGCAGAAATCTGTTTTATTTGCATGGACACTGTATTTTTTGTACTGTGCTATTTGACAGGCATTAGAGGCAATTTGCCATTTGCTATTTGCCATTTACCAGTAGAGGTAATTTGTTATAGTCTTAATTTATTCTTGTTACCTCTCATATAAAAAAGTAGCCAATATGGATAATGTGTGGGAGGTCCTCCTATTTGTTTTTCGTGGCCAACCTTTTTACTTTAGGAGGGTTAGAGAAATAATTATTGAACCCTCTTTGGGTAACAGCCAGAAGTTGTTTTCCTTAAGCTGCTCCAGATTGTTACAAGGCAAGGTTGAAACTATAGGCTTTCACATGGCATTTGAAGAGTAGGTGGTGAGTCAGAAAGGCAGCAAGACACAGGAAGGCTGCTCCAGGTGGCAGAAGCAACAGGGTCAGACAGAAGGCCACTTCTATCTGAACAGAGGAGGGCAAAGAGGGGAGGTTATTTCACAAGGCTGGAGTTAGCCCAAGAGATCCTGGGGAGAGGCCTACAAACAAAAAAGGCAGTTTTGAATTGCATCAGGGAATAACGGGGCTATTTGAAGCTGGGGGCTTTGAGCCTGTGCTGCTTTATCCAAGAGATCCTGGGTGGGAAAACTGCACTTGCACTGGGACTAGAGAGGAAGAAGCAGAATGGAATGAAAATGTGCGACAAGCCATCAGTAAAACTGCAGATCTGGGCAAGATCAGTGACCAACAAACTTTAGGCAACAGATATCGAATGCCAATTGTTCTCAGCTCTTCCAGAGAGCTGCTGTAGCCAAACAGAAATGAAGTCTGAACTCCAGATGCTTAGATAGGTGGTAGGACTATCCTGCTCTGAAAAGGGAGGTGGATGAGAGGAGGCCAGAGAGCAGTAAGGGCAGCAGAACACTAGAAGATTGTCTCATTTGTTCATTAAAATCACTCCTCCTTTCAGCTGTTTCTGCTCGACTCCTCTGCTGACACCAGAGGTTCACTTTGCTAAGGAAGTAAGAGAGGGTGGGAGGAGAGATTTCAAACAGTATTTCACAGCTCAGTATCAGTCTAAAGATCTAATGAAATGATACAAATTATTAGTCTATTAGCATAGAGAAGGACTAACCCAAGAAAGAGAATTGGCATCTAGGTGTGGCCAAGGAGCAAACCAGGCCTGGGTGCAACTCAGCCCAGCTTGGGCTGGAGGGCCAAAAGCTGCTCTGACACCAAAGAGAATGACAGTGAGGGGAAACCGCGGAGAAGAGAAATTGGAAGGAAGATACCTATCCAGGAGCAGGTGACATTTGATGTGGCCACAGAGAAGCCCAACTCTATGCCCAATGTACCTATGAAGGTGCTAAAGGCCTTAGGCTTCTAAGTGGCCACATCTGCAGACTTTCCTGATGCATTTCTATATGTTGAGGTATTTCTGCAGTCTCAAAAAAAAAAAAAAAATTAGATTTATGTTAAAAGCAATGAGAAAAGACTTAAGGGCTTTGGGGATTTTTTTTTAATTTTTTTTTTTTTTTTTTTTTTTTAAATACATGATGTCAAAATCCATGTAAAGATATCAGAAACTCTGATGTTCTTCAGTATGGAAAAACCAAAATAATTTTCCGGTTTGAGTAATATAGCAGGGACATTCTGTGAGTGTTTCATTGAACATCACCAGAAATATCATATAAAACACACGTGGATACCTGAGGAATTTCAGGTATTCCACTAGCCTACATGATGGACATTTCAGCAGAGTTAATTTACATTTAAGAAATCTATTAAAAAAATGAGATTTTCTTCCCTCAACTGACATTCAAGGTGCACTTTACTAGCAAACATCTGAGTGTACAACCAGGGAGGGAAATACAGTGTTTTTGTTATTCAACAGGATTAGCAGTCTAGATTCAGGTTAAAGTGATACAGAAGGACATTAACTAGTTCTAAATAACTTAATTCCCTGAAAACAGTATTTTTTAATGTGCTGCTAATTAAAATATTTAAGAACTCACTGTAACAACATTTTGAAAACAAACCAGAAGAACCAATGTAAACAAAATATCATTTTACAAATCAAACAGAATCACTTAAAATCCAATGTAATTCTATGTTCTAATAAAAATAAATATATATACAGGTGTCAAGTTAAGACTGTCAAGCACACTCCCAAGATACCACCTAAGAATGAACCAAGAAGTTAAAATTAACCCCTCTTGTACGCGTTCTTGCTTTTTGGAGCAGGCAATATAATTTCCTGTGTAGCACTGATCTCTGAGGCCCATGACACTGCTCAAGAACACACTAAATGGAGGAACAGGAGAGCCACCAAGAAAAGCTTTGGTGGAAGGTCACCAGAAGTATCTCTGCAGGACTGCAGCACACTACTACCAACATACTATGTTTTTAGGTTTTTACTCAACATTCCTAAAAGCTGGGAGATTTTCTTCGCAGTGCTTTTCTTATATTTTGACAGAAATCTGAGTATGGTAGATGTGCATTTAAAACAAGTGTGCTGTGTGACAGGAGAGTGCTCAGCAGCTTCAGTCCTCACATCTTTTTTTTGGCAAAAGATTGTTCTTGGTCTTCCCCAATACATTGTATTTGCACAAAAGTAGATAAAAACAACACGCTTTACATTTTTGCCCCTTAAATTAAAACTTTTTTTTTTCCACTTCCTTTAGTTTCTTAGTCCTGAGAACGTTTTAATTACTGTTTAACTGTGCTGTGGTCAGGATAACAGTGAAACACTGAGAAATAATCATTGAAGGCCAGCTGCATGAAAGAACCTTGTGCCTCTGAACAGACTGATCCCTCCACCTGGAAACAGTTTCTTTATAGAACCTGGTATTTGCACATTTCAGATCTGTGTCTCTTCTTGCATTCACCCCTTCAATGCAGCTAGCTAGGTAACTTCAGGAGAAAGGGAGAGGGTAACAGCTCTTTTCCTTTTAATTTACTTGTATTTCTCTATCATTTAGGAATCTTCAGTTTTTAGGTTGGGAGATATGCCCTTGACCACAATTTTGCACAGCACAATTCTGTCCTTCAGTTTGAATATCACCCTTTGTGTTCAGTTCAGACTTTCTTTCCCTTAATCTTTTTCTCTGTACTGTACTAGTGGTCCCAGTATGCTGTTCAGAAAATCATTTCAGCATTATAAAAACGTTTACTAGGATGCATGGCATTATCTCCTGAGAGAGCATCTTACAGAGCAAGAAGATGCTCAGCATCTTGAAGACAGACAAGTGGGGAGCATCAAGTTGTAGCTGTAGTGCCTCACTCGAGCTGCTTTAGAAAGCCATTATTTTTTGTGCACAAGCCAATGTCAGGTCACTTGCAGTGTAACTAAGTAAGTTCTTCCTCCAGGATTTATTTTGGTTCCAAATTAAAAATCCCAGCACGGGATAGGTGTTATTTCACAGTTGAAAAGATAATATTACATCCAAAGTCTATTTTGTCCATTAATAGAATACAGGTGGTAGCTCCAGGACAGAAAAAAAAAATTGACCTTTCCAAAAACTCAGGTCAGCAGGTTCCCCACCCTCAGCACGTTGGCAGGGACCAGTGTTAGTGCAGAAGACTGGAATGTTTCCTAGATGATCTAATAAAGCTAGAAAAAAAAAATCATATCAATCAGCAATATGAGGATATTGCTGATAAGCTGCTGCCATGAGCTCTGAACTTTTAAATATCTCATCTTCTAGAGGTCAATTTTTCATCTGTGAGTTCTTAAAACCCAAAAGAGCTTGGCTATGTCATCCATATTATGGTTAAACTACATTTTGAAATGCCTTAAATTTGCCAAATTCAAGGTGACAAAGGAGAAGACGCTGTGCTTTCAGTTACTTGCCTCTTCTCCTGTACATCCATTTTCTAACTATTATCTTTGTTGATGGAAAGGCCCAGACAGTCATTAGCTCTTAAGAAGTTCTACTTTTCCTGAAGACTGAAGTAGCATCTCCCGGTGCTGTGACGGAGCGAGTCAACACGGACCACTTCCTCTTTGGAGCTTTTAAAAGACACCAGGGTGAAGTAACAAGAAAGAAGGCACAGCCTGGATTCCTTCTTCAGTTCCTACCCCCCATTCTACTGGCAAGTGGCTACAGAAATCAGAGGTATCAGGGATGCTGCTGGAGCAAGATCGTGCGGTCATCTTGTCTGCGAGGCTGTTGAAAAGGAACAAAACCATCTATTGCAGGCTTTTCCCTAACCAAACTAACTCATCATAGATTTTGAAGCAGGAAATTTGGCACAAGTTTCTTTGCAGTCTTTACAGTCATTGACAATTCTCACACGGGTACAAGATTCTCTGCAGAGCAAAGATCAAATTGAAAGGTCAGCATGAAAAAATAATATATTACCTTCATGAAAGGATCTTGAAGAGCTCCTTAAAAGAAAATTAAACCAAAATATTATTTTATGTTCCTACTGCAGAAATGAGTGCTTCAGTAAACTGAATGCCAGCCCTTAACCAGCTGGGCAGAAAGCCAGAGGGGCAAGAGGGTGTCAGATGGAATTTAGGCCGGGCAGGCAGGAAACACTAAGAGGAAACACCAGCAGCAACTGTAGAAGCAAAAGAATGGGCAGAGGCTCTAAGACAAATAATAACAGGCAGAGCAGCAGCAGTAGCAGATGTCAGAGTAATGCTTTCTGGAGGGGGATGGGATGGCATGTCTGAAGAAAAGGGAATTTATTTTTTTCTTTAACTGTTTTGCATTTAGTATCTGAAGAGGGATTCTTCCATCAAAAGCCTTTGAAACATTGTTGGTTTGAGTTAGTTTGTGAGGAAAGAGACTCAGCTGAGCACCCACTCAACATGTGCAATGCCCAGGACAGGCACTGCTGCTGATCCTAGTTTCATGTATGCGTTTGAATTCTCCCAGTGGTTTGTGGAAACGTTAAGAATAATTCAGGAAATCAGTTTGATAGAGAGATCTCTTATTTCTAGAGTGGTTTTACAGAGTGGTTTTCTGGACTTTCTTTAGGGTTTCATAAAGTGGAATTATTGAGGAGAAGAAGGAAGTTCAGCTCTTCCAAAAGGTGATGCAATATTGCTGTTGTCAGGACTAACTTATTAGTCTAGTTGATGTATTTTCAATCTGTTGATCACATCTGTCAGTTGAGTGATACACCAGGTAGTGAGAGGCAGCAGTTACATCACAACAGACTCTGTCACGGTGATGTCTGTCATTGAGTTCTGTCACTCCTGAGAAACGTGCCCTCGTCCACACAATGTAAGAGGCACTTCACAAAGAGGATTCTATGCTCACGGAACCACTTTTATCTAATGCTATATTCAAGAGGTTGCAGGTGAAAAGAGCTAATTAACCATTCTCCTCTCACACCACCAAAGAGGAAGAGCCACTTGCACAACTTCATACAAGTAGAGCACCAATCCAGTAAGGAACTGGAGAATGTGACTGAAGAGCCCCATGAAATAAAAAATGTGAAGAGAAAAATCTAAAATCAAGTGATCTACACCTATCATATCATCTTTGCTTCACTCAGAAACAGCAGTGTCATTGTACAAATAAAGGAAACATAGGTTATAGTTCAAACAGCTTAAGGAATTTAAAGAAGGGGAGCGGGCTCTGGAAAGCAAGTCACCATGAATGGGACATCCCAAAGCCACGCATTGACAGCGCTAACCCAAGTGGCTCTTCACTGATGTATGCACACTACAATCACTGGTTGGACCACCAGCTCCCCAGATAATTAATGAGGGGAACCACCCCATCCTCGCCTTCAGCAGCAGCATGCTCTGCAGCACCCCAGCACACTGCAGAGCTTCCGAGGCGGTCTCTGGGGCAACGGGACACGCTTTGGCACAGCTCCTGTGAAGTACACTTGCCAAGAGCTGACAGCTGCCTTCTCCCATACAAGGATGGCAATACGCTGCACACCGGCCCTTGGGGAGACACCTGCTATTTAGATGGAGTGGAGCTTAAGGTGACACTTATGTTTCTTATCCCTGCCAGAAACCAAGGCAGGCATGAAGTAAGTAATTTCAATTAGACATGGATTACGTTGGGGTGAGGGAAAAAAAGGAAGACAAAGGGCAAGTTTACAGACTCAGTGGTATCAAAAAGAATGCTTATGAATTTGTCAGGATTTCACTTAATTGTTCATACCAGAAAAGCAAAAAGATTCTAAAGAAAATACTGTGTTTTGTCTTGGGGTTGTTTTTCTTTTTTTTTTTTTTTTTTTAATTTTATTTTTTAATTGAAATGTGTGTATTCAAATTGCCTTTGTGTATCAATATCATCTTCAATTTTATCTTCAAGGAAAATTGCTTGAAATGAAAGCTAGTAACTTTGTTTCACATGAGATCATTTGCTTGGGCTTTTGAGAAATGTATTTCAAGAATTTATTCTCCCAATTAAAAAAAGAATTAAAAAGATCAAGGTCTAACCACGATGATTTTCTCATCCAGTTTCTCAGGACCCTTGTTGCACCTCACCTTATATTTCTAGTTACATTTCCAAGTTCTCCTGTAACTAGTATGATATTAAAAAGAAATAAAACATCCCTCTAAAATGTTTCATGGAGCAGTTGGTCAGAAATATACAGAAGAACAGAAACAATTCTTCACTTGTTGCTCATCCATGAACAGCACCTGGTTCAGAATATTCCTAACACGACCATTAATGCCCCCAGCACATTGCTGCTTGCAGGAGCCAAACATCCGTTACAGTGGTGCCTTGATTACAGAGTATGAAGCTTGTTAAAAAAAAAAAAATTAAAATCAGATGGTAAAACAGTAATACTTGTACATGATTTGAAGACTACAGGAATATTTAAATACATCAGGACAATGGGACAGAAAATGAACATCTACCAAAAAAGACTTGAGGAAGACCAAAGAGAAGGGTTAATGGGCTGCTAGAATATTAGAAATACAGACTTTCTATAAAAGGATAACAGTGGGTACAAATGAAGAAAATAAAAAGAACTTAGGCAAGCCAAAGATAAAAGTATATTAACACAGGTCTAAAGGACTTTACAGAATGATGTATTACAGACATCATGACTAAAATCACTCCTCCTTCAAATGCATCAAGAGCAGAAAGCCCACAGTAGACCAAGTAATGATGAAAGCATGAAAGAATCAAAGAGGTTAACATCCAGTGCGAAGGATGTTAGGATGACACAATCTTCCTGAACAGGGTACATCATGAATGATCTACTACTTGCTAGGGTAAGCTTTGGAATGAATCAATAAAACAGCAGAAAGTTTGAGACAAGTATGAGCTCTAACCAAAGCCAAGGTGAAACTGCAGTGGTTAACTCATCTCGGGAGGACTGGAAATTGGCAAAGATGATAGCCAGTTTAGAGGATTCTGGAGAGAGATTAGCAAACTGGGAACCTGTAAACCTGACATAAACATAATTAGAAAAGCTACTAAAGAATGGAACCATGAGACACGTGGGCAGTAAGATGTACAGATAAATACTTCACCTCTGAAAAGGGGTTGTATCTCCAAAATCTTTTTTTTCTGGAGTTAGTAAACACAGATGTAAGTGATCTTACGCATATACCCTACTTGCATCCCCAAAGAGCTCATGACAAGGTTTTATCCTTCTGAGCTTTAAGGTAGTAAGGGATAAAAAAAAAAAAAAAAAAAAAAAAAGTACGTCAAAAAAATAGTAGGTCTTCACATTCATAAATAACTTCTTAAAAAATCGAGTAGGAGTCCTTTTCCACAGAAAACTACAGAGTTCCGCAAGAACCTGGACTAGAGCTTGTGATGCTAATGTATTCCTAAGTGACTTAGAAGAGAAGGTGGAGAGTGAGATGAGGTTCCCTCATGTGGTTTTCAATACAGTAAGAACTAAAGCCAGCCACAGAGAATTACATGACAATATTATAACCTGTCATAAAGTGGCATATGACACGCAAGTTTTCATAAGTGTGAAGTGATGCACAAAGTAAAAATACTCCTAATTTTATGCACACATTGATGGGCTCTGGCTATTACTATGCAATAGGGGTACTTTGAAATAGGTAGTTCTATAAAAATACCAGCTTGGGCACCAGCAACAGATAAAATAGCAAGCAGAATATGATGAATTATTAGGAAAAGAGTAAGGAACATAACAGAAAACATTCCTATGTCCTGTATACACCCATGGTTCACTCGAATATAACATGTTTCTTGGCCCCATCCCAGAAAGGACAAACTACAGCAGGCACAATTAAGGGTAGACAGATCATTGAAGATATGGAGCATCTTTTACTAGCAAAATTACAAAATAGCCCAAGACTTTTCAGGCAGGAAAAGGACACCATTGAACAGGACACAGCATGAAGCAAATAAAACTGAGCAGCATGGTTTGAACAAGGTATATCTTAGATCCTTGTACCAATGTCTTTCTTCCTCAAGGCCCTATCAGTCTATCTGTCTGGCTACTTCTGGTTTAGACCAGGATGTCTAAGACTTCAGCAACTTCTAAATTCAGTTTTCGCTCCCCTTATTTCACTTCTTTGATCTTAATATTTCCATACATGTTACTGGTTGCAGCATAACTCTCCTTCCACACCCAAGCCTAAGCTGCCTCCTCACTGTTCTTTCTGATCTCCTCGTCCATGTAAACATTGGCCCTTCACCAGGAATCAATCACTAACCTATAGCTTGCCTTTAAGCACTGCTCACAATCTTTCTGAATTTAACTTGAGCGAACTACTTCTCTGTGCTGTCTGGGTGTTGGAAAAGACCTCTCTCCTCCTGAAGCTCTCATAAAGGAAAGAATGCCTCTAAGGGTGAAGGTGGCCCAAGGGGCTGGATATAATGCTGCACCTACATCTCTGGAAAGCACGTATAGCATAACCAATCTTGTCCCAGGAACATACTGCAACTGTGAGGGGTGAAGACACTGAAATCTGGTGACATCCACACAGGTCTGACACATACCATCACAAACAGCTCCAGTCACAGTCCTGCATGCCTTGGCCCAACAGAGGAAACGTTCACGCTGTCCCTCCACAAAGTGCTGTGCAGGGCTGAGGACTTCGTGCAAGGCAGCAAACTTAGTCACTGCTCATCCTCTGCTTGCAACACACTCCATCTTGTAAATCATCTGTCAGCATGAGCATCCTGTGTGAATGTGAGGGCCAAGGGAATATCTAAGAGCCGTGATCTAAGGGTCATGGTCCACAGAGCCTGTAATCTTCCACTGGCTTAGGAGGAAGAAAAGGACTCCTCCTCACACAGCTTGGGCCTTTTCCAGATCCATCTCTCAGAACAAACTGTAAGCTCACATTAGCTTTTCTGAAAGGGTAAGCAGCCTCAGATGGAAAAGATAGTGAGCAGACCACTACAGGCAACATTTTCACTGATGTCAACCATTTCCTCTCCTCCACACGTGCCAAACTGATAGATTCAGCTTAAGCAGACAGGGCCAGCAAACATCTGGTTGACACGAGAATCAGAAGGTCCCAGCCCACAGTGTTTTGTCTTTTTAATTTTGTTACATGCTTTTAAGTACACCAAAGATATCAAGTGCAACAAATGATCTTAATCCATACCCTCACAACCTTGTTTATCTCCATCAGATGTGATTCATTATATAGATGCAGAAGATCTGTCTCCCTTGCTGAATTTTTCAGGCTGAATGCTCTGTCCGGGTAGTATTCTGTGAGTTGATTTCAACTTAATATTATTAGCCCTTTCTAGCACTCAAAGAGGACAAAAGAGCCAGGGTGAAGTTCTTTGGAATTTGGTTATTGGCTGCATGTCAAAGGAGCTTAAGAACTCCAAGTACTTAAATGACCCAGTTGATACTTACTGACAGAAAGCCTTCACTAAATTTAATGCTCCTTTAATATTTGTTGAATATTTATGCCTAAAATAGCAGCAAGAATTCTGAGAAACTAGGTAGAATGGCAGGCTACATATTTTCTGAATAATTACCTCTAATTTAAAATTGCATTTATTAAAAATAAAGAAGAAAATATAACGCACGCTGTAAAAAGGATTATTTCTTCTGCGTCTTGCTTCAAATGTGAAGGTAGAAGCGCATGATAGGTATTTTCATGAAGCATAACATTTCAAATCTGAGAATTACATAACTTTATTTTACACTTTCACAGGCTTCAGATTCAACAATGTAAAACAAGTCATCCTAGTGCCTTTCAAACACTTTATTTTTCGCTTTCAGTGGGCATAGATTTGCATTTATTAACAGTGTCCGTTTAGCTTTATGTTGCCCGTTTATCTAGCGTAGTTGGGTGTACTGCAGATGCTTATCTGCTGTGTTTCCTGATTTGACGTGGTTTAGCATGCAGCCAACCTCCAAATGTCATTTCGGAATAAAATTTAACTTAATGAGTACAGATTTGCTGACTACTTGTGTTACCACATATATCAAATCAAATTCTCCTCCAGATTAAGTCATTGATACTGCTGTTAACAATACATGCATTTTCAGGAAAAAAGTAGTAGAATAAGTGTTGGTAATTATTCTCATAACTATTCATGCATATTAATATTACTGATAGAGTACTAAATCAGAAATTCATGTCAATTTAAGGACATTCCAGGATGTTAACCTGAAATCTAAGCTATCACATACTTAAGACACCCTAAAACCTGTATGAATTAAGTTTTCCTGAACACCCAAGCCACTTTGCAAGCGTTAACAAAGCTATACTTTTTATAATAATGTAACCCCACCAGTATCCGTGTTGGTTTCTGTATTTATGTATTATGCATTGTTCAGTTTTCCTAAGAGTGACTATCATGGGCCAGTTTTGGCTGGTATTCTACAAAAACAGAACTACAGAAAACATTTTACATAGCACCGTGATTTGTAGTGTATCTAATTTACTGTCCTACTAGATCCTCAAAGGAAGTACAATTAGGTTAATGTCACAATTTACAGCTTCCCCCTCCCCCCAAGATTTTTGCATTTAAACTCAGATATGGGTATTTTAATGGAATATATTATGTGCGGGTTTTTTTTTTGTTTTGGTTTTTTTTTTCTTTTTTTTTGTAAAATAGACCAAATAAAATACGTTAGCGTCCATAACATGCTTTTTACTGACAGATTGTGAAGTACCTGACACACATCAAGAAGTCCAGGTAAGCCTGCCACATAAAGAGTTCAATTCCCTACAGAAGTATAAAGCAATTTCAGTACAATCCAGTGGGCAAAACCTGTATATGTTCAAATACACAAAGCTGGCAGTCTGTTTGAGGTAGATTATAGGCAGTTAGAAGACATAAGAACACGGTACAGGACCTTCTGATCCTCAAGCATACACCTGTTAATGACTCAGACGCTGAAGAAAAAACAAAAAATGAAGTGTTCAGCTTCCCAGAAAATCCTCTCTCTCTCCACTCAAGGGAGGAAACTGGTTGTTCTGGCACCAGTATGGATGAAACTCTCCCAATACTCTCAAGTTTTTTTTTTTTTAAAGAATTACCTCAGAACACATAAAAGAGTATAAAGCATCCCTTTTATAGTGACTGTCATGATCTGCAACTGCCAAAACAACCTTATTCTCAAGAGCCAACAGCATAGACTTACTGTTGAGGTTTTTGGTGTTTTTTTAAATAGTTCTGAGGGATAAGGAGAGGAAGTAGGAGAAGGAAAAATGTTTCTCTCCCTTTAAGATCTAGTTTGAGTCCAGGTGGTTGGACTGAAGTGTCTAGCACAGCTGAACTCCCAGAGTGAGAAAGATTTGGTGTGTTCAAGAACAACCCGAATCTCTAGTTTCACGGAAGTGCTGAGTTTTTATCTTGCATGGCTCTAGTGAGATGAAAGCAGCACATTGCTAATGCTCTTGTCTGTCTGTAGGATTAACAATATGAAATACTTCCAATTCTACTTTGCAGGAATGGTGAATATTGCACTTTTAAAAAGATGGTGCCTATGGGGGAAAGCGGGTGTGGTAAGAAGACAGCAACCCATCTGTGCAGGAATCTGCACAGGCAGAGGCCTAGAGTGTTTAGTTTTCCATAGAGATGTGCAGGGCAGCATCTTGCACAGTGCTGGGAGGCTGGCTGAGCTCAGAAAGAGCTGCCTTCCTCCACTCGTGTTTATTGACAAACACCAAGAAGTGCCAAGAGGCTTCCCCGATTCTTTCGTTTCGGAGGATTTCGGAGAACTTATTTCAAGGCAGTGACTCTGTTAGAGATACCCTGAATGACATTTTTCAGTTTTTTTTAACCTCCATTTCCTGTACAGTATGCAATTACTAGAAGGGTGGAAACTTCTGAACTCCCTAGGAGAGTTTGCTGTGTCTCTCATTTCAACTTAATAAAATATAATCTGAACTGCAGCATCTGTAAAACAGAATTGTTCCCTATCCAGCTGTTCTAACTCAGGTTATTCACAGGATGAGGAAGAAAAGATTTGCAAGAGGGATGTTGAATTTATTTGGTAAGAATAGCATTGCTAGATCTTCGGTATTTTAGGACATTTCCCCTTGTCAAAGTAGTTGAAATAGAAGCAATTGCCATGTCATGACAGTAGATTAATCTCTTGATTGGCAAAGCAGCTCTGTTAGAACTGGGATGCTGTGGGGTGTCCCTCTCAAAAGTTTGCTGCTACGTATCAGGCTCTGTCCCTGACCCTGAGTCAGCTGGATGTCTCCAGAGTGGGGCTACGCAGGGCCTGGGGACATGGGCAGGTGGGACACGGGTGTCCTCAGAAGGCATGTAGGGAGCAGTGGCCAGAACAGGCTGACCCGTCTGTCAATGAAGGGTGTGAAAAAGTGCAGAAGTCAATGTAAGCAATGTGTGAGTGTGGGGCATTAACTTATGTCTCAATTTTTGCCATTGTACCAATTGGTAACAAACTCCGCAGTTATTGGCTAAATTTAGTCTTTCTAAAGCATTTATTTCAGTTCCTGGACAAAGGGAAGCTTTCTGGCACACAAGTACTACCAGTTAAGGGGTTATGAGAGTTTATTACCAGGAAGCAAAGGGGACAGTATGCTCTTACTCTTGCCTACGCTGAACTCTCTTTTACCTCTCAAAAGGGAGAAGTTTCATATAGTCAGCACAAAAATAATGAAAACAGGCCAGTCAATTAACAGGTTCACTTAACTAGATCCTTCAACATGAAAGAAAGGGCAAAACCAGGGACATGAAAGTGGGAAACTAAAGAAAGTTTGATAAAAGTGATTTCTAGTCCAAGAGATTTCTTCTGATATTTAACTACCTTGAAACCTTGTTGATTCCCTCTGAATGTAGAGCCATACAGTGAAATTTCTCTGTTAATTCTCACCCCTAAATTAAAAATCCATTTAAGATCCTAAAAAGTAAAAAGCTAAGAGACCAAATCCATCACTATGGATTTCCAGAGGGATACATTTGACTGCATAAAATGTTAATGGGAGTTATTCTAAGAAGTACACAACGAAACTTTGAGTAATCAAGGAGCACAAATAAGTAACCAAACTTTGCTGCAGCAAAAGGTTTCTTCTGTTTAACATTTGCTTTTTAAGAGCAAATATATAATAAATAGATGTAAATCTATACAGCTTATACATTATTATATTTATTCTATTTATTATAGATAAACTGTATAGATTTACATTGCTTATAAAATCATAGAATTGTCAGGGTTGGAAGGGACCTTAAAGAACATATCAGTTCTTGGGATTGCCCCAACCCAGATGGAGGACCTTGCATTTGGCCTTGTTGAACTTCATGAGGTTGGCATGGGCCCAGCTCTCCAGCCTGTCAAGGTCCCTCTGGATGGCATCCCTTCCCCCCAGCGCGTCAGCCTCCCCACACAGCTTGGTGTCATTGGAAACTTGCTGAGAGTGCACTCAATGCCACTGTCCATGGCGTTGACAAAGATGTTAAACAAGACTGGTCCCAGCACTGATCCTTGAGGGACTCCACTTGTCACTGGCCTCCACTTGGATACTGACCCATTGACAACCACTCTTTGGGAGAGGCCATGAAGCCAGTTCTTTACCCAGTGAATTGTCCATCGATCAAACCCATATTTCACCAGCTTGGAGACCAGGATGTCATGCAGGACAGTGTCAAAGGCTTTGCTCGAGTCCAGGTAAATGATGTCATTTGCTCTTCCCCCGTCTATTGATGTTATAACCTCATAGAAGGACACCAGGTTAGTCAGGCATGATTTGCCCTTGGTGAAGCCATGTTGGTTGTAGCCAATCACCTCATAGTTATTCTTCTTATGATAAGTAAGAGAGAGTTTCATCTGACACGCAACATTTTCAATAAAAAAAACCAGATGAGATGGGAGGGAGTTACATACTTGTATGTCTGGAGTGACACTAAAATCAGCTACTAGGAAGTAGCTTCTTCAGTGATGAACATTCCACCTTTGTTTAATCCAGATTTAAGACTGGAATAATATATTTATGAAATATATAGTATTTATACATTTATATTTACTTAAATTTTTTGCCTTCAAAATTCCCTGAGTTTCACATCTATAGATACAACCTGTACCTTAAATATGCTCCCACAACATGCCACAGCGAGGTCTATTTTCATGCTATCCCAGAACGACACAAGAGCATTAGTACTTTGGTGCAGCATTTGCACTCAGGAAATGTCTCTCAACTGCACAGGGTAAAAGAAAGGTCTTCAGATAACACACAACTGGCTGTGGATTATGAGACAGGGACACCTTTCTTTATTTCCTGCTGTACACTTCCTAAAGGCATTTGCTGACAAGGAATTTGCAAATCTTGTCTTGTTAACGACTGTAATGCTCCTTGGTATTACTGAGATATAATCATCTGTGTACCTGTCCAAATACAGCTTAGCAACTGCCAGTCTGTGGAGCTGAGAGTTCCCCTCCCTGTCTTTTCATCAGCGATCAAATAACAAAGTTTGCCTGCAGTAACCTTCTCCCCAGTATCCTTGCAGATGTTGCCCGCCCCCTCCTCCCGAAGGTTGTCTCGGAGAGAACGTGTAGTTCTAGGGTGACTCATACCCACACACTATCCCTTACTCATTCACATAGTTTCCTTAAAGGCACTGGACCACAACACATAATCCCTCATTTCGCTGCCAGCCTCTTTCAGTATCTAACATCCTAGAGAAGAAAGACCAGGACAGGAGACCTCCATGGATAAAGGACAGAGGAAGATGGGATACTTCTGAGGAAGGAAGAGTGTGTTTGATCACAGTCCCCCTTATTCAAGCATTTACAAGTGTTCATTAATTTCTACATTACAGAACTAGTGCAAATATCTACAGCCTCCCTGCCCCTCCCCTCCCCCCCATATTGACATTTGCTATTTCACTTATTTAACATTTCAACATAAAAAAAACCCCCAAAACCAACCAAACAAACAAAAAAACCCCCAACAACAACAACAAAAAAAACCAAACCCAAAAAACCCCTGCTCCTACCTCCTGCAGTTCACTCCCTCCTTTGAGAAAGCAGGTTAAGTGCACAGAATGCTGTGGGCTCTCCAGCTGCCTGGGCAGGACTTTGAAGCCCACAAAGCATGGATGAGATTCGTCATCAAAATGATAGGATTTATCACCAAAATTATACCCTATATTTTAACACATCTTTGAATTATTTTGAAATTTGGCACTTTAGTTTGCATACTTCAGTTACCTGAGAAGTGCAATATGGTTCTACTTCTCAGAGGATGAACTGCAAAACCACAGAGTGTAAAGGCCACTAAGTGTGTAAAAACAGTTCAGGAAACAGTCAGCAACCAGTGCATCTCCTGTAGGCTGAAATCTTCTTAAGAAATACCAGAAAGAAGAGAGAAATGACAGGAGCAAAGGAAGAAGTGAATGAGATACTATGGTGGCAAGCCTAGTAAAAAAAAAAAAGATTGAAGTGACTACTGAAGAGATACTCTGGGCAGAGAACAGCATGCTGGGAAGAGAGGCACAGGGTCTCCAAGGCGAGGGATGAAGTTCACAAAGCTAATAATGATTCTCACTGCTGGAACTATGAAACAGTTCATTTAAAGGCAACATGTCAAGCAGACTCATGGGTTGTGGGGTTTTTTTTTGTTAACCCTCTGCAAAGATGAGCTAGGAAAATACAAGAGTCCATTTTAACCAAAAACTGGAAAACACATCTGAATTTTCCAGGAGGCTCTTTGCATCAGAGATTCTGGAAGAGGCACACTGATCTAGCCAGAAGAGGGAAGTACAGGATGCCCAACCCTGCCAATGATCTTCTACAAGTCATGAAAGAACAGTTAATATTTGCAAAAATATCAGATAATCCCAAAACAAAGCAGAAATATTAATGGGAAAAGGTGATGTGCTGAGTATTTTGCTCTTTCAAGCAACACACACACACACACACACACACACACACAGAGTGCCGCAAGACCCACAGCCACCCATGACATGTCAGATCTAAAAATATGCCTCTCTCAAAATAAAGCTGCCATACCACTGCTGATGATGCAGGCTCCTGGCTCCCCACCTTCCGATTTACAGCCAGAGCCACGACAGCTTATTTTTCTGCTTAGTTATTTTTCAGATGTCCGAATACAGCATTTGAAGCCAATTAAAAACAAAATAGCACGACAGTTCTAACCCTAGAAGTGTTAATTTCCTAATAAGCTTGTTTGATTAACGAAGGAAAGCCAGAGGACACACTGACTTTGTCTTCTTCCCCCTCCCCCAGTTGCATTTTTACAAAACTCCAGTAGAGTCTTAACCAAAACAATGTGCTGATAGGAGAAGCTGTCTGCATTCCTCTTTTGCAATTCACCTTAAGCTCTACATGTTGCTTGAAGATAAGCTCTTCTAGATGCCAAAAAAACTCCAGCAAGAGGTGAAGGCTTCTTTGCAACGGGTAGAGTGCTGCACAGTTTTGTCACGTTATTCATTGCATTCTTGTCTGTGGATCCCCACCCTCAGTACAATCCCTGAGGTCGCTCCTCTTCCAAGTGACCCCAGCAATACTTCGTGGTGGGAATAGCCCATTTCAAACTTCACTATTAGATAATCCACATTAGATGCCGATTTAACGACTTCATTTTCACACTCATCCCTCTATGGAGAGCAGCATCCCACCTGCTATAGGTCTGCTCCTTTTCCCCTACAATATCCAGAGGGTTTTCTTCACTTCCAGGGAAGTACCCTCACATTCTGGGATATTTTGGATGGGAAGGGGAGTGGGGAGGAATAAGACTTCTATGATTTCAGCTTTGCTCCTGAGAGGTGCTCTTCATAAATAGCAGTTAAAAACATTTTAAGAAAAGCAGAAGAAAACTGTTTTCTCTGGAATACATTTACATGCATGCACACACAAACAGAATAACTGCAAAAGAAACACAAAGATGCTTTGAAACGTGCACTAACAAATAGGTGCTAAGAAGCAACAAATGCCATAGAAACCTAAAGTTATGTACGGAGGAACTGGCACTGGAAGAAACCAGTGTTTTCTGACACAATCCAACCTTCCCTTTTAGCGTACATATTTTATGACTTTTTCCCACAGAAGGCAGGTTCCCATCACCCCCCTAATCTCATCGGTGGTGGTACACCCAAACAAAATTCAGCTTCCAGAAAAGGTGCCAGCTAGAATCTTTAAACTTGGGACTAGCAAAAAGAAGAAATCCATGAATCTTAGAAGAAAATCTGAAAATGCATTAGGAGGAGGATTTAGATTTAGTCCTAAAGCGACTCTTTGGTATCTCCAAAAGAAGGTCCTCTGGAGCCTGTATGAAGACAAAAAAATGCAAAATTCTTTGGGCTCTTATGAAATTCCCAGCTCAGGCACCATCATAAGGTTTTCCAGGGGAAGGATGTCAAAATGTACATATAGTGATTTGGATAGTAGGATCTTGATCCTGTTCCGGAGTTTGTTGCAATGTTATTAATAAATATTTGTAATGGAATTAACTGTTCATCTCACAAGAGTTCCTCTGACCCAAGAAAGACATCTAATGTTTTGTATTTAGAAATAGCATTTAACAAAAAAAACCAACAAACCAACCAAACAGAACATCTTTGAGGAAGAAGATAAAGATGAGGCAGAAACACGGGATGAAGAATTATGTGGATACAACTGTCTTTGTGTAGTGCAAGTCCTTTATATGTGGATATAAAACAGAATAAAATTACACTATTTCTACCTTTTTTCAATGAACACACATAACTGACACGTCACGCAGATCACACCACCTCCAAAGGAGCCACCTGATTGTGAGTTATAACATAAATAACTGTAGTAGATGATCTGAGAAAGAGCAGAGTCATTAACTAATATAAGTTGTGCAAATCTTTAGCCACATGCAAATAAAAAGGATATCCTAAAACTACATTCAATAAAGTGTTAATGCTCTGTAAGCCTATAGCAATATTTCTTCTACCCAATTCAAATCAGTATTAATTCATAAAATCAGAGGCAAGTAAAGGCTGGAAGGAGTCCTGTCATCAAAACACAACCACTTCTGCAGTAGAATCCAAAAGTTGCTAAGATAAAGCAACATTGCAAAACTTACTTTTTTAAATAGTGCTATTTTTTTTTATCTACCTTTAATGTATTTATTCAGTTGTTTTCCCTAGGAAAATATTAAATTTTCTCCAAACAGCATTACATTGGGAAACAACTGCAAGTCAAATAATTTCTTTTGGGCTGGTTCAAGGGCTGTCTTGGGAAAGCTGGGTGGCAGAGTCTGAAACTTAATTTGCTCATTTCCTCCTTGATTAACTCATGAAGTCAGCTTAAAAGCATTACAAGTTTTGAGTTAATCTCCCTCTACTTTTCACATGTGTGCATGTTCTGTGAGCATACTGAGCTTTTCCTTAATAAATATTTAATAATACCTACTACACAAGAGAAATTTCTTTGTATGTCTAAAAGCTGTGTTGGAGAAGCTAACATTTTCCCTTCTATTACTTGGGGATGTAGAGCTATTGAAAGTAATATAATAAAAATTACAAGGAGAAAAAGGAAAAAATATTTACTAGACAAAGAGTTTGAATGTCACACATTTTAAATGCAAGAAGCAATGTGACATTGCTTGTTTAATCTGGGCTCTGCTAATTGGTCTATTGCACAAGGAAAAATCTTTGGGAAGTCCTTCTGGGAATGTCTCACATCATTCCCTATCAGCTGTTGACATACAAATACTCTGGTAATGAAAATATTTTCATTCCTTCATAACAGCATTCCCTGTCCTGTTTAATCTTATTTTCTCTCTTTCTAAAAACAAGCTTCTGTGTGGGGTTTCTGAACTAAAGGACCTGATGCCATATATCAAAAATGTCCTCTGCTCCTGTCAAACTTTCTAGGAGTCTACCCAAAAGCAAGTGAAAGGGGAAAAAAGCCCAAGGATTTCTAGCAATAACACAGGATTTTAAACAGCATTTGAAATTAATCTCTGGTCTGCATCATTTTGAAGGACTGTGAATGCAACTGGACTAGAACTGAGCAGTACCTGTGCTGACTTTGAGTTGCCATCACTAGCAACAGAATACCTGGGGCAGGGTCCAGCTACGTGCTGGAAAGGGGCAGTTTTGCACGTTTCCAGAAACATTGCCAAAGTCCATATTTAAGCCAAGTTTTACAGCTCTATCACTGTAACAAAATAAGAACACTGAGGAACAAACAGCTGGAAATCCAGGGTGCCCTCCTGGCCTCCAACCAGGCTCTTCTAAAGCGTAGGTTCATGCTCACTAACCATGAGGACATCAGGGATGTATTACTGAAGATGAATGAAGTGGTGTTGAAAAGGCTCTAGGAAAAACTCCCATGTGCACTCCCCTGTCTCCAGAGAGGGTAACACATCCCCATGGTAGCCCCCTCTGCAGAGGAGTCTGCACTACCCTCCACTGTAACAGCAAATCCTTCTTGGGACAACTTTTATTTTCAACATACTACTTCTAAGCATTTAGAGCCCCACTTTGTACTCAGGCAATTAGCTCGAGAGGCAAGATCACATTCTGCTGTGCGTGAAGTCCCTGCAGCGGAGTTATCGCTACAGTCTCACAGCAATTGCTTTTGGAAATTAAATTATTTCAAAAGTTGCATCATTCACATTGCAATGTGGTAAATACCTCTCGTCCCCTGGTAAGCAAGCTCCATACCTAAACACTGCCCTCAGATGATTTGGCTTTGTAATATATTTATCTTCAATACCACAGTTCTTCCATATTCAAGGTCTGAAATACGATGCATGCCCCTGCCCCTCCCTCCCCCAGCCCTCTCCCCCGTGGGACTGGTGCCTCCACCCACATCCTGCTGCCCAGGTTGTAGCATTCCTTTCTGCACCCGATCACTGTCACACTCCCTCCTGGAAACAGGTGCACCAAGATTAAAACCCCCACTCATTCAGCTGGGATTTTCATCTGTTTGCACCTTCCTCTTTGCCACTCCTCGATGTCAACATCTCTGGAGCAGAAGGTGGTGGGAAGGCACTCGCTCCGTCCCTTTACGCTGTTTACAGGGAGAAGCAGGAGCTTTGTTCTGTGGGGCAGCGATATCGGGAGATAGGAGGAAGCTTAAGATACAAAGGCTTTCCTTAAATTGGGTTGGGTTGGGTCCCCCCCCCCCCCCCCCCCCGTTAGAAAGCACATATGTGTTTTGTTAAAACTAAAATTTAATTTGAAATGTCAGTGTTAACAGATCCTAAGAGAGTTATTTTAATGAATTTCTGAAAAATACTTTAATTCTCTGTTATGTCTTTTAATTCCTAGATTGTTCATGATGTGAGGACTGAAATATTGTACCATTTTTCATTTTGGTCATTAAGTCATTTTATGTCAAGCTGTCACTGCAACACAAACAAGACTTTGATCAAGAAGAGAGATCATTCCATGCTAAGGGATAACTGCGCTTAATACTGGAAAAACAAAGCCAGTGTAGAGACTGAAACCATCTCCCACAGCAGTACTGTACCACTGCGGCTGATGTCGGGAAGCTGTGTTACTATTTGCATTGCGTTTGAAAAATCCAGAAACACTTCTGCAGACATCTTTTTCCTAAAATTCTGAAAATGTGGTGTCCTGCCCCATCTTTGAAAGCAGCCTTTCTGCTCTCACCCCTATTTTGAATTGACAAAGTCTCCTGCAAACAGAGTCTCTGAGATTTTTGATTACCCCAGGACTTGTGGTAGAAACCCAATTTGTGGTGTTTGGTGTTTTCTACACCAAAGGAGCTCTCTGGAATTCCCTGGGGATGCCAGGGTAAGGACTTGTCTGTATGCAGCCATTTCCCAGCATAGCTGTTCCCCCACTTCCAGAAGAGCCCCTAGTGTGCTACGTGCAATTGCATTCTCACAAGGCCTCCTAGCAGAACCACCATTCCTGAACAGGCTGCTAAGGACAGGAAAGCTTTGGATTTGTTGTTCAGTGCCAAGGTCACATCCCAAAACGACTTCAGAAAAACTTGTGAAAACCGATGTTTTCACTCACTTCCCCAGCAAAGCGCAGGCTGCAGAAATGCAACCAACTGGAACTGAACCCTCAGGGGCAATACCAGCAAAGAACAGGGATCTGGGTCATTTTCTCATCTCTGTAACCAGATCTCTCCACAAAGAATGGAGAAATGCATCCTGGAGCTGGGCCACTTTTCCTTTTGCTGTCTGCCTCAGGAGAAGTGTGGCACCCAGACTAGTCAGCAGGCAACTGAAAACAACGTAGCCAAACGTGCTTTTTAGAGCTTTTTGATCACACGCTTGCACACAAAGATTTCGGACAGATGAACCACTCATGCCTTCTTTCAGTGCATTTCTCATCTACTCACACGGTTCCTACTTGCAGGAAATGCACATGGCTAACGAAGGACTCGCCAACACAATCAGGATGGGCCCGTCCCCAGAAGATACCCAGCAGTGCTCAAGCCCAGATTCAGTGTCCTATGCTATGGGGTTTCTGGGTAGAACTAAGATTTTTCCCTGATATGAGGCAAGGAGGGCAGAAGGGGGCATCAGTGAAACAGTGAGCAATGGAAGAGGGCCTGAGGAGAGGCAGGAGGTAACTGCAGCCGAGCAACTGGGCAAAGTGCCTGGTGAGACATTTCTGTAGGAGCCCGAGCTTTCGATGGGCCTTCCCAAGGAACTTTTGCTCTACAAACAAAGTGAAAGCACTAAGAAAACGCCAGACACAGATACGGCAGTCTTCTGAACAGGAAAAGGACCTTTACAGATAGAAAAAAAAGCTACTAGCATGCAACAAAAGGAAATAATATAATGTTTAGAAAGATTTTGCATGGCTGTCTGAATGTAGCCAAAGATTGAGGGAAAAATGTGTATTATTTTTCCTGTCTAATCTTATATGCCAGGAAAAAAAAAATTCTCTTTAAAAAGAAATTATTATTTCAGGATTCAGTCTTTCAAAAGTAAGCCAAGAAATTTGGCAAGTGTAAAATATTGTTCCTAGCAGAGCTCAATTCACAAGAAGTTCTGGCTTTGGTAGATAGGAAAGAGGGAGAAAACTTAACTGATGGGTTTTCAGCTGCACACGCACATATTAAAGATACCACCATTATAAAAAATCCAGTGGTGCTTTCAAATGAGTTCCTACAGAGTCTCCCAAGGCATTCTCAACATTTCTTATAAATCATGGGGAGAACATTAAGTCAAGGACAACCTGCAGTACTGTTGCATTTCCAGCACTAGGTATGGACCGTGGAAGTATGAGTTTTTTAAAACACATGTTTCTGCAAACATTTGTTGTCATCCTTGCCTCAGGGACTGCCGAGCACCATGACCTGGCCATGGAAAACTCTGCATGTACTCCTTGCCCATGATCCTCCAAGTCCCTTGCAGAATCTCTGCCTTGAAATTTCAGAGTCCAGCAGATCAGGGCCTAAGGAAATAATCAGCTCTGCCACTTGCCCTCTCCTCATCCACGCACCTTAGGTGCTTGCCTCAAAATCCTTTCGGCTTCAATGAGAGAACTGTGCCAGGTAACTGTGAGCAGGACAGCACCAAATGACATCCAGCCTTCTGCTGTACCCTGGGTGGCGGTGATGCCTCAGAATGCTGCTGCTGTAAGGATGGGAACAAACCACAGAGATGTTGTTTAGCTGCCTCTCTACTTTAGCCAATTCCTGCCTCCATCCCCACTCCTCTTCACCTTTTGTCTTGTTTCTCCTAATTTGTCCCCTGCTTTATGCTCTCCCACAATGAAAAGCCATATGATAGCCATAACTGGTCACTGCGCCTTCCCTGGAGACACATATTCCCCAGTCTAAAGAAGCTTTCCACCTGCAGCCTCATGTTGCATCTCCTCACCTCCCCCAGCTTGAACATGAGCAAAATACAACCTGCGCCCCATCCCAGGAGCTGGCATAGGGTGCATCTCTCCAAGTCAGAAAACAATCATAGAATGGCTTAGGCTGGAAGGGACCTTAGAGATCATCTAATCCAACCTCCCTGCCATGGGCAGGGATGTCTATCAACTAGACTATGTTGCTTAAGGCCTCATCCAACCTGGCCTTGAACACCTCCAGGAAGAGGACATCCACAACCCCCCTGGGCAATCTATTCCAGAGTCTCACCACCTTCATACTGAAGAATGTTTTCCTAAGATCCAGTCTAAACCTATTTTCCATTTCTCCTCTTCCTATCGCTGGAAACTCTTGTGTAGAGTCCCTCTCCAGCCTTCCTGTAGGATCCCTTAAGGTATTGGAAGGCAGTTAGAAGGTCTCCCCGGAGTCTTCTCCAGGCTGAACAAACCCAGCTCCCTAAGCCTATCCTTGTAGCAGAGGTGCTCCAGCCCCTGAATCATCTTTGTGGCCTCCTCTGGACTTGTTCCAACAGATCCATGTCCCTCGTATGGTGAGAACACCAGAACTGGATGCAGTATTCAAGGTGGGGTCTCACAAGAGCAGAATAAAGGGGGAGAATCACCTCTCTTGATCTGCTGGCCACATTCCTCTTGATGCATTCTGGGATACAGTTGTTTTTCTGAGCCACATGAGTGCACTGACGGCTCATGTTGAGCTTCTCATCAATCAACACCCCCAAGTCCTTCTCTTCAGGGCTACTCTCAACCCACTCTGTAGCCAGTCTGTGATTGTGCCTGGCATTGGCCCAGTCCAGGTGCAGGACCTTGCGCTTTGACTTGTTGAGCCTCATGCAGTTTGCATTGGGCCATATCTCAAGCCTGTCAAGGTCCCTCTGGATTGGCATCCCTTCCCTCAAGGGAGTCCACCGCACCACACAGCTTGGTGTCGTTGGCAGACTTGCTGAGGGTGCACTTGATGTCACTGTCCATGTTGTGGGCAAAGATGTTGAACAGCACTGGACCCAGAACAGATCCCTGAGAAACTCCACTTGTCACAGGTCTCCACCTGGACATCAAGCCGTGGAGCACAACTCTTTGAGGGTGACCTTTTAGCTAGTTCCTCATCCACCAGGTTGTTCATGCATCAAGTCCATGTCTCTCCATCTTAGAGACAAGGATGTCATGTGGGACAGTGTCAGATGCCTTCCACAAGTCCAGATAGATGATGTCAGTTGCTCTTCCCATATCAACCAGAGTTGTAACTCTGTCATAGAAGGCCCCTAGATTAGTCGGGCATGATCTGCCCTTAGTGAAGCCATGATGGCTGTCACTGTTCACCTCATTATATATCAACAATAATGATCGTAATAATTACCATAAATAGGAGACATCTCTCTTTTTATTCTTGCACAGGACCCGTATAATATTTAGTCTGTATTTTAACTTGGCATTACAGAAGAGGTACATGTATCCTCAGAGAGGAAGCTTTTAAGCTGCTGGCTAGTTCTTCAAGATATATAATCATACTAATTTTAATAAGAGGTGTGTGCCATTCAGGCTGCCACAGTCTGAAAATCTACTTGTGCTTGAAAAGTCACATTTTCCCTTTAAAGGAAAGAGGAAAAGAGAAAATACATTTGTCCTTCAGAGTCCTTAGATGTTTTTACTGATCTTTTGTTGACCATTTTGTGAACTCAGAAGTCTGATGTCAGTTGCTTTATAGAAAGGATACAGGCTGTTCTACCATAACTGGACTTATTTTTAAACACTTCCCCCACACAGACTAAATCCTTGGAGGCTAAGGGGGAAGACATACAAAGTGGGTTTATATCGAGAACAGAACTTACAAGACTTCAGGAAAAAATAAGGAAAATGTGGTGAAAAAACCCACAGGTTATACATATTTGTGGTGGAGGTATTTTGACAGTGTCATAGGAGACAATCAACAACTTATTTCTGGACTTGAAAGCTCAGGTCAGACATTTCAATCAATACACATACACATTCATTTGTGTCCCAGTCAGATTTGTACAGCCTCATGATTAATAATACTTAAGTTTCTGCTGAAATTATCATGGCTATTTGAAAAAAAAAAAAAAAAAAAAAAAAAAAAAATCACACAAACCATTGCAGTCAGAAATTTCTCCCCTTTACACCTGCACAGAAATTTTCTTTTGCTCAGAAATTCCAGGTAGAGCATCTAACAAAATAAACCCAAGAAAACAAGCCTTCCCCTGCTTGAGCAGCTCAGCCACGACAAATAACGGGAAGAAAATTTACTGGAATGACTCGGGACTAATCACACAAGATACATGACCTGTAACTTCTGAAGAGACCACTTGCGGCAATATGTAAAAGCAAATGACAGAAACAGGCTTGGTGAGATCTAATTTTAATTGATAAACATGGATTTTTCAGCTGCCTTTCGCCTTGACTTGCAAATTTTAATTTCAGATAGATTTCAGCCTTTGAGATTGAGATGACTAAAGGCCTATTTATGGCCTCCCTATGCAGGGAGCAGCAGCTGAAGCTGAGCAGAACTTGGGATCGGTGTTAAAAACACCAGAAACAACAACAGAATAATACTTTCCTTTAACTCACTTTCAAAAGAACCATAAGGAAAACATAATACCAAACAAAACCGTCCAGCATTTGCAACCAGCTGCATTCTCACTGTCAAGTTGTAAATACTGTTTATTTATAAAGATTCTCTCCCTTGTCTCTCACATGCTTCTCCTGCGGACACAGTCAGAACAGCAAAACTGGAATGGGTTTTTAAGGTACTGATGAGCAAGTAGCATTCCTGTCCTCTGCTACACACAGCCGTACCCTATACCCTCTTTTCAAACTGAACACTCCTACTGCCAGCTTAACACCACTGCAAGGATTGCCTAATGCCTCCAGTCTTACTAAAGAATAAAAGTTTGAACTCTACTAAAGTCAATTTTTCTTTGTTTTAGCAGTTTCTAGTAGAGAAAGCCTCAGCTCTTGCAGCCACAGAAGACTGCAACTGCTACATTGCAAATCTTCAACTATTTCACTTGAAAGGTCAGCATTTTATCTGCAGCCACAAGAGCTAAAAAGTTAGAAGTTGAAAAAGATAAAACACAAATACCGTAAGATCTGTTAAATTGAGATACATTTTAGATGAATCTCATGATTTTGGGGACTTTTAGAAAAACTTGTGGCTAACTACAGGAGAGAAATGCAGGTGTATAAGACTACAACAATAAATGCACTGATAGTAAATTTACGGCTAGGAAGGACGAGACTGTTGATGACACCTATGCTGGAAAGCAGAAAGAGCATAATTTAAGGATACATGCTACATCTCTGGCCTACTAAATTTCTCTTTCAGATTTTGAAGAAACCAAATTTGCCATCCTTCAGCACTGTCAGGGGACAATTAGCAAAATTAAAATAGAACCTAAGTTTTCTGTGCTGCCCAGTGCACCACAGAAACGTTTACTCCAAGCAGGCACAAAGCTGCACATTCATCATTTTAACCAAGTCACCTGAAGTTTGCTACAGTTCACAATCAAACTGAACTTGTCACTGTACCTGACAGGGCCCCCGGGTCACTGGAAGCAGGCTGTCTACCAGATGTCACATTTTGCAGAACCTTGTCATATCCTTCCTCAGGACCCTTCCAAAGTGTCATGCTTTCCAAGAGGTTTCTCAGCTGTGCTGAGGATGTCTGCTGAAGAAACAAATATACACTTTCAGAAAACAGATGCTATGTCTTGAGCAAATAATTTGTCTTCAGGTACTGAATAATACTACTTATGTACTTTTTAATGTATTTTTATGTATTTTTTTCCATTAACAGCACAGATTTAGTCAGTAGCACGTTTAATATGGAATACTGTCTAGAAAGTGTTCCTTACTGAAGCTGACAATTTATTAGACATTACAGAGCTGCTGTAGCTCAATTTTTATTTCTATTTATTTTTGTTTTAAATATGCTACACTTTCTGTGCAACTCTTAAGCAAGATTGTTAAAATAGCAAATCTCTGAATTTACCAAGAGCATCTGACAAAATTTATGTTTACCATTCATGCACTCAAATGAATCGAATAGTATCTTTACACAACTTTAAATAAGTACACACATTTTTTAGTGAATGCATAAGTGTATTTCAAGTTTACTGGGACTGAGAATAAGACAAGAAAAATTCAGGCAATAAACACATCAAAAGCATTAGCAAGATTTATGTAACTGCCTGATGCATGTCAGCCATCTGATAGCGTTAGATCTTTAGAGCAGAATCTGGACTATCTGTGTTTGCTCCCAGTATCCCAGTGTGTCTGGACACTTTGCTGCAGTCTCCCAGTGATAAAATGAAGTGCAGAGCTGGTGAATGAAGAGTGGCTGTCGTTCAGTGAGCAGAAAGGTTCTGCAGATTTTCCCTGCCTTAAACATAACTCAGACATACACAGTTCAGTCACTGGCACTCACACAGAGTGAATTTCTTTGCGTTTGTCATTTATTCACAAGCAATAACGCCCATTTACTCACAGACAAAAGTAGTAAAGTATTAATACTCCATGGTGTAAGACAAGACAAAAGTATATGAATTCCACTTACACTTTTTATATGTATGACAAAATTGACTTCACTCAAACTCAAACTGATTCATCATTGAACATTTGTGAGGTGCCAACAAGGATCTCAAGGTCACAGCTCAGCCCATCTGCACTGAGCTAATTCCACAGTCATGGCCTTGAAACCACTTTCATTATATTAACATGCAACTTAAAGAAAACATTCAACTTACTAATTCTTTAAAATGCATTTACATTTTTTTCCAGGGGTCCTACTGAGATGAAGGAGAAGTCCATGGAGACACGATGGGCTTGGTTAGACCTCCACTGTCAAAGGAACATGTGAGGACACTTGTGGCTGGTGGTCTGGCCCACTGAACTGTCTTCTCTTTTTAGCTTCAGAATTATATATTAAGTAGAACAGGAAACTTCTCCCTCCCCCCAGCTTATTAAATAATTTCCTGTCAGTCCTTAGAAAAAGCAGGTCATTGCTCAAAACCTTAAGAACTTGTGAGCAGCTCACGCCTGGGCTGGGAACAACAGGAAGGGAAGGACAAGAAGAGCTAATTGGCCTTTTTACACTTTGCCCGGTAAGTAGCATGTCATGGAGAAGCTTTCCTCACTAGTGACACCCCATCTGTTCCTTCCTCTCTCTCTCATTCTGCTTTGCCTTTAAACATGATCATGTTAGGTATGATCCTGGCCAACACCCATGGGTGACTTAGTGACCTTCTCCACATACGAGCGCTCAGGGAAGCTACATTTAAAGCTGGTCACTCCACCATTTCCCATGCCCGTTAGAAATAAGCCATTTTTCTAGTGGCCTTATTCACATAATAACTAAACCAGCACTAGTAATATCACCTAACAAGTGACTATTTGACTTAGACAATAAGTGAGACATGTTTTGCTGATAGAATTTATAGTCATTATTTGTCAAAAGACACACTTCTTAAAATGATCTTTCTAAAACTATATCAACATTTGTTTATCTTCCCCCCCCCCCCCCCAAAACAAGTACTTTTCCAACAACAGCCTGGTAAGATCCTTTAGACAAACAGGCATCTAGACAACCAACAAGCTGGTACTCTACATTAGGTTCCAGTAGTCCCAGTTGCAAGACAGAGTTGTGCTATCTCCATACAGCCATGACACAAAGAACTATACATTCATACTCCTGCAACTGCATAGCAGCTATCCCTTTCTGTTTTCATGTTCTACTGCCAACATGTGAGCATAGAAAAAAGTACAGAAATTATCAATACATACCTGATTTACTGACAAATCCACATGTTTAAAAAGTTAGAGAAAGCCCATTTAAAAAGAAAAGAAATAAAATCTCACTTTTATCAAATTTTAGGAATTATTTGTAACAAGTCAATGAGCGTTATCACAGCAACTTAAGCCATAAGGGACATTTCCTAGACCTCAAAAGATTCTTAGTGCTCAACACTGACTTACCCCCATTGGCACTCATCCATTTTTGAAACCGAGTCCAGGTTCGGACACACCACGCTCGCTGCTTTCTGACACTCCTTGAATAAAGTGGCTGTTTCACAGGTCTCATCAATAACACCCCACTACTCCAGTGTAGCCAGGGCCTTTCTTCTCAACAGCATGATAGTGTCAAGGCACATTCAGTGTGACAGAAGGATGAAGGAGTTGCATACCTAATACTCGATTAGTCGCTGACCATCGCTCGTTTATGTAATAGGTTACTCCTGTCCAGGGGTGTTACCTCACACTTATTTTCTTGACTAGAATCCCGACATCTGCAGATTTAATCTATACTGTCACACCTTTCAACTGTTTTTGATGGATGTGCCAACCCCTGGATCTCTGAAATTCCTGCCCTCCCCAGTATATCCTTCCATTTGACAATGAATTTCTGATAACTGCTCGAATACAGCTTTCCCCTATGCTCCTCACACACATATGCTGTAGTAGTTACCATAAAGATTTGATTTTTCCAGCTTTTCTAGCTTACAAAAACACCATGACAACATTAAAAAAAGCAAAATCTTTCTTCTCTGTCACCTAGGCCTATTACTTTTCCTTGTGGAAGAAACCAGGGCAGCAAAATTCAAGATCAAGGTGCAACTCATACTCTTTCCACAACTTCTACTTGGGTTCAGATGTTTGCTGCATTTATACTTCCTGTTCTGCACCGTGTTTAGAGAGAAAGCTGATGGCACATCCTGGAAGCATATGCTCTAGGAGGTGACAACAACAGTGCCATCATTTAATTCTACTGAGATGATTTTTATCTGTCATAAAAAAACTCCATACCATTATTTTAAATGCAGAGTGCAAAAATAAAGATGAAAGCACCAATTTATTTTTACCTTTGACACACCACACTTCTGTCTCTGGTTATTTTAAACACCCTGTTTAGTGCATTTAGTTCACAGTGGTATGAACTATCACAAAGTTTGGCCATCCTGAAGAAAACGGTTTCTAGAATGTGTCCAGACTGGGAGGGGGAGGGGGGAACAAAAAGCACATCGAGGAAAATCCACATTTCTCTACTGATAATTAAACTCTTCAAGTAAAATGTTCCAATGGTTATACTTCATCTAACAGTTAAAGATGTTTCATTCTGCACTGAAGACAGGCAGTTTTTTTGTCTCCTAAAATATGTTTCTAATTTAAGCTTGAAAAAATATTTCCATTGTGCCATATATGTGGTAACTCAAAACCAAAATGAAAGGATTAAAATCAGGGCTGCACAGAATGGTTTAAATTAAATTCAGGTAGTGGGGAAGACTGCCGTATCTGGCAAGCTCCCACTTACTGAGCTTTCTGGCCAAGAGGCAAGATGAAGCATAACAATCCTTACCTGCCAAGTCTAGAGCAATTTTGAGGCTTTTATTCATCTCTTAAAATAAAATCTTAATGCTCTTGGAAACTTGCCTACCCATACACTAGATCTCACCTGTCTTTTCTTTATCCTCACACAAATGTACTATAGTATGCTTCAGTAATGACTGAAAATGCTTTCAATCTTTTTCTCTCCTAAATACATGGTATTTAAACTTATTGCCCATTACACTTCAGTGGAAGACACCACTAAATCCTACAGTTATTTTGAAAAATCTCTGCTAATAGGTTACAAATTACTGCTAGCAACATTAGTGTATGAAGAGCTGAAACTTGGACCGTGGAATGCCCTTTTCCCATCTGTCACTCCGCTCACACCTATAAAATCTCCGCTGTCCCCACAAAGTCTTCCTAATTAAATCTTCACCCCTTGGTGTGGTTTTGTTTATGACAGCGCAAACTGATTTTTTTAGGATTCACATTATTATACAGCCAACATGATATTGGCCCTAAGGCTTCCCCAGATACATAGTTATGTCCCTGAATGGCTCTTGACTAAGGAAAGGCAGAGCTCTGACTTTAAGAAAAGGCTTTGGTGTTGCAGAATTAAAATTTTTGTGAGCTTCTTAGGAGATTCCTCAAAATAGTAATATCAAATTATTTTTACAACCATTTGGGAAGAAATGACATATATGAACAATACATAGATCTCTCTGGACCTTCTTCTATGCTTGTGGGCGGTTTAAAGATTTTTAGATGGTATCAGTAATGAAACAATTCAGTAACAGCCTGGCCTAATAAGGTATATAATAAGGTGTAGACCATCTACTTTCTGGGAGTTCTTTATTCCAAGCCAGGGAGTTCCCAAACCTTCACTGACAGCATCAGCTCCCACTTGTTTGCCAGGCTGTGTGCCATTTTGAAGTCATATGTGCCCCTCTCATTAGTACATTCACCACAGTAGCTGAGCTCTTGCATTCTAGAGCAATCTAAAAGAATCCAAATTTCGTGTAAAACCTGAAACATTTGCAGCAATAGTACATCAAGTCACAGGCACAGCCGAGTTGAGAAACTGCTACCAAATCTAGTGTTTTAATGCTATTTTTCATCTCCCTTGAAGAGGGCTTCTTAGGATACATTAACTAGGAAATTTTGACCAAAAATTTGACATTTTTGTTAAAAAAAAATTTCATGTCTTTCTAGTTGGCACTAGGAGCAGCATAACAGGTCAAACACAGAAGAATTCTTTTGTTTTGCTCTATTATATATTAAGATCATGTCTGACAAAATGTTGCGAGTTCTGAGCACTTTTGGGTGGACTAATATCAAGTAATGGAAGTACTCCCAGTACTAGGCATTCTGCAGAACAGTAGTTTAAGAAAAAAAAAAGTTTTTTTCCAACATGAATGATTCTAAGATCATAGATTTGATTAGCTTTGTTCTCTAATTTGTCAGGAAAAAAATGAAAGGAGTGACTAAGCAAGCCTGTAATAAATGCTGCTTTTTTCTTTCTTGGACAACATTTCACAAAATCTTGGAAATTGATGCTCACTTTTCAGTGAAAGGGACAGTAGGCAAGGGTACCTCAAGGCAAAGAGGTGGTACCCAACTTGCCCTTCTTCAGGCTGCTCTCAGATGGATGTGTACTCCTCCAAAGCGTTCTAAGCTCCATATTAAAGGTCCTGCAGAGAGGTATTTGCCTGACCTATGGTGTGCAGAACTGAGGAGTTAATATGAAACTTGGCAACTCTGACTAGGGCTGAGAGACCAGGGCAAGAAAACTGCACTGTCAAACAGGAGGTAAGTTTTTAGCTTTGCTTACACTCATGTCCCAAGTGACTTATTTCATGATGATTTCAACTGCCACATCAGTGACCTCTTTGTTCAGAATGTGTTTCCAGTACTGGCGCATGCAGAAAGCTTTCTTCTTAAATTACAGAGTTCAAATAAGTATAATCCTAAATGGGATCTCAGCTTCAGAATGGAATCAGAGTCACTTGTGCCATTATCAGATCATCTTCTCAGACAACCCGAGGTCAGGTCAACCTAGGCAATTATTTATAGTCATTTGTGTGGAACTCATGGCATTTGAAAGCCTCGTGAAAGCTCATCAGGCTGCACAGAACTCCAGAGGTCATTTCTGTTCCCTCTCATTATACCAGCCCTTAACAGTGGGGAGATCAGAAACACTCCTTCAATTCTAGATGGTGATACTGGGCTTATTAAGGAAAACTGAGGTACTGCAGCCCACGCTGAAGAGGAGATTGAGACTAACACCTGAACTCATGCAGCAAGGCTGCTCTGCAACATGAGACATTTTCTATGAGAACAACCTCTCTATATGATCACACAAAAAGTCATGGAACCACACAGCACAGGTACAGGCTGTGACTGCAAACACGGTCTTCCAGGTGGGAAATGTCCAGCAAAACAGAGGTTTTGAGCTTGCCCACATTAATTCTTTTTAAAGGCCTTAAAAATGAGGTAGACTTTAAGGTCTGTAGTAGTACAGACAGGGTGCTGTTAGGACACCTCTGCACAGAACTGGGTTTCTGCATACACAATCATGTAATGGTTCAAGGCAGACAGACTTGGCTGGATATTGTACTTTAAGGTCTGATGAAGAGCTAAGACATTTCACTACTGTTCTCATTTACAAGCAATTCTCTCTTATTTTGCCAGACCTTGCTCTGATTTGTAAAGAAACCCACAGAAATCAGATAATCATAGTACATTTGGAAAGTATATACAACCCACCTCCCATTTACCAAAATATCACTAATTATTCTGACACAGATACTAAAGGGCAGCTATGGAAGCAGATGATATCCTTCACATTAAATAGAAACAAAAGTACTTCTGAACTCATTACAAAAATGAAGTTTAACAATCTCCTCTTTTAGTAAGTACCATGAATGCACTTGTCTTTTTCTTCTGGCAAGAAAAAAAAAAAAAGGTCATTATTGCTAGCCTGCCAGACAGCAGGTACCCAGTGCCTCAGCAAGTATACACAGACCTTTTACCTCCAAGTGTATTCTGAACCTTTCCAGTACAAGTACTAGAACTGAGTGGAGCCCCATGCCCAGACAGCAGACATGAAGACACCAAAGCACAGCACAGCAGGAAGGCAGCATGGGCAGTACGCAATGAAAAGTCTACGGGAGCACAAGATGCTGATCCTGCCTCCTTGAGTCTGGCTTCCACATTTGCTTTGAGCTCTGTCAGGAAGTGTAAGTTCCATACTTTCCCCATCTACTTTTATATGTATTCTCATGTACATATATGTACACAAAAAAAACCCCCAATATACAGAGGAGTTTAATTCTATTAGGCAGCCACTTTCTACTCCCTCTTACAGTTGCTGGGAGCCAAGCTCCATTGCTGAATAGACTTTATTCTTCATTTCTATTTTGCCTTTTATCACCCCCCTGAAAAATCAATCCCTTCATTCATGTGCATGTTTTTATTCTTTCCGGCTACTGCTCTTAATTATTACCTTGGTGCTGTGTAAAAGAAAAAATAATCAGCATGATGTCTCCACTCTCTTCCTCCACAGAATTTAGAGATGATCTAATATTAACTTCTGTTTTTACAGTTAAGCCTTCTGACAATGGAGTGTCTACTTTCTTATTTTAATTTTGGGATACCTTTTTAAAAACAACTGTTGCATTCCCTGCACTAATATTGTTTTACTCGACCGTTTCAATACGACAAAGGAAAAATGTGAAATATGACAGTATGCATAGTTAAGACACATGTGCAGTATGGCAGGTTTACACTATTGTTAACAACAAGTACCAACAAAGAATTCTGAGCTGTTTTAATATTTTATCGCCTTGAGTGTAATGAAACATTACTGTCTTGATAAACACAATGTATAAAACTGTGATGGCTGTTCTTGTTGAAGAGCACAAGCATGATCTGGAAGCAATCTCCTAATGTTGTGTCACTCTAAACTGACTTGCCTCCCAACTTCTAACACAGGCTTAGGGTATGTACCAATTAACTTATTAGAAATTAAAAAAAAAATAAAATAAAAAAATATTCTTAGATATTCCCACATATAAATTTATCTCTCCAAATATTTTGGTGGACTTAGAGAAATCTATTCATTTCCAGAGAGCATCATCTAACACCACCCACCCACTGATTTCAGCAGCATAATTCTCCACAGGGCAAAGCTCGTAATCCGCAGCCCTCACTTGGATCTTCACCACTGTACTAACAGGTTTCCTTTATGCCCTTTATTTATTACTGCTTAGACAGAAGACTCATTTGGCCTGCTATAACAAAAGAGACTTTTTTCTCCAGGAGCTGTCTGTTCTGTTCTTGAGGCAGTAGATAACTGGGTTTTTCCCTGCTCAAGAACAAGCCCTCTGTTGGATTGCCACCACGTCCACAAGCTATTCATCTGAAGATACACCTGTATGTCCTTACATGATACCCAATGCAACATTACAGACATGGTGCACAGTACCTCAAAGGCATCGCTCACACCAGGTTTTGAAAGTACAAGGTTTTAGTCTCCTACAAGGTGTATTCCACACATCAATAGGTGAATCTTTGCAACAGAAAACAGACATGGGTCTTTCAAAAGTCTGTTTAGGGCTGCTGCATATAGATACCAATAAAGATCATTATCCTATCTGGTGTTAGATAAACAGATGGTGAGAAATCAAAATCCGTGTGCAGGAACATCTTCTTGAAGTTTACTTCTCCACCTGAACATACCAACAGATAAACTGGTATAGTACTGTTTTTTGGACCATGCAATAGGAAGCCAGTATGACAACCTGAGAGCCACCGTTAAACTCCTGGCACATGATGGAGATACCCCAGAAGCTGTCTCTTCTTTTTTGGTCACAGCTTCTCTTCTCTCTGCCCAGGACTATCAACTGTGATGCTGAACAAACTGACCAGTAGGAAGCTGAACTCTAATTTCACTATGATCCAAAGCCAATCTCAAGAAAGGTACTTGCTTGTGTATGTTCCCCACTGTAAGAAACAGAGGGAGTAAATGCCTGCCATGAGGCAGAAAATTGACTTCACACACGGCACAGGTTTTGAAGCCAACTGCAGAGGTCAAAGCCACATGGAAATGACCCATTTATAAATAAAGAAAACAAACAAACATGCATCAGAGAATGGTCTTCCCAAGGCTATAGCCTGGGAAAACAGAAAATCTGTGAGGTTGCTGAAGGTAAAGGATAACAAGAAATCTGTGACGCAGTTCAACTTAACATAGAGGCAGATGTTTGACTCTGGCTCAGCCAAGCAGTTGAAAGAAATTGGGAGAGAGATGCCTTTATTGCCCCTTTTCTGGCACACGCAGAATGTGCAGAGTCCTCCCATCTCTGCATCGCTGCTGGTGCATCCCTTCTCTCCCTTGCATGGGTCAGGCATAGCTCAGTGCTAGTCCTTGCAGGAGAAGTGCATGTCCTTTGAAAAAAAATTAAAGTCATTGTGTATGTGCCTTTAAAAGCAGCTGTCTGCTATTAGGATTTCATTACTGCACACTGCTCGTGATTTTGGCAAGACTGTGTGACAATTAACATGAATTCTCCTGGGAGGGATGCAGCACATGACATCATGTAGGAAATCTTCCGATATTAGAACCTTTCATTTGTGCCTTACTGTACTTGTTAGGGTAACAAACTCAAAATGAAAAATGTAATTACCCAACAGAGCTTTCAGTTGTATCATATATTAAACTTCTAATACTCTAAGTATTCATTCTCAAATCCAACCTGGCACAAAACACATTGGAAGATGAAACTTGACAGACCTAATCAAACACTAGTCTGATTCTTTGACAGACACTGATTTAAGAATTTTATAATGGGAAATCTAAGGTAAGATAATAATAGTTGAAGAACAATTACCCTTGTCTGACTTTGTGCTGGACTCTGAAAATTCACATGCTAACGAACACTAAGCAAAACGGAAGACCAAATAGAGTTGTTGGAACAAGCAACATTTTGCAGGCAAAACTTCCTGGGAACAGCTTCCTGAAAATATTGATAATATTGGGAGCCGGTGCTTTAGGTTTACAAACCTTAATTTGTGCTTGATGAACTTATTCTAACTTTACAGGGAAGTGGTTTAGACAAAGATTAATAGCGTTTTTCAAGAACAGTCACTAAACAGGTGTAAAATAAGGATAAGACCTGATATAGGCTGTAACAATCAATGAAGCAGAAGTGAACACACGTAGGATTTACTCAGATCATTAGGACAACTCCACCTTAATCCTCTCTTTCCTCTAGTAGCGTAGTGAATTACTTGACAGGAAAAAGGAACTGTTATTCTGTACTACTTTTAGGCTGTTGCCAGGTTTTAGGACTTCATGTACTTTGACAAGAAGACTCTTGATAGCAGGAGATTTAAACAAGTAGCCATAGGCCAAGCTCCCCACCAGTTTTAATTGCACTAGTTAGTATTAACTATCCCTTTTTGTGTGATCTTCAACTTTCGGTTAACTGAGTAAACAAGACTGCTCATGTCCCCTTTATTTTTTTTACTTAGTCTTTATACTAATTACTAGAGCTAGAAAAGGTCGCAGTGGCAGACTCTTCTGTATTTGAATTCACTACCACAAGCAAACTACAGAATTAATTTTGAAAGCTCTGATGCTATCCTGTTACAAATATTAGCTTCTTTGAGATGCGCTTCCCAAAGATCCCATGCGAGAACATAACTCAGCAGCATTCCAAAGCTTTACTTTTCTTGGTAATTACGGGACAATACTTCAAAAGAAAAGCTGAGGCACTGCCAGTGTAAATTGTCCAAGCTTCATCAATTTCAACAGCATGAAGACAGAGTACATCCTCAGAGAATTCAGCACAGATCTTGTACTAGAATCCCCATACAACACTGTTTTCTTTCTTAAGGAAAGATACAAGTGTTCAAAACAAATTTGAGACCTATAATCTTCTAATGTTACAGACACCTTTACATCCTTTCACTGAAAATTTACTCTACTTACATGCAATACAACATTGTCCAGCAATTAGCAGCAATGAGAAAATTGAAAGTATACTTACTTTGTTTATTAATTGGAGAGAAAGCAAAGCTGATTTAGAGACCTTCAGCCTTGTGTGATGGTTTTTAAATGATTCCACCACTAGTTTGCAGCAAAAGCAGAAAATAATTGCAATTTTCATAAAGACCGAGAGCACACCTTGCTTAACTTTTATGTATTCTGCCAATGTTATCTCTACCATCACAGGAAGATAAAAGCCAAAAAGACCCAAGCATACTACATAATATATTGAAGGTAAAGCAGTAAAATAGATCAAGGTGTAATGATCTCTATCACAGAAGGGAAAATTCAGCATATGGTGTAGAATTATAATGAATGAGGTTTCAAAATGCTCGGAGCATTGTATTTGTGGTATTATAGCAGAACCACAAGATTTGGCTAGGTGATCTTCCATATCTCTTTAATGTGCCCTAACAGCCTCGTGTTTTACCTTCCTCTCTTTTCTTCTGCTCTCTTTTGTTTACTTGCCCTAGAGCACATGCATCTTCCAGCTCCAAGGCAAGTATAAATGAGATCTATGTCAGTGCTTGTCTTCAGTTATCTTTTGATACTTGCCTCAAAACCCGCTCATCCTAAAGGTGAGGAGATGGCTGATTGCCTATGATAACAGCTCTCAAAAAACAAAACAGTAAATAGCAATTCCAGTCCATAACTTGATCCACCTCTCCTGCATACCTTCCAATAGAACATTTCTGTGAATAGTAAACTACATCTTTTAAAAAAAAACTCCTTTATTTACATCTGCTCTACTTGTAGAAACAACAGTTACCCGAACTGCCTGTAGATACCTAATATTAAAAATACTCAGTTCTGGTTATTATAAACTTAAAAAAAAAAAAATATTCTGCTTTCCAGCATTTCACCTGATCACAATCAGCCTTAGCTAGAGGCCTTCACTCTGTAAGATTCAAATGTTCTTTAATTATTTCCATCAACACAGCCTGAACTACACCAGAAACCAAATATTCCTCAGGTAACATGAAATCCTTTTGTGCTGTACACAGCTGAAATCAGTATGGAAGTGCGAGGGGCAGCATGCTCCAGCGAACAGGGAAAGAACCTGGATTGCATTCCCAGTTCTGTCCTTGATCTGCTGTGGGATCACTTCATCTCTTTGTGCCCCTGCCTCCCTTCTCAGCTTTGCCTGTGATGTTCCTCAGGCTGCAAGCCTCTTATTTCCCAGGAGGAGGGTTAGAAGAGCTGATGTAGATAATACTAACGGCACCCTGATTTTGGGAAGAGACTGAGAGTTCTACTACAATACCTAGAAACAGTTACAGTTAAATCCCACTGTCCAGCTCCTCGAATTAGGATAAGCGTGGGCAGCTTTTTGCAGAAGCTTGCTGGCATTGAGTTCTTCTGCAGCAACGGCTCACATGCTTAAAGAAGTAGGTCCTCTACTAAACATTTGCTGAGCACTTTTGAGCCATCATCAATACACTGCTTTGTAGATCAATTGTTTTCAGCATTTAAGTTTCCATTTAGTTCACTAACATATAGGATGTAAGAGTTAGATGTGCAAAAGCTGTCTGCAATTCTTATACACAATACAAACCAACACCAATGCACCCATCAGGAGGGAGAAAAGGAGTTGCAGCCCAAACAGACAAGATCTTTAAATCTAAGCTTTGACTTATTTTTGCATTTTTGTTATATTTAATCAAGTAGGGTATGTGCAGTCCTTTTCACAAGCGAGGAGACTACATACTAAAGTTTGTCAGCACAAAAAAAAAAAGATTATAGCACAGACTTCAGAAGAGGGACACGAAGCCACGCTGAAGTTTGGCACCCCAATTTATGTTCTAGCAGTTACACGGTAGCAAAAAGCAATGTTCACAAACCATTTGTTATATGCGTAATGTTAAACACTTTTTAACTTCAGAAACACTTTTCTGTCAAAGAAAAAAAAGTTCACTTCATGAGCTAATACTGTCCCTTCTTCAGGCATAAACAGTCTTGTCAGGTAATGTAGATGCTAAGGGTAAACAGCAGCAGTGGGATAGGGGAGCTAAAACCAGCAGAACTGGGAAGATGTGGTTAAGGCTCTAGTGAGTGGGGTGTTCCCTTGGCTTGGTGCAGGGCTGAGCAGATAGTTTGGGTTGCAGTGTGGTACAACCCTGCTAAAACTGTGGCTAATTGGCACTGGTCAAGAACTGCAATTATACAACTGTACTTCCTTCATTTCTTAGTTAGCTCAGATATCTCTGAACAGCACTGATGTGAATCCGTGAAAACAGATCTCAGAAGATCTTAAGTTAAAATTAGTTCAGTACTGTGAGAGCTTGGGTAAGTTGCTGCCATTTCTACCCCTCAGTTTTCCATTCAAGCGATGGAAATGACATTTCATTTCCTCCCACTCTTCAACCATTTGCTTGTTAGGAAGAACATGTGCAATTCCTGGTAATAGATTGCACTGTGTGTCAGCTTCTGCAGTGGAGGCAAACTGGAGTCTCCATATACTAAATGCAGAAAATACCTTGACAATTACCATCTTCACATTGATGAGACTTAGCCTATGGGATACAAGAGGCAGTGTGAAATTATAGAAAAGGGAATAACACTATAATTTTAAATGAAGGACAGAAACTGTGCTTACTCTGGAACAGAGGTTGTATTCTGCATGGCTGTCTTAGTAATTGATCATACATAATGCAAAGGACACTGACCCAGGACAGGGCAAGAAAAGTCCTTCATACACTGTAGAGAAAAAACCATTCTGCTTTGCCATGTGACTCACCTGAAATTGCATAAAAGCATCATTGGTAGCCCTGCTTGTAACAGCCAACTGGGAAATTTCTAGTTTTGGAGCTTCCCCACCCCATTTCCTTCCTCAAGGTAGAAACAGAGGTCTCTGAAGTTAGCTCCATGTCCACACTCCTTTAACAACTTGGACAGTTTTCCTACCGAGTATTATCCAAAAGCAGGAAGGCCATAAAAGCTGAGTTTAAATAAATATAAAGTTTCCATTATAATATTATAGAATTAGCAGCTGCATCCATTAATTTCCTCCCTCTAGCTACAGAAAGGTACCAGAGAATTTCCAGAACAGGCTACTGCAAGCTTATGCTTCTTTCATGCACTGGAAGAGCTGCTTCTATAGCAAAACAGAAGATTAAACTCTTAATTTAAATTTCTGAGACAGCCATGTATAAAAAAACCCAACACTTTTGTAAGGTAAACTCTCTACCCTTGGCCTAGTATTGAGGAGAATCAAGTAACTGCTGTGCTGCTGTTGTATTACGTGATCCGAGCTCAGTGCCTTAGAAAATAATTCTCTACCTACCAATGCCAGTCCTCTCAGCCTTCCAGACTTTATTCAAGAATCTGATCCTTTTCTGTCCAGTACCATCTGTGACATGAATGCAACAAGCAATTCTCTTAGTGACCCTTCTAGCTTATACTTTAAACCAAAAGGGTTAAAATGTCTATTACAAGGTTCAGCCTCTGGAGTTTCAAGCATGACTAGCTAAACGCTCTCAACCCATGTACGGGGGACTGTTCACTCAGTGCTTCTGGTCATCTAAGCAAGCTTTCAAGGCAGCCCTTCAGTTGTAGAGTTGTAAGTACATAGTAGGTCACAGAGGGAGAGTTAAGTCAGATCAAACGCAGCACCATGCAGAGAAATTCCAGCTCAGGTGGGAGCTGGAAACTGCCATGTTCAAGCTCAGCACCCTCCAAATGAAGCTAGACTACTTCTGCAGCCTCTTATCTCCACACAGTGCAGCACTAGGAAACTCAGTGGAAACTTGCTCTGGGCTCCCATATTCATGGCCTCAGCACAGTGCAGATGTGCGAATTGGCTCGTCATAGCTTACCCCACTCTCCTATGGCTCTGAGTTGGCCCAGCTCCTTTGGCACATCCCACAGACTTAGACTGGTAATGCCAGGATATTCCTCACCATCAGAAAAGCAAGAAGTTATAAGAAAACTTATTCTACAGCAACAAACTTAGGCAAATTTTAAAAGTGTCCTGAATGGATAAAGAAATAATGAATTATTGGCTCCTTCCCTGTGTAAAAGTCAATGCAATACACTGAATGAGGCAAGAAATCTTGCAGACCACCTCAATATGTGATCATGACATTGAAGACTAACATGATATGTAAACACAGGGGCTAGAGTTATGACCTATTTTGAATGTGAACGCTTTGCTGCAATGCCTTTGTATTTCCTGCCCCCTTACGCTGTACCTACATTTGCTGGACAATAGGAACAGACCTGCAGGGCGGAGAAGCTGATGCAGAGGACCCAGTGTCAACCCGAAGTCTCAGGGTGTTAGTTCAGACTGGTTCTAACCTGAACCCATGACTGGACACCTAATAGTGGCTGGAGTATTTTAACTGTGCTTCTGAAGCACATTTTCCATGTTCGTTTTTGAGCTCCAGGACTGGCCTGTGAATTGAATCGATGGATGATCAGGGGCCTCACTCCAGAAATGCGTTTCTGATCCACACTAAAACATGAGCGTGGACATGTCCTTATGGGCATTGCAGACCACCTCTCTGCAGGGATATCCCCTAGACCTGTGCAGAAGACATCTGGAAGAAGGTGCTATTCAGTATTTGACAAGATGCCAGAATATGGCTTACTATTAGGATGACTTCCTTAAAATACACTCCTGGGGTGGAAACTAAACAGCAATACTGGATTGAATAAGGCAATGGGATGGCTGCAGGATGAGTTTTAAGTCATGGAAGTAGCAGGTATTTATCTATTATGGGTAATTCTTTACTATAAAGAATGTTTTCCTTTGCTTTTTTAAAAAAACACCGCTGTAATCAACAAGTTAAACTAGACAACCTCCTTTCAAATGAAATATATGTAGCCCTGTGGCTTCTGAAATTTTTATTTTAAAAGTAATCCACCTAAGATGAGGTTCAGTGTATGTGTCTTCTCATAGTGGTTACTATCTGGGATTACTGTACTATGAATCAATTGTTATTTATGTTACCAGTGGATACAAGGATTTTGTTAGTGGAATTTAGCTTCCAGATTCATTTCCTAATCCCTATGCCTATTACTTAGAAGAAAAAAGCACAAATCAAGATGACATTTAAAAAAAGAAGCCTAGTCTGGTCTTGTAGGAACATCTAAATCCTTTCCCTTATTAAATACATTATCTCAACAGCAGTGCACCAGCCATTTAGGAAAATTAAAGAGGGCGATAGCAAAAAGAGACAGCAGATGATAAAGTGCAGTAGTTTCTAGTCATGTAGATAACGAGAGGACTCAGCACATGGCCTTTTCAGTTTATCCCTGCTTCAGCTTATCCTTCATCTGCTTAAATTCAAATGGATCAGTCATTATTAAAATGATTTTGAAATGAGCTACTCCAGTTTCATACGACTTTTTTGTGTCTCCTATAAAACTTGGTAAGTCTTTGGGAAGACAGGTGCTCTACACTTTTGCCATTTCAATTAAGTTTGGGACTTGGTTTCTAAGCAGCAACTGCTAGCTAATGCTTAAATGAGATTGATATTTACTCACTAATACACATATCCATTTGTGGGCCTTTTATCCCTTCCAAGGAGCTATCACCACAGAGGCTTCCTTGCTGAAAAATACTGACTATTTAGTGTAAGGTGCTGTGACCTTACGATTCTAAAAGATACTGGATACTGAAAGTATATTCTAGACGAGATTTCTTTGTTATTAGATACATATTATTCCATCATGCTTGGAATATTTGACTTGCTAATTCTGAGAAACGTTATATGTCAGAGTATGGATGAAGCAGCTATCAAACATTTAAAAGCTGCTTCAAAACCTACTATTTTATGCAGTTCTTCTATAGACACTGATCAGCCTTGTGTTAGCAACTACTAGTACTGCATCAAGCAGCGTGCAAGGCTTGATTGACAACATTCACCATGCTTGTCTCCCCAGGTAAACAAGCATGCACTATGGAGAATTTTGCTTTGACTGAGCCTTACCTGATGTTAAGTGTATATGGCTTCTCTACTTACATCAGAAAAGATACCTTATAGCAATGTACCTTTTATTTGGAGCAGGAGGTAGAGAAAGGGGAGGTTATTGGAAAAGAAAACTTCTGCTGCTCCTTTTTGAAGGACTGAGACTAAATATGTGAGAGCATTGCTGTCGATTTCTCTAGGCGGAAACCAACATGTTAATAGTAACCACTGTTAAACAGGATATACAGAATGACTCTTCACATTATTTACCTGAATGTTTTATTATTTTTATGCCATTCTAAAACATTTCACTAGACAAATTCCCCTTAATTGTACATGTCCTTTTATCCTTTCCACCTCCCCAGTCTTGCATCTCCACTCTAGGAGATTTCTGCCCATCGCAAGCACTTGAAGAAATCAGTGATGGTTCTTACCTTCATCTTTGGCAACATAGCTCTACTGTACTTCTTTTATGCCTCCTAGAATATTAATAATAATCAAATACAGTATGAACATACCATACTGAAGCAGCTTATTGCTCCCAGCTCCTATCAGAAGATAGCTCTGGCTTTTAGCTGTTAGTTCCCTAATAAGCAACACCACTCCTAAATGAATTCCTTTGCAGTGTGCTTCACTGCCACATGGTTTCCTTGACACCACCTTGCTCTGTGCCCTAACACCACAATCCACAAAGTATTTGCATCTCCCCTGGTGAAGGAACTGGGGAATCACAAGAATCAAGGTGCTTGAACAATATTAGGTCTTGAAACTCCTGCCATTGAAGTCAATGGCAAGGAGCTCCACATCATTAATTTGTAAAACAAAATTGTGTTACTTAATGAGGTTAAAAAGGCTTAGAGACTACAGAATGTGTATGTAGTCTTACCTACATACACAGTAAGAGCCTCAAAATCCCTGACTTTGGTTTTAAGTACAAATGAATTAACACAGCTCCACCACATAGATGGTAAAAACACTTGCAAAAGTTGGCTTTCTAGCTGACTTAACTCAAGTGCTGTGTTACCTTTCATCAGCCAGACTGCCTCTTTGTTATTCTTCACACCAAGATGAAATGGATAGCTTAAACATCAAAACAACACAGCCTTACATTCTGCTTACATGCCTCTAACAATACTTCTTCCCACCTGTAGGTCACCAGTTCAGAGGTGAACAGGTCATTTCTGTCAGTTCTTCAAATCTAAGATTAGGAATCCACAGTGCTAAAAGGTTTTTAGATCAGCTTCTTTTAGTCAAAGCTCCTCAGCACAGGTGCATGTGACTCTATTGTCACTAACTGCTATAAAACCGGCTGATTCTTCCTTCCGTGACAGCCTTTTGAAGTTGGCTTGTGCACTTTTCTGCTACCTTCCTGCAAGTATATACTGTGGATTAAACAGTGACAACAGTGCTCCTAGGAATCATCTGTAGCAATTGATCTGGTAGATGGAAAGAAAACCGCAGAATTTACTGTGAACAATCACTGCACCCAGGAATAAACATGAAATTTCAGAAACTGATTATGAAGGGAAATGAGTATGAAGGAGATTATTCCATTGTTAATTAGAAATGTGTACTCTTCAGAGGGCTTTTTCAATTTTTACAGATTCACAGGATGAACAGAATTCTTGTAAGCACTTGATTAAAACAGGAGGAGTTACCTTAATGAAGATGATAAAGGTTCAAAGCTCTTCTGCCATAGGGTGAGGCTGAGCATTTGTCTCTCAGCCTTGAGTAAGCGGTGGTACACAGCTGCCCTGCCCCAGAAGGAGCCTTGGGAAAGAGTTGTGACTCAGGTAACACCTTCCCTATTTCCAAGGAAGGTGAGATGAAGCAGCCATTTACTAGAAGTCACTATGTACTGGTGTAACGGGACAGCGGTAACACTGTGTCACAAGGACCTTACACTGGGATTGCCCAAGAGTGGCTGCTACAAATAACAAATTTAAATAGGATGCCACTTGGATATTTTTTTCTTACTCTTTTCTCTCAAATTAAAGTGTCAGTAAGTACAGTAAATACATTTCAACTCTATGAAGAGGTAAGAACCAGAATTTACACTTTTGTCAGTCAGTTGATTCAGTCCTAATCACCAGCTAAAATGCATTGTCTCCAGATTTCCCAGTGACCTGTCTGGACCTGACAGATCTTGAGGCATATTTAATCATATCAACATCTTACTCCTTCCTGTGCTCCTTTCGGTCTTCTCTTCCGCTCACTGCACTGGAAGCTTAGTGTTCTCAACATAGCACAAATGACTTCATATGCATCATTTAAGATGAATGAAACTGTATTCTATTACATTTCACACTTGCTTCACAGATAAAGTGATATCAAAATTGAATGTTACCTTTCAAACTGCATTTAAAGTTAGTAAGCACAGGACAGATTTTGCCACCTTTCAGTTGTCTCTCTGATGTTCCAAGTACTTTAAAAGGATTCTCTTAGGAGTGCAGTATTTATAAAAATAAGTAACTATTTATGTAACCACTGTACCTTCAGTACCAAATCCGGAGGGATCTGTAACACATCTCTGCATATATTAGTAGGCCCCAGCTATGATAGGCTTCCAACAGCTCTCTGCAGTAGCTTCTGACTTGGCCTTGCACAGCAAGTTGAACTCTGGCAAGACCACTGATACTGGCTTGTATCAGCAGAGGATGTGTTCCCATCTCTTTAAATCATACATTCATATTAATGTTATTCTTCCTCTGACACTTTCAAGACTGTAGTTTGAGATGCTATCAGCTCACTTAAGCGCTGCAATTAACTCCTTGAGTTGTATGCTAATATGAGCACAATCCTTATCTACCCTCTGGACACAGGCTACACTTCACACTGTCAGAGAAGCAGCTTATGCAGTTGGTATTGACTTTCCCATTGCAAATGACAAGTTTCATGTGCTCAGACCTCAGCCTTCATACACAACATAGCAGCATTTTTTACTCCCAGCAGCTCCAGTAATTAACCAGGGTACATTATTCTATATGCAGAGGATCTTCTCACAGTACGGTAGGCAGCCATAATATTTGCAGGCAAAATTTACTCAATATTTGTACAAAATAATGTTTGTACACTGGCTTGTAGAATTCCCAAATGAGTGTTTTGAATTGAGGTACTGAGGTATAGATTATTACGTGACATGTATCACAATACTACTGACATGCCTGTTAGATCAAGCTCTTACCCATATGGAGGGAGAGAAACTGGTTAAAAATGTGCCTGCTTTTCAACAGCAACACCATCAGAATTCATATCTCGGTTCAGCTAGGATGTTATCTTCTCTTATCTTCGCTTCACAGTAAGTAAGGAATTTGTGTACCAGTTGTGCAGTATTTTCCAAAATCAAGTAGACTAAGAATCAGCAGGAAATTTCAAAACTGATTTTTTTTTAATGTAATATGAAAAGCTAATCCATCAAAACCACAAGAAAACATTGAGGAACATGTCTCAAGAGAAGGTGGAAGGACTGGATGGAGAGAGAACTGCAAGAAGCATTAATTTCATTAGCTGACAGGGACCTGCTACAGACCACTGGTTCTGAATGGTCCTTTGGGAGACTGAAGTTCAATTCCAGACACCAAGAGTGCTTTAAAATCCCAGCTCTGATTGGAGCAACATGAAAAGAGAAGGGAAAAAAAAGACTCTGAAAGTAATGTATTGTCTTCCTGAAATGGAAACTAATGCTGCAGTTCCACCAGTTTACATCAGTGGCAGTCAGCACTGTTGGGGTCCCTCTCAGCAGTACAAAGACTAAATGTCTGCGATGGCTACGCAAAGTCAATACCAACAAACCTACTGACCTACGTTATTTCAGATATCACTCCTGACTTATTTTATCACTTCATTAAAAGTGACCTTTCCTAGAAATACTATTGTAAGACACAAACTATCCATCAATCCCTCATTTCATAGTTGTTCAGGCCAATGGATATAGGCTTTGAAATAAAAAGACTCAGTTCTTTACCAAACACCACCTCAAAGTTTCAACACTTGATCCTGACCATCTTTGAAGCAGGGTGATGTTCTTTTATTACTAATATTAAGCTCTCAAAGTATAACTCCTGTTACTGTCATTCTATCTCTTGAACTTTTGTACCATACCAGGTAAGAATTGATAACTGCAATTCCAAACAGACAAAAAAAAAAAAATCAATTTCAATTAAAAAAAAAAATTCTTAAGAAACTTGGAATGAATTCTCAAAGAATTATTCATATGACTTTGTAATCTAGTTATGGAACAGCTTGAATCCACGATGCTCAAATCACAATCAACATTTCTAACACTTATACAGTAAAAAAACTTTCCAGTGACAAGCCCACTGATTAGCATATGTAAGAGTGAAATGAGAGAATAAATGGCAGCTCCTGCCATACAAACCCAGAGTGAATAAAATATCAGTTCTTCATAATACAAACACTCAACTTCCAGTTGAGGATTCAAAATTAATAAAAAAAATATTGAAAAGGCAATGTATCACAGAAAAATCTTGTAAATCTGTACTACATTCAAATTATGTTGTAAAAGAATTCCTCATCCTACATCTTGTGTGACTCAGCCCAACACTACCACTTTTTAGGAAATGTGAAACCATTAGTTGCCTTATCTGATGAACTAGAGTACTGCTAATGACTTATCAATTAGCACAAGGCTTATCTTTCAGTTTCTTATTAACCAAAGATGTTCTGGAGCAGACTATCCTTGGAATTGCTTAACATACGGAGACCAGACTACTGTGGAAGAAACAAACACACTTTCTGTTTAAGAACACCCAAGCATCACAGCATCAACACTCCACACACACACAAAAAAGTTTTAAGTGGATATTAATTCTCTGTCTCTCCTTCACTTTTGAGATAACTGCTAACGAGTCTGATTTTATGTAGGAAAAAAAGGCCAGATTTGTAGGAACAGATGATTTCTCATTAGCTCACTGGAACAAACTGACAGGTTCTATAAAATGTAAACTCCTCAGGAAAAGCTTCAAAATAAAATTTGTACTCGCTTGTAGAACAGGGCAACAGTAGGTGCTTTGAAACACTCCAAATTTGTCATGAGGTGATTAGCAACCCACACCAAGGAAGGCAGGAGCACTGGATTACCGGGTTCACTTACAAGCAACTACAGAAAGGCACCGGCAGCTGAATCTCAGGCAATTCATTCATTTATCACATAACAGTACTTTGAGAATGTTTCCTAAAGCAAGTTTGGTAGCATAAAAGATAAAGCTTTAATAAACTTTGCTGAAGTATTTGGTATGAATGTTTCACCAGAAATATGGTAAAAACTGAATCAAAGATGGCATAGATCAAAGCAAATCTTGAAAACAAATAAAAAAACACCACCAAAAAAAATACTCCACAAACCCACTCAAACAAAGAAACAGAAAAGCCAAATCCTTTCCACATTTTAACATTTTCTTGGGAGGGAAGAAGTAAACTTTACTGCAAGAGTGAAATCAGATCTGTATGAAGCCTAATTACCTTAGGTCAGGACTCTGCTGAGAGTTGGTAAGCAATCCAACTTATACTAGCTGGTATTTTATCCCATATATAACAAATCCAGTACAGTCCGGGCTAATGGTCCATACTGACAGGATTAGTCTCTAATATGGGCTTGTGTGTTAGCAAACTTTGTGTTTGGATGTTTAAGAAAAACAAACAGGGAAAGAGTTGGCACTACCGATACACTTTTGTGTCTACATTTTGATGAATATTTACATTGAGTATTCATGGTATTTTGCTCGCTCTAAGTGTAATACTGCATACCTGGGAAGCTAGGCAGCCTACCTACAGACTTTGCCTGTCTGGTTTGTTTCAAAGGCATTTTAAAAACCCATTGTAAGAAATGTTGTAGAATTTAACTACTGGTGCCATGCTGATAAAATCATTGCTTATTTTGCCAGTTACCCTCTGATACTGTTCTATGAGATGCTTTACAAGGATAAATTAATAACTATCATCTTATGTCATTTAGGATATGGAAAACCAACCAAAACTGTTTATGTGCAGATTTGGTAGGTGGCTAATACAGGTTCTGATTAGGTTTTGGTTTTTTGTTTGTTTGTTTTTTTCTTGTGGCTAGGGGCTGTATTTTAGCAGTATTTTAAAAACTGAGCACTGCAGTTCAAAATACAAGGTTTTTCATCTGTTTGGTACACAAATAAAACTTCTTTGGGGAAATGTAAGATAACACAGAGATACCAAAATAACTCTAGAAGGAAGCTTTAATGTTAAATCCTGGATATATCATACTACTCACTGTTGAGTTCAACACCTTTTTTGGTGTGTGTTCTCTCAGGAAAATTATCTGTCTGTTAGAGCAGAGGACTAGCAACCCAGACATCTGAAGTCCATGCATTTGTCCATTGCTAAGGCATGGTATGAAAATTATGTCAGTATGAACAGTCACTTTACCTCTGCCTGTTCCTTTCACACTGTGAGGACTTGAGGCTATTAGGTGCACAGGCAAGATTAACAATAACATAGTAAGGCCTTATTAGACTCATGAAACTTAATCTATTCATAAGTTATGCCCTAATTTAGTAAACTGTAGAGCCCATACCTAGACATCTTGCTAATTTGGACCTTCTGATCATCAGAGTGTTTCAAGACAGAAAATCTTTTACCTGTTCTGGGTGGTCCATATCAACTCCCATTTCTCCTAAGTCCTTTCTCTTTGCTAAAAAAAAAAAAAAACCCAAACAGACCAAAAACCCAACCAAAGCCCCCATCCCCTAAAATTCCAGACCACCATTGATTGGGACCACAGTTGTGATCTTTTGGATCACAGTTAATAGCTACATAAAAAATAAAAATCAGAAATCCTCTGTAAAATCTCTTCCTGCACCATTTCGAGCTGCTAATCACGTGACATTTAATCTAAACCAAAGGCAAACTGTTAGCTATGAATATTTTTCCTAGCCAGTGCTCTAAATGTAATAATGGTTTTCAGAATGTGTGGGTCTGGCTCACTTCAAGCGGTTTTGCTCCTTCCTTGACTCCAGCTGCAAACTACTAAACACATACTTTTTTAGGTCATTATGGCCTAATGTCTGTGGCATTACATTATTTCAGTGACATATCTTTGAACATACCGTAATTCCAAAAACTGCAGGTCATCTTTTAGGCTAACTGGAGAGCAGGATTTTATATTAACTCCATCCTTTGTCTCCATCTCCCTTTTTAAAAAAAGGAAAACAACAAAAAACATACAGCATTGAAACTTCCTTTCCCATTATTCCCTTCTTGGTAACAAGTCTTATAAACTTGCCCTATTAGGAAAAACCGCTGCTAGTGGCAAAAAGTGCACCAGCGAGAACATCCTCCATCCTGATAAACCCTGGCACACACCCAGGCACAGGGGATAGCTAAAGCACAACATTCATAATCAGAGATTCTTAGACAAGGAAACCTTGCCAAAGACGGCTTCTACTCCTCCCCTTGAAAAAACCAACCAAACAAGAAAACATGCACGCACCCAGGCCAATAAAAGATGACAGCTGTCTTCAGAACAATGCTTTTTATGGTCTTTTTTCAAAAGGAATCGAGAAACTAATTCTTCATTTAATTTGTTTAGGTTAATCCATACTCCTATAAGTTAGATACATATTTACCTACTTATACTCTAATTAGCTATCAAAATGAATTTGGGTGGTTTCTGCTTAGGGAAAGAATGCTCAGAAGAGCTAAACTATACATGAGATACAGATTCTGTCTCTACAGTGGCAGAACTCCATGTATTGTCAGACTGATAGTTTCAGCTCTAAGCGACAAACTTAGTAAGAGCGCACGCACTCAACCCCCATTTCAGCCACAGTCTATGAGTTTGGGTATGTCAGTGGCTCCATTTGGTCAGTTTTATCCCAGTTAAAAGTGGGAATTCAAATACTTTGTCAATTTAGGTTGCGTGAGGTACATGTCCTATGAGCTACAATAGCTCATGAGCAGAACAACACAGGTATTTTGTGTGAACACAAACCTTCAGCATTGCGATACAGCATTGGTAGCAGTCAGTATAAAGCATAATGAGAACTATGAAAGCTCAGTATGTTGAAGGAATCACTGTCCTTATTTCAGGCTCTTCTTTGCTGCAGTAAGCGGAGAAAGACACCTGCAAAGATTTTCACGTGTTACTCCAAAATGGAAACATCAGTGTTGCCACCAAAGCTCCCCAGGAACCTCAGGGCACAAGAGAGCCATGCTTGCAGGAGAAAAGGAGGACAAGATCGCAGAGGTGCTCAACATCTGCAGACAGCCCTGCTACATGAACACAGGAAGAGGTGCATCAAACTATTACCTTTACACAAGTGCTTTGGAAAGCTGAACTGGTTTTAAAGACACTTACATGTTCAAAAAAGTCTCTGCTCCTGCCCACTAATTTCTTACTCCTCTCACCAATCGCCTGGCTGCTCTGGCACTGGAAAGGCCTAACGAGATAGCTCATTTCTCAACAAATCCTCACTGCAGACTGAAGAGCTTTGGCTAAGCATGCAGATTTTGGATGTGTATCCAAACCAAACCCAAACATCTTGAGATTCTTCCTTCACTAACTCCAAACATATTTGATATGCTTAAATATGCATTGTATTCTGTCAGAAACCAAATGGCTATTTGCTGTTCCAAATAATCAGATAATATTTTGCTGGATGATTAACAGAAATTTTGCTCACCCAAAGCAATGAAACTTTAATTTACGTATTTAAGAGCCTGATTTACAGCCCTCGAAGTCTGTGGGACTATTTCCAGTCACTTTGACAGACCCTGAATCTAGCTTCAAGCTATTTTTTCCCCTGGATATATTCATCCATTGAAGACTGCACTCAGTACTGATTTTTTCACACTGTAGCTAAAAGAATGAATATACTTAAAGCTTTTCGTAAGGCCGGATATCACTAGGTAAATTGAATACAGAGGCTTGTTTTCCTTACATTTGGTTTTGATGTTCTGTTCACTGAGCCTATGACTGCAAAGGTTATAGATGATGCAATTTGTTTTCCTTCTGCTTTTTACCAGTAGAACACTGCTCCTCTTCCTAGATTAAACACAGGCTTTATTGCACATTTATCTCAAAATACACTTCTTTGAAAGGTCCCAAATCTAAAAGCATGTTTCATATTTGCTAGTAGTCTTTCATTTTTATCCTAGTCTCGTAAAGAGTCTTCTTCCAAACCACTTTTGCCCTCCTAATGTCAGTGGTAGGTTTGCCTACACTTTAACAGAAAGAAATACCATTCTTAAAATCTTTGGAAGCACCTGTCCCTACATCAAGCACTGCAGACATTGATATTGTCACCATTCCATTATGAATAAGAGATTAAAAACATAGTGACTGTGTAAGATAACAAACTGTCTTTTCATTTACTTCGGGTTTTATTTTGTTCCTGTTCAAACTAAACTGCACTAGCAGTTTGCCATGTTTATTTTATAACTACCTACACGCATAGTAAACCTGCTCCTTTTCTACTGAGTACTGGAAAGGCTGGATTTAACTGCAGAATGCTGATCACGTTATTTTGTGCTATTTTGTGATTACTTAGGCATTATCTTAAAAATACAATCATATTTCTCTAAGTACATTGGACACCATGTAGCCATACTCAATCTGCACATCTTCATACCACACAGTGCTTTGCTTTCCTTTGTTTTCTATGAATACAAACCTGAAATCAAGCTCAGGCCAAGAACAACTGTGCAATTAAGTGTTTGCATACAGGTTTTGTAAATCATATTTTTTTTTCTTTTCACATTCAAATGCCTTAAAAAAGAAGCTATTACTCCTCATTTTATTTTTCCAGGGAAACTGAGATCAAGCCATTAACAGGTATGTTTATATAATTTTTACAGTAAAAGATAGTAAAATAGGTGGGATCTGCATTAGGAAATTTAATTTATATTCCTTTTAGCTGAAAAGTAAGCTTTCCAGTTCCATTATTTGACCTCAGTTAGTGTCTAAGATTGATGGTAGATCTACTCCATAGGTGTCACATTCTATGTCTGTTTTACAGTATTCCTCTAACAGCAGATAATATGAACTAAATGAGAGGCAAACATTTCTGTGCTGCTCTTGTGTTATCCAATATTTCAATAGCTTCCAGAGGTCTGTTTTGGGTACAGGCATGTATTGTACCCTTTAACTGAATTATCTTCCTTTTAATCAGTCACAGTTAACATGTTGAGCAACTAATGACACGTAAAATTTTAACTGGTCTATTCAGCTGTTCATATTTCTTATCAAGGGAATAAAGTTAACTGTAAGCAATATGATAACACAAACTAGGTGACAAGCTTGCAAATAATCAAGTTCATATATACAAGCAATTGTGACACTTTTGTTCTACATATTCTCAGTACAGTGTATAGGACTGCCATAGCTAGAAGAGTTCAGAAAAAGAAAGGAAAAAATACAAATGGTAGGCAGTGCTCTTCAGTTTGAATTGCTCTTCCTATTTTACAACAGCAGCAACGAAAACAGTTACTGTTCTGCTCCCACCCCCCCACTTGCTGAATATATTACTCAAAAAAGAAAAAAAATGTTACTCAATCATCACTACCAAGTCTTCATGCTTTGTCTGTTTCCATAGCTACTGCAAAGCTTGTTTACAAATTCACTGTTTCAATGTAAGAAATAAATGAATACTCAGGTGATTGAATGTCAAAGTGGTCAGGATTGAGATCAAGCTTTTCACAAGCACTTGATACACAGCTCTTCTACCTTGACACCTATGAAGCATTTCCAGACTGTGATTTTGATGGGGGACACAGTGGGGGTTTTCCCTCTCAGTTCAGCCCCATACATGATCAAGATTTGAAAGTCTTTCAGGTTCAGAGGAAGTGAAAATAGAGACTATGGACTATCGATTCAGCAATAGAAAGGCTTTGCTGACTCTAACAGGGCTAATAATCGCCAAAACTTTTCAAGTTGAATTTACCAGTGTTTAACAAGCACTAAGACAAACATTTAAGTTTCTAGAAATGGGTGAAATAATGAAGATTTAATAAAACATTAAAATAATGTAATTTTTTTTAGAATATTTAAAACTGAAAAATAAATTACTCATCTAAGATTTCTATTTACTGAGGAAAAAAAATAATGGAGTCATTAAACTAGAGAAACTGTTTAGATATGCTTTCAAAACTAGACAGAGTTAAGGATAATGGTCAGTGGATAGTGGTGAGTAACCAGTACTATGCAAGATATGCAATACATCAATTGCTTCTCCTCCCACTGAACAAGTGAGCCAGTGTTTTATAACTGTTTTCACAAGCAGAGAGAAAAGAGTTCTCTTGGATCAGTTAATAAGCATTAACAAAATCACAGCAGAATCCCTAAAGAAAATTCCGATCCCTAAGATGATTTCATAGAGCACTGGTAAGTACACACATTCTAGTCTTACTTCCAATACTTTTGCAACATCTGAATTATTTTTTTTATAGGAGTCAATATAAAAAAGAAAATTACTAGCAATAAACTTTTAAGGAATTACTATAATATGTAAATAGTTTGCAATTAAGATCAATTCAGCCCTCAGTGAAATCTCAGTAAGTCTTTATCAGACACGATCATCTGCTTTCCACTACAGCTAATTAGCAAAGGATCTACTCATTACAATCAGAGTAAAGATCACACTTGTTTTCTGGGAGAAGCTGAAGAAGGAAAGTTTTTAAGGGAAAGAAAACAAGCTGCAGCCTTACAGCTCTCTCTGAGAGCATTGCCCTCCCATGCAGACAAGAGACAAATTCCAGAGTAACCAAAACATTTTGTTGCTTTCTCTCTCCACTTCTCTCTTAGTTAGTAAATATAATCCTAAGTACCTCTTTAGCAAACACTGCTGTAAATAGCCACCTGTTTGTTGGAATGACAGAAAAAGCCAAGTACCACCTCACCTTCTTCAGTTCTGTTTATACTGTCTTCACACCAGTAAATTAGGTTTGACCTGATTTGCTTCAGCAAAGCTTCCTTGGGATTCACTGACCATAAAGACCCAAATATGACTTATATCTGAATTGCCATTACAGTTGCATTTTGTTAAATGCCTTCATATATATTACTCCTATATTTAAGAAAGTCTGGGGGCTTTTTTTTTTTTTTTGCCTAAGAGGACATAGATTTCACTAATGTCAAGCCTTATAAGAAAGGCAGCTTAAAGTTACTACAAGCCAAGAGGTTTGTGCCCTGTAAGGAAACATTACAGGATTTTTAGTTGTATGACAGAGATCACAAGGTGCCTACACAGTTCATCTCAGTTTAGTAGAATCAAGACAGGGACTCACATTGTGCAGAACTGAACTAATGCGTTTAGCAAGCTGTGAGAAATTTGTCTTGTAATTACTGCATTCACCAGAATAACAAGACGAGATAGCCAGTAATTATATACATGATATTACATCCTTTCCTGAATAGGAGAATATATCATTTTAGAGGAAAGTTCTCAGACAAAACCCAGCAACCAGCCCTTTCTAGGCAGAACAGCTCAGTTATCACAAGTACCTCCCAGAGCAATGGAAATAGTGCAACGTATTCACGGAACACGCTCCAGATACTGCTTGATAAAAGGAGACTACTGCTTTGCACAGCAGCCTTGATTCAATCCCCAGAGCTGCCATTACTGAAGGAATATCCAGGTGTTGCTGAGCTTGAACAGGAGAAGGGGCTGGGAATGAGAGGAATTCTGCTCCCTTGCCCACCCCAGCTGCCACTGCCTTTCGTTTCTCTGTTTTTCTCTCAACTACAACCACATCCCATTTCTGAACAAGTGACAGGCAGCTCCCCGACCTGCACCACCTGGCCTTTATCAGTAGGCATAACCATAAAGCCCCCAGGACCCGGGCCAGATGAAAAGTAAAGTTCAGCAACATTGACAAACAAAAACACTTACATACTAAAAACTTGTTGTTTCTTGGTGAAGTTTAGAATTGTTTACTGACAGGTCAGCACTAAGAGTAAATCGTATCCTCTAGGAATCGGTGTCAACACTTCTCTGGCTGCTGCTAATTGTTACTCTATACTTATGCCACTTAGAGACATCACCACAGTAAAACACAGTTTGTAAATTACTTCACTTACATGCAGCAAGCAAGTACCTGAAGGAAAACAGTTTGCTCACTCAGCATTTAGGAAGCACAAAATATGCTGCACACAAGCACCTCTGAAAACATTCAAATGACAACCGCATTTATTTGATGATGAAGTAAAAACAAAGTTGAGGAGGTTTTGTTTGTTTATTTACATCTCAACCATGGTAATTGCTTCATCTCTGATAGGAAACAGATTCAGAAACACTAAAATGTTTCACTGAAATTTTGTCACTTTTCATTTGCTGATCTCCCAAGTTGCAAAGCTTTCCTTTTTATCAAATGCTACTTACATCTTTTTGATGATATGATAAAGTTGAAATGCTACTTGCAAACACAGCATGCTAACAAATATTTTGTTTTGGGGAAAGGTGACTTGCCAAGCAATTTTCAAAGCATCTAAAAGGAACATAAGCATGGTGACTAGCAGGGGGCCCCGGGACTAAGAGTAGAGCACTGCAGTGCACGGCAGCAGAAGCCCAGGGAGAGCCGGTCACATTACCCATATACCCAGTTAACCCAAAACTCACAACACAGACTCAATCATTAAATGTAACAGTACTACACAAGCTTAAAGGATTTTCAGGTTCTATCATCAGTGAGAAGGATGGCCTTATCCCACAGAAACATGAAATGCTGTTGTGTACTTCAAAAGCTTTGAAACATCAGTGGAGGATACTTTATTTTAATCAAGCTGAGGAAATTGAAGTTCCAAGCCAGCACACACTCCTGTTCCTAATTTTTTATTAAATAAATCAAGCATGGTCTCAAAGAGTATTTTGCACTTAAAATTAGCCCAATATGTAGCTATTTGTAAGCTTTACCTCTAAATACTGGTGTAGGAGCAAGTATGAAATAGCAGTCATACAAAGCTTACAAATAAATATTTGCACAATGTATAATAAAATTATAATATTTATGCTTCTAAAATCAAAACAAAGTGAATGGCATCTTAAAAAGGTGTGAAGTTAACTAACTGGACATGAAATCTGCACATAATTTCACACCAAACCCCCCTAGTTTTATAAAAAACAAAAGACCAATTTAAATACGATTCATGGGATTTCAACAGCATTTTCACAAGGTCAACCCCTACCTAAAGAGATAAAAATGGACCACATGGTTTCAGAAACGAAAGCTTCTGAAATACTACTTACACATTGGTAATCCCCAGGACTGAAGAAACACATCTAGCCTTGATAACTTTCAGTCTAAAATTTTTTTTTTAATATTTAAATTAAACAGATGGCACGGTCTCAAGTAAAAACCAACCAAATAGATAAATACGAGGAACTGGCTTTTCTTATTTCTGAAGATGTAGTTTTGCACTCTTGGAAGCTTTTGTTTTTCACTGGGAAAGCTATTAAGTTAATAGTACAATTCTCATGCTAAATAATTATGAATAGTACCTGTAAACTCCACTTCAGAGAAAAAAAGAAACCGCAGACCTACTCTGAATTCAGCAGTTGATGCTACAGTATTAGAAGCCTTTGTTAAGCTGTTACAGAGAGGGGCCAAAGAAAGGAATCCTGGACCTAGCTGGCAGGGTACCCAACCTAAACAACTTTTCTTCCTTAATTCCAATTGCCCTTTCTTTAGAAAAAGAGACAGATACCCAGAACTTTGAAACACCATTTGGGGAATTGTTTCTGCTGCCATGGGAGATCACAAACAGTTCAGCAACTCACAGACCATGTTTTGGCATATGTGTTGCTATCGATCCCTTTATACAGCATCTTCAGTGTCAGGAATTCAGCATTATAAAAGCAGCAACCTATCTACACTGTGTCAAGGAGCTGTTGGGGAAAGAGGTGTAGGCTTGTGAGCATGTATGGTTCCTACATGCAGAGGACAGAGCTCTGTGTCAAAAGCACTATAGTCTCAGGGATTCATTCAAATATCTTCTTGCCTTAAAAATGGGTAAAAAGCATATATAAATCCAGATACTTATTTCATTAAGCTATTGCTGTTGAGATCTTGCAAATCAAGTTAGTGCTTTTTATGGCGTGCTAGATAAAACTTCATTCATTTCAGCATTTAAAATGGATTCTTAGGTTCTTTCTACCTTTCCTCCCTTGAAGAGGCCTGTTTTCAACCTTTCAGCTTTGTGCAGTAGCAGGAGCAATGGCACTGGTATCAATTTGAAATATAGACTTCTTTGTTAGAAATACTACAAGGACCCTTTGTAGATTCTTACAAAATAATTTCTACATTTGTTTAAAATATCTGAATTTTTTTTTTTTGTCATCCTTTTAGGTAGCTATTGCCTTCTTTAGGATGATGTGACAACCTGCTTTGTTTCAATTGATCTAATCTCTAGGGCTTCAACTAAAGTTACACCTCCAGTGAAACAAGCAAATCTCCCATATTACTTAAAAATTAACCAAGTGAAGTAAAAATAGGAACTCTAATAATTTTACTCTTTTTTGAAATACCTTTTATGACCATACAGAATTTTACTAGGGTACTAAAAGCATAAACATAAACACAATTATAAAATAACTTTGCCTACCTGGAAAGAAGTCTTGAACACCTTTTTCTGTCTTAAGAGGGGTTGCAAAGACTATTGGTGTATACTGTAATTTCTTCAGATTGACAAAGGATAAATATTCTGATGCAAAAAAAGGAAACAACTGCAAAAATTAAAGCTGTACCCTAGACCTTTAGTAAATTCATTGTAAATTAAACAATGACTACAAGGCACTTCCAGCAAGGCAAAGAACTTGAAATAAGCCTTTAACACAAGTCACATATATCTTAATCATGGTCAGGGTCTGACTACACTAATTGGCCTTAATTTCCCTTACGAGTGTCATCTGGTAGCCATTCCGACTCCCTAAGAAGGTCCCTTTAAACTGGGGTGGGGTGTTGGAGTCTTGTTTTGACCCATATTGCAGTTGTACCTAGTTCAGATTTGTTTCTGTACTTAAGTCCTGTGTAATGCTTGGATCTGTGTTGTAGCCTTATCCCTTGGAAGAACCTTGGATCTAAACTGTAGCTGGTTTAACATATTTTCTCTGGCCCTGCTTTCTCCTACTCCTGAGAGGATGTTGGGCCTCGTTCTCTACCTCACCCCACCTGGGGCTGTCAATGGCTCCTGTTATTAGGGCTCTGCTCAGATTCCATGGGCCTCCTTTTATTAGTGAGGGCACTGCCTGTCCTGTGGTTACCCATGACTTCTAGGTTTTTTTTCCCTCACTCATGGAGTAGTTCTGTTCTTGCTGCTTCTTGAGACTTCAGAAAATCGCAGGAGCCTTCATTTTGGAGCCAAAGGAGCTGTTTTGCTATCCCTGTGCAAATAAAAAGGGGCATGATTTCTTCAGTGAGCAGGTTGGAGCGCCAAAAGCATTATAAATATCAAAGAAATCTGGGAGACTGCGGTGGTTCCACTGTACAACAGCTATTGAGGTATTAGAGTATGCTGTGGGTCTCAGAAAAAAATCGGAGTTTAGCTGTCAAGCAAGAGACTTGCTCACTCCTGACAGCCATCGGTGCTTGTAGAGATTTTTAGAGGGTTCTGCTCTCCTCAGCTGTGTAAAGGATCTGGACGTGAACTCTGGCTCCTCTGAAAATTGAGGCTTTGCCCCAGTGCATTAGAACAAAAGTATTTTATCCCCTATGATGTGGGACGCTGGAGGTGCCACTGCCTCTTTTCTGCTTCTCTGTTCCTGAGAGAAGCAATATAGCTCAATATATTTTTACTTCAGTTCACAAGTTCTATTTCTATTTTTCTTTTTACTCCTGTGTCAAGTTAAATATGTTCCACATTGAAAGACACTGATAACACTGACAGAGTGTGCTCTGCTATTCTGCCCAACAAAAGCTTTGTCTTGAAACTAACCTTCCCCTCAGCAGACAAAAGTGAAGGGCACTAATAGCAAATGAAAACATGTAGTTCTGTTTATTAGGGCTGGTGGTTTGAATGCCAAGTTCTAAGTACAGGATTAAGTGCATTTTGTATACAGCTGGAGTATGTCATAGATACATTCAGGTCTTTGAATTTTAACATTCCCAGGTGATTTTGGAGGTTTTTCTTTGTATTAGCCTTTAGTGAAGAAAGAAATCTGGATACCTTTTAAGTTCGGCAGTAATGAAAAAATATTGATAAAATTAATGTGATATTATTTAAAATAACATTTATTTTACAATTAAATTATTATGAAGCAATGGCAGCAAAATAAATGATAACTGTTTCAGATTTTATATACTTTCTTTGAATGGAAGCATTTTATCTGTAGTGTCACCTCAGCTATCTGTCCCCAATTTAATGTTTTATTTTTGTGTCTATGTAATTCAGTGGTGAAGATTCCTAATGATTTTACTCATATACATCCAGCTCCTCACGATTATAATCAGTAGAAAACTTCACCATAGATTTGAAGCTTTACAAATTTTCCAAACAAAGAGGCAGTCATTGTCTTCCATGTGCTTCTGAAGCAATATATTAGTTTCATGCAAAGAAAGCAAGAGTTTCTGCTTGCTGTAAATAACTGGTATGTTTTACAGAATCACGGAAAGTTAAGGGTTTTTTAAAATATGCTGCTCATAGGTGTGATGTAAATCCCAGTGAATGATAAAATTCCCATTGATTTCTGAGGACTCTGGTTATAGTTCTTAGGCAAAACTGTTTCTTACAATTTTGTCAAAGTAGCTGTTTGGGAATCATGATGTCCTGTGTGTTAACATCAAGGGTTCTTTAATAGTTACTCGGATTAAGTTGGTTTCAGCTTTGTTTATGAAATAATGTGAATAATGGTTATATAGGAATCTATTTTGAGTGGTGGCATTAAGAGATGTATTGAAAACTTTTACAGGAATACAAACAAAAAAGAACTGAAGAAATGAATTGGATGTTTCATAGATGTAAACAATTTCTCTGACTGTCCTCCAGCCTGCCACCACTCACATCCAGCAAGGTTTTATCAGCTATGTTTTCCTGGGAGATTAATGAATTTGGGAAGTAGATGAAGATACTTATTAGCATTTGATCATTACATTTTGGCGCTCAGTCTGAGAACTCATTTATTCAAAGAAACACCCTGCATACTCCTTTACACGCATCCTTGCCTCGGGATTTTTAGGCAGGAATGGTGGCTTGTTATGCTCCTTCTCAGTGTGTAGCTGGTCAAAAAATGGAGGCCTGTCTGCCGATAAGGGCCTTACCAGAGTTACTTATGTCTTTGACACTTCCATGCTGTTTTACTGCACTGGCCTGTATTTGAAGTTAGCCTTGAAGACCACCCAGAAGTACCAGCTGGTGCAGAACTCTGCTACTCACATTCTTACTAGAAAGGGGCTGCTATCACCATAAAACAAACTGTGCTCAGTGTTTTGCTCTGCCTATCTTTTGCTTGGTGCTACAACAGCGTGCAAGTTGTACTCGAGAAGGCCGGATAGCCTGGCAACTGATTACTTGAAGCTGCCTGTCCCTACTGCTCCATCATGGCTTGCTTCTCTCAAGTTCTTTAATAAAACCTTTAGGACCAGAGGCAAGCCACATTGAGTGAAAGATCAAACTCTTCCCCTCTGGCAGTTTGTCAGCACAAGAAGTTGGTAGGGCATAGTGCACATTTGTTATGGCAGGTTTTTAATTCCGTCTTTGATACAGCAGTGATAGGGCTCCATATGTGAGAGTAATGCAGCATATGCCCTGCTAAAGCAGAGTTGAAACAACTTTGGGTCAGATCCTCACTTGATGTAAATGACTGATTCACTGAATCGAAGGGAAGCCTGTGTGTTTCTGAGAGCTGAGAATCTGCTCCCTCGTGAGATTTTACTGAAATGTCGAGGCTATAAAAATGACAGTAACAATCGGTATTTCATATGAATGTCCTTCTCTCTGTCTCCTAACCCTGGAGCTCACAATGTTACTAAACTGTTGGTGAACTTTTAAGAGAAGCAGACCATGTGTTGACCTGTGCAAAGCACATGAAACCTTGAAAATATTATAAGGTTGCGGACTTTGGAACTGTGAACCTCAGCTGGAACTTCCTGCTGACTGCTTTCCCGGTTAGAAGGCATCAGGTCGAGTTTTGTGCTTTGTAGCGTACAGCATGTCTGATCACAACTGACAGACTGCTTTGAAAGCAGGCAGTAAGGATGACCGCTTAATCTGCTGCATAATAGGACTGTAAAAAGGTTTCTAACTAAAGGAAGCTAATAAAATAAAGCCCACAGGGGTAAGATGATTTGTTTATAATACAATGCGCATAATTTAATATCCATAAATGACAACAAATTTGTGTGTGTCGGTAAATTTTGGGAGACTGATCAGTTCAGTTTCACTACAGTAAGAGCATCACTGAAAATAACATAAGTTTCTAAGTAGCGTTCTGTACCGATCTTTAATTATATAAAATATGTGCTATTCATATTTTGCACTTGTTTACATTCAGCAAATACCAATTTAGTTTTATCTAGATAAAATGTCTGCAATAAAGCTATCCTGCTGCAGTCTTCTGATTGCAAACCTTGGAATTGTACCACAGCTACACGCGCGGATCGGGCCAGTCAGCCTCGCTGCACACAGATCTTCCATCGGTTTCTAGAGACCTATTGCTGATACTCACCAGTTTAGGACCTTGCTACTATTTTTATGCCACAGAATGACTTCAGAGGAGGAGATCTTTACTTTGAATCCATTAATAGATGTCCTTTGTAGTTCTCCTCTCTCCTTTCTCTCTCCATCCCACTTCCTTCCAATTATCTAAAGGTCAAATATCAAGGCTCTTTCCTAGTCATGCTGAACAAGATGGTATTTTGCTAATTGTCCCCAGAAGACAATAGAACCACTGTCAGTGTGAGCTGCTGAGCGGTGCAGATTGAAATGGTAGAAACCAAAGTAAAAGCTCCAAAGTATTATTCCCATTGACTTTGGTAGGTCCTAGACTGGACTGTCTGGGCAGCCCACTGACCATGATGTGTACATCAACATATCCCCCAAACAGTGGGTTCTATGAAAAAGTAAACTGTAAATTAGAATCTCTTCAAAAGAACAGAATAATAGGTATGAGTTTCAGCTGCTACATTAAATTCTGGTTTGAAATAAAATTGCTGCTACAGTTCTGAGCCTTCCTGCAGTTCATGCTCCTGTAGGAGTGGGGCGTTTAACCTTCTCACAGAAGGAAGCAGGGCCCACAGTACCGTGTCGCATGAAGTGTACAGGATGGGGGACACAACACTGTCCTGATCTGACCAGCCCTTTATATTTGAAGCCCTGGCTCCTTTTCACAGCATGTTGTGCAGTCAAAGATGCACAGGGGATAAAATACCTTTAGTAACTGACACAGTTTTCCATCTTTCTTCTCTGGATCTCCAAAGCTGGATAGGGCCATTGCCAAGACTTTTGAACAACTATGCAGAGGAGAGACTCTACTGGGATGGATGGAAGGAGCTCCTTCTGCAGAAGGAAAGGGAGCAAACCACCTGATGCATGTTGGTCTTTTGCTGGAAGGACCAGCATCAAAATAGTTGAGGACACACCTGTGTAACAAGACTGGCAGAAAAAGGAAACAGAATGATCACACTGTCAGATTCATCCTCTCATTCTTCATAAGTGAGTTCAGGCCATGATTTGAATGCCTGAGAACACGCTGAGATTTTAGCCCAAGGGAAGCAAATGACAAGGCATTGACCCAAAAAGGAAATGTTCAAGTCTTATGAATGCTTTAGTCCTGTTTATCAAATGGAATCCTCAGCTTTTCCAAACAAAGTATTTTCATTTCATGCTTCCATTTTCTATATCACATGCACAGAGAAAACAACTGAAAATGTTCTAGAAGGATCAACAGTATACTGCACTAGAGAAACAATTGGCTTTTCTTGCTCTCATTTGCACCAATGTCCCTCAGGTTTGCATCGATAGCTGGTGTGTGAGGCCTCATGATGCTGTTGCCATGACCATGAGAAATCCGTAACAGGAGTCAGGTGTCTTTTTGATGTAATGTTATTTATTAAAGAAATAATAATATATTTGCCTCTCTGAATATGCAATAAATGAACACACCTTCCTTTTAAAGACATCTTCACGTGTTGCTGCTATAAGCTATGTGTCCTAGTGCACCAGACCAGGGAGATGGATAGGGGGATGGGAAAGAAAAACATACAGTTCGGAAATTGTTCTGATAAAATGGATCATGTGCACTTGGGTGGAATAAGGATTAGGGAGAACAGAAATGTTATTGCAGGGATTTGCGGTTAATCAAAACTATCATGATATGATATACAGGAAACCACCACAGATTTACGGCTGTATTCACAGAATTAATTTTACTGACTTCTTTGTAAGATTACCTGGCTCTGTGTAGACACTTGAAAAATCTTAGGTGCTGATCTTGCAAAAATTTTTACACACACTTAACTTAGCACTTATTATAAACAGTTCTGCTGAACTCACACTAGTTGCACGGCTAGTGTTAAGCAGCTCTCCAATGATTGCAGGCACAAATTAAGGGTCAGGCTGGCATGGGTGATACTGGTGTGGGTGTCTGTTACAGGCCACCTGATCAGGGTCAGGAAGCTGACGAGGCCTTCTGCAGGCAGCTAACAGCAGCCCCCCAGTCACAGCCCCTGGGGGGTTGTGACAGTTAGGGAAAATCAGCCCCTGGGGGCTGTGACAGTTAGGGAAAATCCCTCATGGGGGATTTGAACTATCCAGGTATTTGCTGGAAGGGCTATTCAGCCAGCCACACAGTTCAGGAGGTTCCTCCAGTGCACTGATGATAACTTCCTGATGCAAATGGTGGAGGAGCCAACTAGGAGGGGAGGAATGATGGATCTTATCCTCACCAACAAGGAGGGTCTGGTTGAAGCAGTGAAGGTTGAGGGCAGCCTTGGCCTTAGTGATCATGAGATGGTGGAGTTCAAGATCTTGTCTTGCGGGAACAGGATATCAAGCAGGACTACAACCCTGGATTTCAGGAGGGCCAACTTTGGCCTTTTCAAGCAATTGCTGGGTGAAATCTCATGGGACAGGGTACTAGAGGGCAGAGGAGCCCATGATATCTGGTTGACATTTAAGGACCTCTTCTTCCAAGGTCAAGATCAGTGCATCCCAGCAAGCGGGAAATCAGGAAAGGGAGCCAGGAGACCTGCGTGGTTAAGTAAGGAACTGGTGAGCAAACTTAAGTGGAAGAAGAGAGTCTACAGATCATGGAAGAAGGGGCTGGCCACCTGGGAGGAGTATAGAACTGTCATCAGAGAATGTAGGGAGGTAACTAGAAAGGCTAAGGCCTCATTGGAACTCAACCTTGCAAGGGAGGTCAAGGACAACAAAAAGAGCTTCTTCAAATATATTGCAGGAAAAGCTAAGGCAAGAGGCAATGTAGGCCCTCTGCTGAACGAGGTGGATGCCCTGATGACAGAAGACACAAAGAAGGTAAAGTTACTAAATGCCTTCTTTGTCTCTGTCTGTGCTGCTGGAGACTGTCCTCAGGAGCCCCTGACACCTGAGGCACCAGAGGATAGCATGACAAAGGAGTCTTCCCTGGTTGATGAGGACTGGGTTAAAGAACAGTTGACTAATCTGGACATCCATAAGTCCCCGGGTCCTGATGGCATGCACCCACGGGTGCTGAGGGAGCTGGCACAGGTCATTGCCAGACCACTCTTCACCATCTTCAGTAAGTCACGGCAGACAGGAGAGGTGCCTGGGGACTGGAGAAGGGCAAACATCTCTCCAGTCTTCAAAAGGGGTAAGAAGGAGGATCCAGGCAACTACAGACCAGTCAGCCTTACCTCCATCCCTGGAACAGTGATGGAACAACTGTCTCTAGGCATATAGAGGACAACGGGGTCATTAAGAGTAGTCAACATGGTTTTACCAAGGGGAGGTCATGTTTGACTAACCTGATAACCTTTTATGAGCACATAACCAGGTGGATAGATGATGGCAGAGAAGTGGATGTGGTTTATCTTGATTTCAGTAAGGCATTTGACACTGTCTCCCCCAGCATCCTTCTGGCTAAACTGAGAAAGTGTGGTCTGGATGATCAGGTAGTGAGGTGGATTGGGAACTGGTTGAAGGAAAGAAGACAGAGCTGTAGTCAATGGGATGGAGTCCAGCTGGAGGCCTGTAACTAGTGGGGTCTCACAGGGGGCAGTGCTGGGACCAGTACTGTTCAATATATTCATCAGTGACCTGGATGAGGGCACAGAGTGCACTGTCAGCAAGTTTGCTGATGATACCAAGCGGGGTGGAGTGTCTGACACCCCAGAAGGCTGTGCTGGCATTCAGTGAGACCTGGACAGGCTGGAGCGTTGGGCAGGGAGAAATTTAATGACATTCAACAAGGGTGAGGGTAGAGTCTTGCACCTGGGAAAGAACAACCCCAGGCATCAGTATAGGTTGGGGACTGACCTGTTGGAAGGCAGCCAAGGGGAAATGCATCTGGGGGTCCTAGTTGATGTGAGGCTGACCATGAGCCAGCAATGTGCTCTTGTGGCCAAGAGGGCCAATGCCATTCTGGAGTGTATTAAAAGGGGTGTGGCTAGTAGGTCAAGAGAGGTTCTCCTGACCCTCTACTCTGGTAGAGGCTCTGGGCCCCCTCAGTTCAAGAGGGACATAGAATTGCTTGAGAGAGTCCAGCACAGAGCCACAAAGATGATGAAAAGGAGTGGAGCATCTCTCATATGAGGAAAGGCTGAGGGAGCTGGGGCTCTTTAGCTTGGAGGAGACTGAGGGGTGACCTCATTAATGTTTAGAAATATGTAAAGGGCAAGTGTCAGGAGGATGGAGCCAGGCTCTTCTCTGTTATGTCCCATGACAGGACAAGGGGCAGTGGGTGCAAGATGCTACATAGCAGGTTCCACATAAATATGAGAAAAAACTTATTCATGGTGAGGATAACAGAGCACTGGAACAGGATGCTCAGAGAGGCTGTGGGGTCTCCTTCTCTGGAGACATTCAAAACCTGCCTGGACACATTCCTGTGTGACCTGCTCTAGGTGACCCTGCTCTGGCAGGGGGGGTTGGACTAGATGATTTTTCAAGGTCCCTTCCAACCCCTGACATTCTGTGATTCTTTGAGTCCATAATTTTTGTCTAAAATAGATGATCTTCTACATTCTATTTCAGACAATACAATATGAATGTGTAACAACAACCTGTTCTCTGTTAGTCTTAGGAAATTTAACAGGAAAACATCCACTTTAAGGAATTGTGTAGTGCTAAGAATTTATACCAACCCTGCAACAGAATTCTAAGACACGCTGAAAAGAAAATGTGCTTTAGAAAAGTATCAGCTCTAGTATATTTTCTAAATGTTTGGCATAACTTCTGTAGGTATCTACCACTGTTAATGGTTTAATCTATTGTAGATTTTACAGCATTTTATCTTCCTGTGATTTAACACCGGACTTGCCTCCCTCTTATATGGGATTTTGTAGGGATGCTGATCCCTGCTTCTGCTAGATTTTCATTTTATTCCTTACTGACAGGCATGATTTCACATGTATCACTGTTTTTCAGTAATGCAACCCACGCTGTAAGTTTCAATGAGCTTTCAATTATATATAAACAAAAGGATAGACATATTTTTGCTTAAAATTTAATTAAAACTTTCCATAAGAATGGATCTCTCCAACTGGACAGGTCCTTCAAAGAAACGAAAAAAGAAGTGACTTTCAAAATAAAGATTTAGTTGTACAACATGTATTTCACTAGAACGTTTTTTAATGTAGTGATGATTAATGAAGGAAAATGTCCAGAAGTTTTCTCCACCAATTCCCCATGAACAATATTGCTTCTTATCTCTGCTGCATTATTTTTCCACTGGAGTTTCTCAGGTAATTTTGCCCTGCCTGACTGGAACCTTACCCCTGCCCCCCTGCCACAGGTAAGGTCTAGAAGAAAATACCTGGGAAGACAGTAACTGAAAAATATGCAAGAGAGCATGAGCAGAGCCTGTGTAATTTTAGAAAGCAATGGAAAGTTTTGAATCTCCATCTTCCAACAAGCAGGTGAATCTGAACAGAAGCAGCTGCTCAAACAACAACAGATTTACTCAGTTTTCACTCTGTAAATTGGGACTGAGGAGGAAGAAAAGAATATTTCTTAGAATAACAAGCAAAGAGAAACAATACTCCTGCTTTTAGCACTTAAAAAACTGGCAGCTACATGGGACCTGAACTCCATGACCAAACTTTCATAAACAGTGGCACAAAGAAACATCTGTTTCCATAAATGAAGACAGTCAGAGTAACCTACAGTGAGCTGTCAAAAAAAAATATTTTATGTATGTAGAATATGTAGAAATAGTCCCAGCCCTGGAGCCACCTAGTGCATATACCTGTGATGATGCATGCGTAAATTGTACTTGTTTGCTCTTATTGAGGTGTTATGAACAGCAACTGGCCACTCCTATTCTTCCACTCATTTGCTTCTATGCTATTAACCTGTTCAGAACATCTCTTTATAAGGCATTTATCACAGAATGTCAGGGGCTGGAAGGGACCTAGAAAGATCATCTAGTCCAACCCCCCTGCCAGAGCACGGTCACCTAGATTAGGCCACACAGGAATGTGTCCAGGTGGGTTTTGAATGCTTCCGGAGGAGACTCCACAACCTTCAGTAGCAGTTGGATGAGGCTCTTCATCTGGAGGCAATGGTTGTCATAATCCATTGCTTCCAAATGAAGAGCCTCATCCAAAAGTCCATGGCAGATGTCCCACTGAATTGGGAGTTAGGTTAAATCCTTAACGTGTATAAGCAGTTCCATAAGAGGGCAGAAGAGACAGTAAAATACACTTACCCAAAACATGTGTATTTTACTAAGTTTACAGGTGAAGGATCACGATTTTTTAAAAGTATAAATAATATACCAGGTAATTTCAAAATTATCCTTTGACAGATATAATTCACATTGATATTAACTCATATAAATAAACTTCCAGTTTTCACAACTTCAAGACAAACAAGTTACCGGAAAAGAAACATTACAAGCTACATGGAAGGGAAAAAAGTGTTTTCTAACCAAAGGCCCAATGAACATCTTAGTCAGATGCAGGAGGGGAAGGGATATCCACCTATATTAAATTAGTGGGGGTTTCTCTATCCTTATTTAATTGCAGGCTATCAACCTAATATTTGGTCAATAAGTAGGATGATAATGATTGTTCATCATACTATAAAGCCATGGATGTTAGAGAATGTGTCATATTTCACAGCTGGTTAGTACGAAGAATATGACCAATGAAGTCTCAGCCCAGCATCTTCTGACATCTAAAGTATTTTTTCCACTATTTGCAGTAACCATCAAAGTGGCTTTTTAGTGGAAAAAACCTCTAGTGATTTACACCTCTAAATTCACACTGAAAGAAGAATGATATTACCAATAGTAGCAATATTAGAAAAAATATAATAATAAAGTAATAAATGAATAAAACCGTTTGTGCAAAATTTGATCCTATATATCTAAAGACTAATAATGAAACAGCTTTTCATTTAAAATTGAACATGCTGTAAGACAGCTGCCATGCTGAACTAAAAAAGACATCGCTGAAGTAGTGATAATTTCGTGGCTTAAATGTTTGTTTCCTTATCCACAACGGCACGATGATAGACAAGCAGAAGCTTAGCATAAAAAGGGTCTAATTCATCTTTGCATAATACAAGTGAAAGGAGAGGGTAAAAAGAATTAAATGAGAAAAAAACCTGTTACCTGCAAGCAGCAACACTGGTTATTGTTGAAGAGATGCGGGCTACAAACTGGAAGTTTATTTGCCTCCAGATTAAAGGCTTTATACTTTGAAAGGGTCTCCTTTTAGTTTGTAGGAAGGAAACAGGGGAAGAAGTCAGTCTTCATCTTAAATATTAGCTCATACAGGAAACTTCGCCTTTACAGAAGAGTTAAGGAACCTCTCATCAAAGCTTAGATGAAGACATAAAATAAATAAATAAACCCCCATTCCTTTGCTAGGAACTCTGTGAAAGGGCACAGAGCTCTTGCAGCAAGGCTTCTGCTTTCTTTGTTCTTAAAAGGGCTAAAACTGTTCTGGTCAGTCCCCAGGGACAGGGCAGTGTTGGATGAAGTCTCATGTAGTTTTAAACTGTTAAAATGACATTTTGTTCCTACAAGCAGACCCCAGATTGCCAAACGTGTTCCTGCTGTGCTTCCGTCTCCTCACTCTAAGAGCTGTGCTGCCTGAGAGGGGGTCATGCTCATCCTCCTCTGATTTAGACACACAATTCCTTGCCCTTAAGGTCAGAGGAAAAAGAAGAGGGTCCAGCCATCTCCATGCCTTGCCTTCTGTGATGCTGGCTCACACAGAGCAGCTGGAGCTCAAAACAAAAGTACATTTGCACTCTTAAGGGAGATGCAACTTAATCCATTATAAGAACCCTTTGCTGATAGAACTTTTCTAATGCTAGGAATAGAATAACCTAGACCAACAAACTGTTTTTTCTCTTCTTGTCATCACTGCTTTGTTGAGCTGTGGAAGGATGTTTTGCTAGGATTATACACTCAAATGAAAATTAACTTCATAGCAGCGTCCTAGCACTCTCCCATCAAGCATGTTTTCTTCTGATGGATTACCCATCAAATATATACCACAGCAAATGGAAATGTCATCTTAAATCACACGCCCTCCAGATGGACTCAGGTTTGTACCGTCATAATGAACAGCTGTCTGAGCTGTCTCCTTCTAGAAGGAGAGGTAACTCCCAAGAATAACCTCTGAATTACCCCAGTTCTCAGTAAATTAACTAGTGCTTGTATTCTGAAGATTGGCAATCATCATTGTAAAAGAAACTTAGTTGCTCATATTTTCTGCATAATGAATAAATTACTCAAATGAAAAATTCTAGGTGATATTCCTCCAGCACATATTTCTCAGATAGTTATTTTTACCGATGACATTTACTAACCTAACCTTTAATTTCTCAGTAATATCTTTACATTAAACACTCCTAGAATGTAAAACATACCTGAAGAGCTCAACGAATTTTTACTCCAGTTCATATTTTCTCCCTAATATGTACTGATCAGGTGAAAACATATTAGGGAAGATAATTTTTCAATTAAATATTTAAAAACAAGTAGCCAAGATGTTTTCAAAACTCAGTGGTAAGAACAAAACTTGAAAGAGAGGCAATGCAAATGTCCATAGTAGTCCAACAGTAAAGTTAAATATTATAGAGCACAATACCTCAAACCCAAAGTTCCTAGGAGATCAGGAGCTTTGCCTCCTGTGATTTATCAAAATGTAAGTCTTCAATGGAATTGTCACAGAAAACATTAACTGCCCCACTGGTTCACAGAACTGCAGTATTAGACACAGCAGTTATGCTGGCAAGTCCTCAGCCAGTGTAGTCTGCCCTTCCAAATGGCAGCACTGGTGAATCACTGCATGCTCAGAGCCACTTTATACTCTGCATCTGAATACGCTTAAGAATTCTGACCACAAGTTCTTGGGAGCAAGTTGGTCTTTTTATTCCTTATATCTTAAAAATTGTCTTCACAGAGTTCACTCAGGCACCTTAATGCTGTTCATACTCCAGTTTAAATTTTCTCTAAAGAATTACAAAGAAATAATAGATATCATTGGAAAATTTTATAATTTTTCTTAGAGGAAAAAAAATCTTTGCTGGTCCTTACAGAGATAACATTAGCACAGCCACCACGGTAAACTTGAGGTCTCCTCCAGTCTCTGTGAAGTGCAGCCTCTGAGGACAGCGTCTGTGGGCTGTAATGAATGGCTCATTGACCCTGCAGTGGAGTTGGATGTACCTGACACACAGAGAGCTGAAGCTCTGCAGGGACCCTGGGCCTGGAAGCCTATCAAAATGACTAAGAAATAACTTCTTACCTATTTGTTCACCTTGTTTATTCACCCAGACACGCGGCAAAAAGATTGAAAGAACACGTGTGAAAGCAGAATGTGCTAAACTAGACCTTAATCTTTCCTTGCATTCTTTGATAAGCTACAGTGCCTATGCTAAAGCTACTGTGAAGACACAAGCTATTTTACTGTAGCATACTCCTGGCATTCCTTTGGGATGTTCTGCATTTCTCTTCTTTCTTAGGACAGTATCTTTAATGTTTTTGCATTTTCTGCCCATAGACTCCAGTTTAATCATCACAGGCCTTGCTAGTTTGGTTTCACACAGTTTCCCAATCATCTAAACATACTTTATGATGTGAGCTTTTTGTTGATGTGCTTTGTTTTCTCCTTCCCAGCCTTTCCTCATTTAACTCTGGAAAGCTGCACAGGATAACACCATCTAGGTAAAGTGAGTCGCATATGGTAGTTACTAAAAATAATGCAAACCCCAAACCTTCAGACATTTTCATTTCTTCACTAATAAATGGAATTTAAAAGGTTACTAGCTGAAAACAGTTTGTTAAGACTGCAGATAAATTGACAGGACCCTACATAATTTCTGTGTCCACACACCTTAATTTTTATTTATCTATGAAAGGGTAAATTATAAGGAATGAAGAGGATTCAGCAAAGCAATCCTTTGAAGAAGGAGCCGAAGGAGGGACAACTTTTTAGGAAGAGGCAAAAAGAATGATTTCCCAGATATAAAAGAAGTGATGTTATCTCTTCCACCCTTTAAAGAACAGAGGAGAAAAAGAAGCTTTTGGTATTCTTGGGAGGTCTGGCAGATTTACATTTCTGGCTTAGATGAGATTTTAACTTCTCAGTAACACACTGATATTGGATAGACTACAACCACACAGAACTATTTTGCTTCCTGCGATATTAAATGGCATGTGAGAGTGGAAAGTAATCATAATGGCAGGAGTTAGTTGCCTAAAACATTCACACCAGATGACCACATTTAAATGTACTCCAGCTTGTTTCTTTTCATGTTTGGAAGGAATATGTATTTCACAAGATAGAAACACAGTGTAATTAAATGCAAATATATTTTAGCTTCTAAAAATAGATATTCCTGATATTTCTCATCATCCTCTACATTGTTTCTCAGTCATTTCTCTGTTTCTAAACATACTGTCTGGTGACTGTAAAACTGTGTTGTTGTGGGTATAGTTCTGTAATAATAAGATATGAATCTGGCCTATATGGAAAGAACAAGGAAATACAGCAGAAATAAATTTAAACATATGTATTTCACAACATCTGAAGATGCTCAGAAAACAAATATAGATGTTATTTTGGTCTATATAAACTGGGTACATTAGCTTAGTAACCTGAATTTGCTTGGCCGAATTTACCCAAGCAGTTGCAAGATAGCTTCAAATTATTGTTACTGTAGATACAGCTCTTTGAGTTGGTGTGTGGTCCAGGTAAGTATTACCCATGGATTATTGAGCCGTATGATGTGTGAAGACAGGGGGTTGCCATCACATTGGTAGACTAAGTTCATGTCTATGTTTTGCCTCACAAACACAAAGTGATTCCACAAAGCTTTGTTTCCTGATTTGCATCCAGTCAGATGCTATCTTGAAAGTTCTAGTAAGATACGCAAAACCAACCACGGTTAAAGCATCTTGCATGTTTCCAGCATTTCAAATATGTTTCTTAAACAATTTTTTTCCAGTCACACTGTGCAAAGTCCTCTAATATTCTGCCACAAAAATAACATATTTAAACATAATAGATTGAAAAGATAAAGGTAATTTAATTGTGTCTATGTTAGAACTCTTTTTAAACATCCTTATGGAGAGTAAACAAGGTCTTGTTGAATATACATATTCTGATTTATTTTTATTACTATTATAATTTCTTATTACTTCAATATATGCCTGAGCTGAAACCAACAGAAACACTTCCACTATGTAAATGGACTTTGTATGATGGGTTTTCCTTGGTCACTGCTTGATATCAGTAATACAGAAGAAGTACACATTTTCTTCATATCTTTCACAAAACTCTTAACTGGAAGGAGTAAATACATATACATATTAAAAGATAATGTTTATCCTCACTTTAAGAACTCATGTCCATACTTAGCCACCTAAAGAAATGGTAGACTTCAACAAGCTCCCAAAGACTGTTTCAGCTCTGAATATCTTCGAATTTGCTTTGGCTCTGTCTCAGAAAACAAGAGAATCAATACAACCACAAAAGTTGTTTCCATTTATTTTCTCTTTTTTTTTTTTTTCCAAAACAGCTCCCACATTGATAGCCCTTTTCCTACTTAGTCCTTATTAAGAATTATGGAAACGGATAAACCTATTGACTTCATTTGAGTGTATCATAAGGCTTCTGTATTTAATTTATTTTGATAATTTTGACAAGACACAAGATACCACATAAGTAGATTCACGGAACCGTAACATAACTCCTGGAGATTATCACTGTAAATAATGCACATGAATTTTAAATGCTGTATAATACTACTGCCAATGTAATGAAGTTGAGGAATGAGACTGGACTTTTTTTTATTTATGCAAACTCTCACTATTTTACGCACAAGTGATTAATTCCCTTGGTGAAACAGGGACATATATATGCCAGCTTAATCAAAATGTGCTCCAGCCAGGGGGAAGAGGTTGAATCAGCTGCATTCCTCTTGACAACCTTGGCCTTTGGCTCAAAAAGTATTTTGTAGATACAAAAGATAAAGATGCAAAAGAGAAATATATGCTTGTTGTGTTCTCATCATTTTCCCCTGGGATTTCTGTAGTATTTGAGACAAAAAAGTGGGCTAACTGGACTTTTGCTTTCATCCAATGCAGTTGACCTTATATTTCATATGGGAGGTGATACAAGCACTCAGCACAAGTTAGAACAAGTGGGGCCACTTTTCACAGGTTTTCTATAATAAGTCCTAGAAAAATGGGTCTTGTGGCAGGTGATTGAGAAAGCACCTGAAGGTAGGCAGCTTACAAACAGCTGCAAAATCTGAATGTTAGCTTCTCGTCCCTCAGTTCTGGAGTGATCTGAGTCAAGATAACCTGAACTTACCTGGTTGAATTCTCCTATGAAATGACTATCATCGTATTTACCCGCTATGGAGAGATTCTGTATTCTCTGTGGAATCAGTTTCAGGGCTACTTAGCTATTGACTGGAAAACATGTGAAGCTCTCCATGTATAGTCCTATTGAAGATCCTAAACCTATTGGATCCATGTAAGGGCACACTGGGTAGGATACTTATTTGTCTTTTATGCTTTGCCAGTGATTTCCATTTTTTCTCTGTCATTCCTCAGCAGTGAGGCTTTTTAAGATGCAGGCAAAGCCATAATACACTGGAGTATCCAGAGACACTCAATAACCATGCAGTATGTAAGAAGAAAAAGAGAACTCTTTTCATAATAGAATTAAATGAAATATCCACTTTTCCTGGCAGGGTAAGGAAAACAGGAAAAGCAAAGCAATGACATCTCTGTTACGTGTAGGATGAAGAGGATTCCAGCTAGACAGAAATTTAGGTTTCTCCTCATCATGCTCATTTTTTTAAGGGACTGATTGAACTGTATAAAGTCCGTGTCATAGTTTCTACATCCATAAAACATTTTGCTTGTTGTCGTACTAAATTCAAAAAGGTTTATCAAGTGAGGAGTATCTTGTTGGGGAGATACTTATCTTCCCCAGATAAAACTTCACATTTCAAGACTCAGTTCCAGATCTACAACCTTGGTAAATCACATTTAGGCATGGTATGCAACTTGAAATCTTCACTGAATTCATCGGACTGACTGTGGCTCCATATTGCTGTGAAAGTAGCAGTTCCTCTGGTCACCTGTTGTGTTAAGAATGTACACTCTCCAAGGGCTCTGTATCCATACAGTGTCTCTAGCTAACAGAACAACTAAGCCATTTCTCACAGCAAGACCTCTTAATAATACAGGAGGGATTATAGTAATGCTGCATTAATGCTATTATCATAGAGCTGTATGCTCGTTTCAGAGAGAATTTTTGATATCTATTACTGAGGCCTTACTTTCACATTGCAAGAGTCTGCCCTGTTGGAATATTTGAAGATTCATCATGGTTAGGAAAAAAAATTCCTGTCTATCTGAATCTTGAAAGGAGCTGTCTGTATATAACAGCTCACCAGTTGAAGAAGTTGAACAAATCCTGAAATCCTTTGGAGCAGGTACTAAGTTCAGGAGGTGTCTTTGTGCTAAGCAAGGAAGTTTCTTGATCCAGAAAAAATTAATTATTGATAACAATGACAGTAGTATCCTAAAGCTAACTGTTTAAAGGTAAACTCAGATTCAAGTGCAGTATATGCATGGAGGGAAATGAAAACAAAACTGCATAAATATTTATGTTAGTTAATTGTGTTTATGTTAAAAGTTACAGTGTTTGTTTAATGTCTTTGCAAAATCTGTAAACTTGGCTTCTGGATAAAGGCCTCCACAATACTGTTTAGGGTTACAGCCACGTGTGCCTGTCACTCACTTGCAGCACTCCTGCAGAAAACCCAGGCCTGTTTTACTCTCAGGTATCTAGAAAAGTTATGCTGGCTATGCCTCAAATAGCTACTGGAACATTTCACGCACAGATAATGACAACACTGACACCAGGACAGCTTTCCTGCCCTCTGGACAAGAGCAAAATTTTGGATTTCAAACCTGAGGGTCTTTTATTCTGCCTTTATTTCTGTATCTTCCCAAAGAGCTTTTGAAGAAACAGAAACCTCCAACAGAAATGTTATTTGTCTCTGATTCATGAGCTATTTCCTTGGGCTCAATTCTGTCAAAAGGCAGCCAGTTCTAGCACTCTTCCTGAAGCTAATTTTAAACTAGAGCTAGAGAGACTTGAGTAAAGCTTTGCCAGTTTGTACCATCAGTTTGACCTTCAGTGCATGGAACAGAAAGTATTCAGACACCATTGTTCCCTGTTAACTTCCCTGAAAACCTGGGTTTAAAGACATCTGGTTCAGCCACGTTCCCTGCAATTGGTACCACAAGCAACAAACACAGATTCTCCTCCTCCTACTCTTCTTGTATCTTAAAAATAATTACTTCCTTATTAGCTTAGAACTTAACTATGTGCAGTTCTCATGAGACTCAGAGCTGTATTAGTACAAGTATTTCATAATACCAGCTGTTCTTGTAAGACAGCCTCAGCCTGGACCTTCTACTTCAGCTTCTGTTTCTTGATAATATCCACCATAAAAAAATATTACAAATCTCTGCTTCAAAGCAGCTAAAGATACTTTAGTATTCTCAGTAATGTTATGCTTTGCCATCAGGAATGTCACAGTAGAAGTATCTATCTGCAGAGCAAAGTGTGAAAGTTGGGCCAGGACCAGACAGACTTTGGCTTTAAGAGAAAAATCTCTATATTGATCTGGAGCAAGGTTTCCTTATTTACTGAGTTCTACAGCAGAGCAGGTTTCTGTTCAGTACCTGACTGCAGCAGAGTATCTAAGCATGCATTTAGCATCGAGCAGCCAGTTCAGTGCTAAAGCAGCCATGCTCTTAAAAGTTCTGATGGACTACAGCCTTATTCCATGTGTACAAATCTTAGTGACATCAAGTGAATTCTGTATGAATAACTGCCACCAAGTATATTCTCCCCTTTCACAGGTCACATCCAGGAGAATTTGATCTAAATAAGCAGGATAAATTACTTTCTGTATTAGAAGTACATATTACTTTTCTATCTATTTTTTTCACAAGGGTTTAAACGTGAGAACATGCTGACATTGTTGAAGCTTGTCCTTAAGATGCAAGATAAATTTCAAATTCATTCTATCAGTTGTTTTTAATAAGAAATGTAAACAAGTAGGATCATTTTGCAATGTCCTCGAACACGATATTCTGTTAACAGTGATAGTGTGCCAGGGATTTACACTGTTGGTAAGTCACAAGTATTTTCCCAACAGGCTTTGCCATTTTCAGTGAAACCTATTATTGATTATGAAAGCTGATTTAAACTGGATTTCAGTGTCACTGATTTTTAATCTTCTTGTTATCCATGATACATGACAGTATACCTACAAAAGATAGTATTCAAAGGCTCAGATCTATCAGCATTTTGCACGGACTAGACTGTGTTCAGAGCTACAAAGTTATTAATACCAAAACTGGTGCAAAGAACCAAGAAGGGCAGGGAGGCTGTCTTTCCATTCAATGCTGATGCACCAGGAATCGAAGTTCACACATTCTGGAATGTTTTAGAAAGTCAATTAAAATAACAGTTGTAACAGTGCTTTAATGCTTTAAGATGTTTTCAAGCTCTTCCTTCTAGGTACAGATATACACCCCAAGAAATCTTCATGTGCTTCGGTTTCTCCCATTAGCTTCCAGTTACTTCTGAAAATCCCTTCATATATATGCTAAAGACTGGTGGGTTAGCTAAATAAACACTACTTTCTTTCTTGGGAGTGAAGACCCAAGATATGATAGTGAGAGATGTTATAAAAGGTGGAATATGTTTCCATCATTTTTTGCATACAGATGCAAGGCCATTCCTGACTATGCTCTGGACTGATTAGAAACCAGGTTTTCACAGATGGTGTTTGTTGAACCTCAGGTTCTTCAGTCCTGCTTAGAGGAAGAAATTATTGGTTCCAACCAAATGCTACACAAATGCAGGTAAAGGGCTCACATTCAGCCCATAGTACAGAGCTTGTTTGCTCACCTGCACTGGCATCTGAAGACTGGGTAAGCGAGCCAACAAGCACGTTAAAAAACCAAACATGAATCACAGCATACACATGACAAACATGATGCCACCTCTCCACAAAACATATACATCTTTGAGAAAAGGTGGCTATCTTTGACTTGGGACTAGTTATTTGAATGTGACCATCCAGGTCCACTTTCCCCTCATTCAGTTCTAATAGAGAGGTGCTACATTACAGAAAGCTCCTTATCAAGTCTTAGTTGCTTCTGAGTCCACAGCTTGCATACAGGGTACTCACGGTAGGCCTTGTGCACACCATCACACATAGTCTGAGTACCTTTCTCAAAGGTCTAGTTAGTTCCAAAACACATGTTGCCAGCAGATATGTAACAACACCGCTGTCCAGAGCACGGTAGGTCATGAATTTAGAGAACTGACTGCATGCATGTGCTATAAACAGAAAATGTAATACCCAGTCTTAAAGGTTCGCAATCCTTGCCAGCATCACACCTAGAAATGGTTTCTTGGGAAGGTTAAGATTATGCTTACCTTGGCTGATACAAAAAAAATCAACAATGCTGATTTCAAAAGGCATATCTTGGATGGTTGGCTCTATAAGGATGCTTAATAAGGCAGATGTTTTTCATCCGCTGCCAAGTTCACAGTAATACACACTCACTGTCCACATGTTCTCTGTAACCATAATCATTTACATGCAGTCCTAAAAAGGGGTGCTACAGCCTAAGTGAGTTGAATTCCAGCTTGTTGATACAACCCACTTCAGCTGTTATGAAGGCAAAAATGTTACTATACTATAATTAATCTGGCCTGAGACTTAAGAATGTCATTAAAGTAGGTTGCTGTCTCTTTTAAACACTGCATTCATCTATAGTAGAGCGCAAAAAACAGAGCAAAATTAAAATCAAATGCAGTGATAGCTTCCAAACATGAAAAACAGTCTTACAAACATCAATAACATAATAGCCTAAACAAATGTGTTAAGAGAAGAACTTGGCTTTCTGCACTCTGTACAAAATACATGGTGGCACTAGGAGAAAATTTCTATTGGCAAAGTTAACTATGGACCATCATAATTGAAAGATAAAGTGCTTCAAAATTAAAAGATAAATGCTAAGTGTCTACATAAAAAAAGACTGATTGTCAGAACCAAATGCATATGCAGCACTTCTGCCAAAACTCTTCATTTAAAGTGCTGAGAGACTTTTCTTATGTTTTGTTGTCTATTTGATATGAAAATAGGATGCAGTAATAATAATACTTGCAAAATTCAGGTCTTTTGAAGTGCCTTGCACATCAGGACTGAACTCCTTGTATGTCTGTGACTTTGCAACTGCCTTAGAAGAAAACTATTGGTGCAATAAAAAGGATTTATGATAAAACAATAGAAATTAAAATTCTCATTTATGAGGAATCAATTCCTTATTACAGCAACAGAGGGAAAAACCCAGCAGAAACCAGCTTCCTCCACTTATCTAGTTATAATGTTACTTTTACTACCTTAAAGATATATTAATGCAAGATAAGGTTTTTTCTCCTCTTTTTCAGAGGCCTGAAGAAGCAGGAGTGCAAGAAGCAGTGCTCTGGTTTAATCTCCTCTCCCTTCAGCATATTCATATGCACTGGATAAATTGCTATGGCATAAAGGCTGTGGAAATCCTCAGCAAAATGACTTGCAGTAAATCTGGTGTTGGGAAACCTCCAGTTGTCTTTAGCAAGTGGAATTATAGGGGTCTGGTTTTCAGTAATGCTCGTAATCGGCAACAAAGGCCTGGACCTTTGTGAGAATTCAACTCCATTTTTGTCATCAAAACACAGAGGACAGATGTTCAGAACTGTTCATCAGCATGTGAAGTGCTGAGATTTCTCTGCCTGGTCAGATACACCATTATTAGAGCATGGAGAAAAAGAAGATTTGGACTCCCCTTTTAAAGGAAGTATTTGCTACTGTAGCTACATCTCACAGGATGTATCATTATCACTGTTATTACTGCACATGAAGCTTTTATCAACCGAGTTGCTTCCCTGGGTTCTCGAAAAAGTCATTTTACATGTCAAAATAATTTACAAAAAATAAAATCTTGATAAATGGTTAAGGGGCACAGTTGTTTTTAAAGTTGCTGTCATAAAACAAAACAAACAAATATAAAGAAGGTTTTGGAAGGCCCAAAAGCATGGATTGAAAGCATGGTTCAGTTTCAACAGGACTTGCTGTGTCAGGTCTGGCTCCATGCTACCATCGTGACACAGCTCCTTACCAGCAGGGACAGAGTGAGCAAATAGCTTGCAAGTGTTCTCACAGATAACGCTCAGAATCTGCCAACCCTGGGCTACAGCCATAGGGAGAACAGTCAGAACTGATCTGTATTTCTGATAGCAAGAGCTTTAAGGTCCTTGTGTTAATCAAGAGGAGCAAGCCAGCTATTAACTAATTGCATTAAAGCAGCATGAGGAGACCTGAGCTGAAGGATGTAAAGAAAAATATGTTAAGCAAAAAAGAAAAAAGGTGGTTATAAAAGACGTTGCTAATCGTACACTATAAAGCCATTAAAGGGGGAAGGAATGAGTCCTTGAAAAAAGATCTGAGAGTTATTTGAATTCAGGGCAAAACTCTTGGAAAGAGACATTAAAAAAAACACAAATGGAAATTTGCCAAATAAAGAAATTCACTCTGTCCAAGTTTATGGAAGAGGCCAGCTCTGATACAGTATCTCCTAAACAGAATTCAAAATACTGTAAGAACACAGGCAGAATACAGACAGAGTTTACCAAAACTAACTCGAACATGTGAAGAACAGTGCAGCAACTATCTCAAACTAAGGCAGTGCCTGGCAGTAGGAAAAAACAGGTAGAAGAAATTTAGTGGATCACATCACCCTGGAAATGCTTCTCAGCAGCAGTAGAGGGTGTGCTCCGGAGGTAGAAAGGAGAAAAGCAAAACTACATTTTAGGGTAATGGACAACATTGTCAGTGAGTGAGACACAAAATAGATAGAATATAATAAAGGTTAAATAAGAAACATGCAACACATTCATTTGTGTACATTCAGTCTTCTCTTCGGAAGACATCATACACTTGCCATGTCATTTTGGTTGTGTACAGTGCCAGAAATGAGACATTAGAAAATATACTATAAATTTGAAAGGCCTAAAATACAGATATACTTTAACCCCTGAGGCAGGAGGGCAATAGAAGTGTGAGAGCAGTCAGCCCCTTATGTAGGGCTGCTGGAAAATGTTGCCAAAATAACTGCCTAAATAGAGCACTGTGAAGTTCAGATGATAACCTGGATATTGTCCTATCAAATGATGAGTAACAACAGCATGATATTGCCTGTCATCAAGCTCATGCTTTGTTCAGGAAGAAAAGTGACAACCAAAAAGGTACCATGTATGAAGAAGATGCCAAGATCATTAAGGACTGCCAAGCCACAGGTAACAGGGAAAACATAGGAATAGTCCATGTGATCTGGGATTCTGAGATACTCCACCATCTTTTGTAAATGCTGTCCTACTTCCCTGTGCCTAGAACCTGCCTACAAATGGAGATATTAATCTAAGAGTTTGCTCATACGGATCTATTAGTCCCAAAGACCAGCTACAAAAAGGAAAAGCTTACATAGATGCCAGCAAAGAGAAGACTACGTGGGGCACCAAGCACGGTGCTTGGTTCTATCTATTGCCTGACAAATTCACTGGAGAGCATGTAAGCTTTACTTTGGGAAAAACAGTGAATAAATACTTCTAATGTTCCTTCTTCATAGCACGCACTTAATATTATTACAAATTTTATATGGGCCTTGCTCATATTTACTGACTGCCTACCAATTACCTCTTTCGAGACAGGATCTTACCCTGTTAAGCTCCCTTGAGGGAACTCGTTTTATACCTTTGATTACTGCTGTTGTAATTCCATATCTTTTCTGGATCTACTATAAGATTTTGAGCTGGGATGACCAAACCTGCATGCACAGTTCAACAAGGGACCATAACACAAAGGTAAAATTTTTTTTTTGTCATCAGTTCCTTGCTTGTTATTGCAGTTGTCTTTTCTGTTCCATCTAAGCACTGAGTATTCCATTGGATTTTAGGATTTAAAGAATGGGCAGAAAGAGCCCTCATAAAGGGATGGCATGAAGGTTCTTTTTCTCTTCCTTTTTCAATTCTCTGACATGCACAGCAAGCACATAACAGTCTTAGTACCTGTGTTATGGGTCAGGAGATCATCTGCTGCATGCCAGTGGGGCTTACAGGGCACAGTGCCCTCTGGAATGTAGCTTTGCATTTGCATTGCTGCAATGTCCAATTGGAAGTGAATAATGGGAAATGGGGCAGAACTAATATAGTTACTGACTTGACAAGTAGTTACTGACTTGACAAGGTAAAAGATCAATATATCAAATAAAATTGACATATTTATAATGTAACATAAGACTCAATAAGCCCATAGAAGACAAGGGGAGTTTTGCCACTAATTTCAGCATTTCAATGAGGCAAGAACATTTTATAGATGGTCTTATTCACCCATAAATACCAATCCACTGCATAATAATAGACATTTACTATCTCTGTGTAGTAAATCAGCATATCTCTCTTCTTCCTCTCTGCTCTCATGGCACAACAAAGCTTGAAGTTTGTAGGTTAAAACGGCAATTGTATTTGCTACTTCAGTTCATCAGCTCTCAAGACTATTCCTATACAATTTATAATGTCAAGCTGGGTGTAGATGTCTTGGGTTTTGCTTGTAATAGAAAAAGGGTATTTCTGTTTTTCAAACTAAGAAATTACAGAACTGAAACAAGAAGTTATATGAAAGTAATTCTATTAAGGCTGAAAATTTTCCATAGCCAGAAAGTTTTGAAAATGTATAGAGGCTTTGTTACAGATTGCTGTCTCTCCATTTGCTACTCTAAACTTTCCAGGACAGAAATTCAGAAAAGCAACAAAATAAAAATGAAAGAAATTAATATCTTGGGTGTTATTCCTGTTTTTGGACTCAGTGATATAGAAGAGAGGGAAACAACTGAAAATTCTGAGGATTTAAAAGATGAATATTTTATATTGAAATTTCAAAATGTTACTATTTACCTTTTGAGTAGTTACATGACTGAGGGTGTTAGATGAGAGCGTGTCACCTCTCTTACTCTGAAAAAAGTAGGTGTAACATAGGTAAGGCAATGCAAAATGGATGAAAAAATAGTCAACTTTCACCCAAATAAATTTGATTTCACCCAAATCAGAGCCATTCAATTCTTATGCAATTCTAGGTAAGTTACTTAGACCATAGTTTTCCCAGAGGGCCTCTTGCTTACGGTCTTGCACAAACTCTGAGTGTTTGACTCGACAATAGAATGCTATTGGAACCTGCTTTTCTAAAACTGAATGTTTTTCTCCTTTTAAAATTTTTCAAACATCTGTGATTTCCTTCTGTAGTTCATAGGCTTTTTAATTCATTTGGGTTGGTGGTGGGGAACAGTCACTGTAGGACTAACATCTTTACCTGCTTTTGAAGACCAACTTTTTCCAATCTGATAGAGATATAAAATTTGTCACTGAATATACATGGTTCAATAGACTCATGTATACATATTTAGTAGACTAATTCCTTCTTGACCAAAAATCATTTTAGACTTCCACTTCAAACAAGCAAAAAAGAAGTACTGCTGTCATATTAATTCAGTTCCCTGATCGATCCCTCAGGGAAAGGGCCAACATTGCTTTTATTTTAAAAGCTCATAAGATGTGTTTAATTTGGTTCTGTAGTTATTTGTTCAGTATGCAGTGCAAATTTTTCTGGCTACAGACATGGGATATGGTAAACCTTTGCCTGGATCAATGTCCAACCTCTTTTAAGTTGTGGAGAAAGTTGCTCTCTCATAAAGTTCAGACCTGCCAGACTCAATAACTCTACAAAAATGTTCAGATGAAAATTGCTTCAAGCAATCCTAGTAGAAAGCCAGCACCTCACCCCTAGTTTAAAGTTATGATCCTTATCATAATTAATTCAATAAAGAAGTAATGTACTTCAACCTAGGCATAGAGAATAATTTTCTGTCCTGACTGGTATAAACTTTCAGCTAGGGACGTTTAAACTCTGGACCTGATCTTTTAGAGCAAATAATAAATTACAGACCTAGAGCCAGCAGATTATAGCTGAAGTTGAACCATCATAAATATGTTGCTACATCTAAGATGAAAAGGTACACTGGATAGGAGTGATAAAAAGTATAATACCATTTTTAAATATAACAAAAAGATTATTTTACTGACAAACTAAACACTAGTAATATTTTTGGAGCAGTGAATGCACTGAAGAGTAGGAATTTAGATATGATTCTTGTAAGCTGACATACCTTGCATCTTAAATTTAAAACCAACATTTTTCTGCTGGTGAAATATAGAACTAATTCACTGTCAAACAAAACAACACTTTTGCAGATGTTTCTTTGAGAAATCCAATCTCAAATGATTTAAGTATTGCACTTATAATTCACCTTCATTTTTTTTAACACTCGCTCTGCTGTCACACCTTTTCCTTGCGCTACTGCAAGCAGCGGACCTTGCTGTGGAGACATCCTAACTTACTCTGAAATACCCTCATCACACAGAGGAGTAGCTGGCCTTTTGCCTGGCTGCCCATCTGGAGAGAAATCTGCACTGACAGCAGTGGGCATGTGAAGAAACAGCATAGGTGTAGAGCTAAGTAAACACCCTACAAAATGCATTTAGCAGTAAGAAAGGAAATGACTGAAGGGAACGAACAGGCCCACTGACTGAACGCAGTAAGGCAGAAGAGGTTGTTTTGGACATGTACCTAAGTGCTGTTTTCCTCACCTGCTGGGATATCTTAAAGCAAATAACTTTTTTTTTTTTTTTTTAACCAGCAAAGCTGCAATAGTAAAGTTGAGTGTGTACTTCTTTAAATGTTAGCTTTTATTTTATCGGCTCATCTCGCATTCCATCTCATCGCATTCAGTCTTTCTGTGCCGCAGTGTGACATAACTTGCTGCAGTGCTAACAGTTCCAAAACATGTAAATTGCTTTTCCAAGACATCTTATCCAAACCAAATATCCCTTCTCACTAATTTAGTTTGAATATTCATAGATAATCTTTATGAGAAATACTTAAAATACACATACTACATGTATCACATTTAAGAAATGCATTTTTAATCCTAAGGCACATGGATTTGTAAGTTCTTTCCACTGTTTGTCCTTACTCTTACCTCTATCTATTAGCATTTTATTCTCTCAGTTCTTACCGTATAGAGGTTAATCACGTCTCTACCTTTAAAAAAGTATGCAAGATGCAAATTAGGAAACATTTGTGACCTAAAATTTCTATAATATCCACTCACTGATGTATTATAACCTACAACTGCATCTGTAGTTAGAGCAAGAGAATATGTATAGTGTTCTGACTTGCAAATGCTCAGCCAGGTAAAAAATCCCAAAGATGAAGAGAATTCCCTACTGGGTTTTTTTTAAAAGTTAGTGAATGAGGGAGAGTTTGCAGGATTCTAACTCATATAAAACTCCATTAATCAACCACAATATAATGCTATCCTAAAGTGGAAAAGCAAACCAAAGCTTTTTAAAAGAGATTTTGAGTAGAATTTAAATTAAATGATTTTTCACATATATTTTGTAACTGAAAATTGTTGCTATGGATCTGTCAGGATAAAACAAAATTACATTGTTAAGCTTTATGAGCTACACTTCTCACTTAAATTCTCTTTTGCTAATAATTGTGTTGTAGGTTAGCTTTCCTCAGCTGAGCAGCCTTTACACTGTGTGTGAGTAGCTTAGATTGGACGAATTACAACTCTCAAATTTACTCGTCTGCAAGATTAGGCTCAGATAATGTCAGGAGATGTTACTCTTTACGAAAATATTTGTATACTTCAACTATTTTGAAAGTAACACTGTATGGTATTTCAGGTTCCTCTACACTAAATTACCTCTGCTTTAGAAGTGTATTAAATAAATTTAAGCTCACATATGTATACTTACAGTCACATCATCTAAAAACTTCTCCAACGATTAAAAACCTAAAAGCAGCTCAAATGATTGATCTGTTATTTACAGTATGCACAAACCACGACGTATAGGAAGTAAGTCAACACACTAGAGATTGGTTGCTGTTACAACAAATGCGTTTTTGCCAGAATGTTTGACCAACACTTGCAACCCTGCACCCCCACCCCCTTTGAGTTCCCCCTTGGATTGATTAAATTGGCTCAAGATGACACCAATAATTGGCTCAAGATGCCGCTTCGACAGACCCAATGATCCATATCTTTGCATTCCCTAAAATCAGTACTTTCAGCTCTGTGTTAGATTTAGGATGGTTTACATTGGCTCTGTCACAAACATTTTAATAAAGTCCCAGAGAAACCTCAAACTGGTGACATCATTGGTTGGTGTTAAAAAAAAAGTTTCACTTTGCTGGTTAGTTGTTAGCCTTTATAATCCGATCAGAATCCCTTTTTCCACTATATTTTGTCATTCCTTTTTAACTCTCTGCAATTAGAACCACAGTATTAAAAAGAGAAAAAAAATTAATATTAGCTATAAGGAGAAAACAATTCTAAGTATTTTGACATCAAGTAGTAAAATGACAAAAACCCCAACCCTTCAACATTTACTGTATCCTAAGGGCAGGGGGCCTTAACTTGCGGGGTGTGTTATTTCTGAACTATTAGATGAATTAATTACAATGAAAGTATTGGCCGTTCTCATGAGATTATTGTATAAATGAAATGCAAAATAATGTTAGCAAACTCACTGGAAAGGCTAATTCTCATTTAACTACTTTTAGAAAATAAATTGCAAACCCTTCAGCATGTCCCAAGACTGTATATACCTCTGGGTTCAGATAATACACACAGGCCCTGATTCTCCTGGAGCTTACGTACAGATAAGAAAAAGATGCTGCACTGGCATCAGAGGAGCAATGCCAGTTAGAGGTGTGGGGCTGCTGAGAATCATTCCCCTGCCGTTTGTCTTTTTTTCTTGAGTGCACGGCTTTTTAAAAATTAGCATTTTCAGCTGTTAAAGCTCATCCACCACAAGAGTGGATTTGCTAAGGAGCTCCACAACGCAGGCACTCCTGTTATCTGATATCTAGGCTCCTTGAGCTTTCCAGTTTTTTGAGTTTAAACAGATGACAGTCCTTGTGTCATCAGATGTTATTACTTAATTACTTCTAGCAGTGGACTTTATATAAAAAGGTTACTCTGAGTATTTTTTTCCACAACACAGTGGAAAATTTGACGTGCTTTTCCTTTTCAAACTCAAAAGCTGATTTCATGTCCTGAATTTCCATACTATTGTCCTTAAAAATATGAAAATCCCAAGTCAGTGAGAGCTAAAGTCTAAAGCCCATTTAGAACACAGGAACAGCCTTGCCAGGTGCCAGGATTTCCTGTGATAACTCAATCTTATTTAGAATACAGTAGCATCCTGACACTCAACAACAGCCCGGGAGCCACTGATGCTAAATGCTGTACTGACCTGTGGTAGATGCTCCAAGCCTTCATCCCACCCTTGATAACTGGAAATCAAAACAGAGCAGGTGAGCGGAAGAAGGAGCAAACAGATAGGAAATGACTTACTTCAGGTCAGTGGCAGAGCTAGCATTTGAACCCAGGTCTTCTGCTCTGCACGGTAGTGCATTATCAGAGAAATTTCCTGCCTCGTATGCCAATACTGCACCAGACCTTGCTACCTCTTCACGTGAAGGACACTCAGCTCTTCACAGCTTTATTCTCCATGTGTACAGGCAGCAGTGCAAGCAAAATACAACTGAGATACTACTGCTACGCTAAAAGTGACTGTGCAGCTACATGCAATATTGGTCCCTTTCAAGCACAAGGTATTGGAGAGCAGGAGGTAGTTCATTTTTCCTTCTTTTTTTATAAACCAAACAGTTGGGTCCAGATGCTTGGCTAGTGCGAATCAGTGTCACCACATTATCATCCTCAATTTACACTTCTCACTGAAGAAAAGGGAGGCCTTTCTACAGCCAGTCTGAGCTCCCCTCAAAAATCAAACACAAATTGTAAAGCTTTGCTATCGAAACACAGAAATATTTATTTTTAACACATTAGTTAAAAACATGATAGCATGCTTTAATGATCTGAAAAAACAAACTGGCTTTCAAAAATAAATCAGCTTTCTCAACAGTTATAATGCTTACAACCAGTATAAAAGCATAATGATACTGTTGGACAAATATTAGGTAAATATAGATAAAACGATTATTTTTATCATTCTGGTCTTTTTTCAAAGTTCCTTAAAACACTGAAGTAAAATACTATTGCTTTTAGAAAAGCCTCATTTAAAAAAAAATAGTTCTTGAGCATTGCTTTTTTCTCCTTTTTTCTCCTTTTCTTCATTTCATTTCATTTCATTTCATTTCATTTCATTTCACTATTTCTTTTCTTTTCTTCCTTTCTTTTTTTTTTTTTAAGGAAAACCACACCAGGATAACTGCAAGCATATTTCCAAAATAAAACGAAAAAGGTGATTTTCCAGGTTTCAATATGTAACAGCTTTTTAAATTATCCAATACGCTGCCTTGATTCTGTACAAATGTTCCCTTCCTTCAAAGAGACAAAAAAGCATGTACTGCCAGATCTGATTGTATGTAGAGAGTGGATCTGATCCCCTTGTCACTAAGGTTACTAATCAAATTTCCATCCAATATGCTCATGCAGGATTTCCTGATCAAACACTTAAATCTGCCCCCTCTGCACCCCCATTAGCTAACATGTTTTATATGTAGCGGGGTCATCAAAAGTGTAATTCCCTTAAAGAAACCTAATCCTGCCCTCTTGTCAACCGGCAGATAGCTAATAATGCTTTCTATCCTACATTTTTTGAACATCAATAGAATACCAGAAATTAAGATCTTATTTTAATCTCACAACAGATGTTCAAAACAAAGGTATCGCGTATGTACGTTACATGTATTTAAAAACAGTCAGGTGAAGAAATAAGGAAGTTTCAGATGAGATTAGCTTGTTTTTCCCCAGGAAAACATAATGTCGATTTTTGTTTCTGTTTGGGCTGGGTAACTATCCGGTAGAACCTCACAAAGTAAGGGCTCTGGATTGCTCTATCATTTCACTGTTGAAAGGATGGGATGTTTGGAGAGAACCTCAGGCTGGTACCCAAACACAGACATTTGGGAAAGCAGCTGAGGCCATGCAGATCCCTGTGAGTGGGTCACTCACAACACGTGCGTTCATCCTCACACACGCTTCCCTTTTTCACAGGGATTCCTACAACTTCTCTGGTCTGAATACTCATGAGATGTTTTAACTGCTTTTCTCTTCCTCCGTATGAAAAAAAAAGCAAAAGCAAAAGCAGAAAATCACCAAATCTATTTCAATGCGACCAGGATTCAATACTGTTACTGAGAGTGGTTTGCATTCTAAAAAAAACCTCTTCTAACTTTTTAAATAATAAAACCAAACCTTGAAGACTTGGTTCAAGTGATTTTTTTATGAATTAATTTCTTCATTAGCAGGTTGAATAAGAATTTTCACTAAAGAGATAAAACTTTCATGATGATGATCCTTCTGGAGGTCTGTTGTGTGGGTGTATGGGGTGGGGGTTTTTTCTATTTTCTTTTTTTTTCTGAGCAATGGTCACAATCAGAGTAGCAGAAGTGGGTCAGGAAATTTAACCTGACTGGTCGAACTCTGGGCTGAATCTGTAAGGTCTACAAGGCCCAGGTTTGTCAGAACTCAGTGGATTATATTCATCTGAATGGCAAAACAGATTTAAAATGCTGTCCATTTCAACTTAACATTTGCCCCAGACATTGCCGAATTTCAATTAATACGAACTCTACTGACTCAGCTTTAGAAGTCAGCAACTTTGGTATATAAATGAAATGCTTAATTGCATATGCTCTAGTTCAGTTTTATTTTATTTTTTTCTCTGATACGTGGTCATTAAACAATTTTTTAATACATAAAGGGAGCAAGTGCAATGTAATGCTTGTGTTTTCAGCTTTGGTTAGTGGTATTTTTATGAAGTAAATATATAGCACTGACAGATCTGAATAATACTTTGTATGGAATTCTGTGGGACCCTTCAAAAATGTTTTAAGTGTAACTGAATCATTTCAACTCCAGTAAACGGTAAGCATATAACTACCATTTTGAAAAATGTTTGTTGGGTTTCAAGTTTTTGTTGATTTTAAAAGGACTTACTGCATAGAGTTTAGGAGAAAGAGCATAAAAAGATTATTTAATTTACTTCACGTTTTTCTGTGCAATAGCTTTAATGGAAAACAAGTGGATGGTTTATGCTTTAACTAGAATAAAATTTAATATAATAATATATGGGAGCAAATTCAACTAGAAAACTAGATGCAGACAATCTGGGAATACTAGATGTACAAGCTTTCTAAAAGAAAGCACTCATTATGCTAAAAATTAATTTTCTTTTTGACAGTGAGGTTTTTTTTCAGGCTTTTCTCTGATATTGCAGAACATACACATTTTTAAGCACAGAAATGATAATCAAACACTTTCTGGGTGGTGTTTAAAGAGCTTTAAATGAACTGCTCAGATTTTAGTTCCAAAAAAATTAAGAAAAGATTCAGGAAAAATGAATTATTGGAACAAATTGCATAACAAGAAAATAATGCGGACATTCTAAGTTCTTATTTGTTTGTCTACAGAAATCATTTGTTTACTTGTAAACCTGGAACTTTCAATTAGTATCCTAGTATCCTAGACTGAAATCTTCATTTTAACATGAATAACACTATAATTTAATATCTAGTATGATCTTAAGCTTCTTATTTGTTCCCAGCATACTTAATACACTTAGAAGTTTACCAAATCAGCCCAGTCATTGAAAGGGAAAGAACTGAGTAAGTTTCCAAACAGTAATATGAGTCTTAACGAGAGATTTCAAATGAAAACAGCGATGAGTTATGCAAACGCAGCTGATATTGCATCATACTCCCAAATCTTCACTAAATTAGCTCTATGTCAGAGGGCTATGTTGAGAGAATAGGTTCTTGTGAAAGTGTGTCAGATTAAAAAAAGTTAGAATAATATCAGTTTACTGCAAGATCTAAGAGATCATCACATTTTATTGCAATGAGCAAAGTTTTTACGTTCCTTTTTTGGTTGTTTGGGGGGAGGCTGTTTCATTTTAAAGCTATAGCTCAGACTTTAAAGAATTGCTTTTCTATTGTTTTCAACACAGAACATTTTTCTGATTTTAGTGCCACCATGAGCTAAATAAGTAGATTGAGTCCAAGTGACAGATGCTTTTAGTGCGCACGGGAGGAGGACTTTAATACGAGCTGTGTTAGAAGAGTAATTGAGCTGGTTCCACTTTCTGCACAGGAAGATGGAAGGATCCCAGGTAAACACTCTGTGTCACAAGGTGTCTACAACTGAAAGAAAATATGTCACAGAGAATCATCACAGGCCTTAGAGAGAAGCATCACAGGCCTTTGCTGCATTTGACAGACCCAAACGTGAGTGTTCTGGGGGCTCTTTGTCATACACTGTTGTAACATCAGAAAGGTAAATCCTTAGATTTAGTGCAAATTTTGGAAAAGGATTATACAGTAGAAGGCACCATTGGCCTAGACAAGTTCCACAGTATTTCTTCAGTTGCCAGCACAACAGACTATAAAAATCAGCCAAAATGATGAATGTTAGCAAGAACTCAGTTACAGAATACAGCCCAAAATGAGGCAGCACAAAAACTCTCACTAGAAGTTTATGGTTGCCAGTTTTGACATGATACGGTACTGTGGTGACTGCATTAAGTGTCAGGAACACAGATAGGATTTAACTGATACATACGCAGAGAATATCAATACTAGAAACTTTGGATGGATGTATATATGTTTGGCTTTCATTTATATGTTTATATAGATGAATTTCGTATGAGAATAAGGAATTCTAATGTATACATATAGCTTTTATAATTATTAGTTAATAATAAAAATATATTGGTGCAGTATATAAAAGACATGTGAATAATAACTAATTTTTATCGCCTTCATGATAGGGAGCTATGTGGTTATGACCTACTAATACCATCGATGGGAGACAATGCAAGTCTCATTGATCTAAACTGCACAACCATTTTTGTCATTAGAGCTAGTTATCTCTATATTTATCTCCCAGGTTTGTTTTAAGCATCACTTCTGAATGAAGAGATTAATTTTTAACCCTTCTGTATATTAGTTTCATTCTGGGGGCATGGGCCTGAGCTCCACGTATTAAGTGACTGCTGAAGTTAGATGAGAAGTTGTTCATGATAGAAACTAAAAGGCAGAAGCTGAAGCTCAGTCTTTCAAATTCTGAAGTCTTCATGTGAAAGTTCATCCTATTCTACCATCGCTTGTCTCTCTATTAAATGTAGAAGCCCCCTCTCCTCCTTGGGAGGGATTTGTACTGAGCAGCCCCTTGGCACAAACTCCTCTTTCCTCTCAGTAGAGGGTGAAACCTGGAAGATGTGGATGACTCCTGAGGGAGATGTTCAGGCAAGAGGGCAGGGAAGAACATTCAGCACCACAAATTAGAAGTGTAGAAAGATTACGAAGAGAGGCATACCATTTTCTAAGCCTTTCCTCAGTTTCCACCTTGAGCTTTTTAAAAAATAAACTCTCAGAAACCCTAAGTATTTAATGTACCTGTTATTTATAGAGGATGAAACTCAATTCATCCTTTGCAAGATAGAGGAACAAGCATTTATTCAGAAGGGCCATCTGGTAAAATGAAACTTAATCCAACCATCAGGTTGCCTGAAAATTTAATTCAGCATCTTCTACTGCAGCCTGAAGGAAAATAAAAGTTGAAGCCTCTGCCTTTTCTTGCACACCTGTCTCATAAATAAACATCTACCAGCAGAAAATTTAGCACACAAAGAGCAGGATGGCCAGACCATGGCCTTGAATGTCAGGGGAACTTCTACCAATTCTCTCTGAAACAGACTACAGTGACTAGGAAAGGAGGGTAGGCACCTAATGAGTATAGGTAGGCACCTAATGAGTATTTGTGTCTTTTGAAGTTGTTGCTCTCTTCCCTCACATGTCTATCTTATACATTGCATTTCCGACAAGTTTTTGCCAGTGATTGTCTAGATTCTGGGTATCTGTTGCACAGCCATGCCCTGTAGGTGTTAGAGACACACTCCAGTGATATGTATTTAGACACTTCACATGGGTGTTTTGGCTTGTTAAATCCAGAATGCGAGTGCATGAATATCAGGGCAAAGGGAAATAGAAAAGTAACTTCCAGAATACTCTCAAAGAATAGTATGACCTTGTACAAGTATCCATGAATGGAAGGTACGCAGAACCAGCATTGCACAGAGAAGTCAAACGGAAGCCCAGAGTCTGTGACTTGCCCAAGGTCACCCAGCCGTCAGTGACAGGAATGGGAACAAGTCAAGGTCTCTCGATTCCCATAAACATGCCTTTATTTTTATATGAATTGTGACACCGACATGCAATGACACATCTCCCAGCAAATATTAAGTATAAATACGCTTCAAACTAGCCTTCCTGATACCCACAGGTATAGCAAGCTTAAAAATATGCTTAAAATACAAATGCTTAAAGGAAAAGACAAAATGTTAAGATTTCTTGGGAAAGTTGGGAAGAACTGTGTTTCATGGTTCTGTATCTCCTATTGCAGGCCCAAAGGTAAATATTTCTTGTTGATTACGTTTTAAGAACTGAAGGCTTCATACCAGAAGTGATACATGTTTGGTTTAGACAGGGATATTTTGATTTGAAGAGGGAGGCTTTGGTACTCTCTGTTAATTGTTTAAAAACAGATACACTGTAGAGTCAGTAGAAAACAAAAACAAATAAAATTTTCTACTTGTTTTGTCCACTGCAAAGGAAAGGATTTAAAACAACTTTTTCCTTTCATGCCTGGTTGTATCTTGATCAGAAATGGCTGCCTGAATAATACATTTTGAGTAAAAAAAAAAAAAAAGAGAGAGAGAGAGAAAAAAAGAAGACTTTAAGAAGTCTCTTTTATTTCTAATGAAATAGACAATTTTTGATTGTATTTGTGTAGTAAGAATTTGAATATATTTCAATATATTTGAATATATTTAGGCAGTTTCCTCAAATGTAAAAAAGAACAAAAATTCCCAAAAAACAAATACAGAAGAAAAAAAAAAAAAAAAAAGAGAAACCTAATCCTGGAATCTCTAATCAAAGAATAACTTAATTTTTACATAGTGACACTTTGGCTTCAGGGAAATAATCATTTATGTTTTGTCAATTACTGCATTTTCCCCACATTTGTTTTTTTAATGGTTGAAATTAAATTAGTCAAATTAGACATCATGTTACTCCATAAGCAACAAGGTAGAAATTGGTCTAGCTTCAGTTACAAAATACACAACCAAATCTACTTGTTCTGCTTCATGTCATAAATATGGCCACAGGGTAATTCTAATGGGCTATGTGTTAAAAAGAAATAGAATAGTAGAAATACTGTAAAATACTAGTCTGAGAAAATAATAATAATATTCATGCTCCTTCTGAATGGGACTTTGGTTGAAGTAAAACCTGCAAATTTGGGCTTTTGGTGCAGTCCTGCAGCATATGAACACTCAGAGGAAATGGAGTGAAACTCTGATCCAAAATATTAATATGGAGAAAACCAATTAAAAGGAGAAAAAAGCCAAGGGAGCAGCACTCTGTTCCCAGTTCTATATCTGTGTTGTAACAACGACAACAAAACTTTCTTTACAGTTCTTCTCCACTCCGACCAAGTAGTTTAACAAAAGCTTGGTTATTTCAGATTGGGAGCTCTGATAAAAACCTCAGACAAACGCTTCTCCTCAACACCCTCTCCACGTCTACTGCATGTATGCCAAGATGGCAGTGAATGACAGGAATGGGAGCTCAGGCATGGTTAGTGTTAATTCAGGCCACGCCTATAAAAGACATCCACAGTCTACACCAGTTAGTTCAAAAGCATTTGTGCTGGGTGATAAAGTGCATGCTTCTTATAAATTCATTAAATAGTATTGTCTCCATCAAGACTTTCTTGACAGTGCCACACTTGGGCATAGCAGATGGATCTGGAGAGCTGGGCACCAGCAGGTCTTGAGTGCAGATCCCAGCTCAGCTCCTGATAAAAGGCATAGCTTCAGGCAGCTCCCCTGGTCTGCTTCCCCCTCCTACTCTGTAAATACTCCACAATGGCCACGGAAGCGAAATTTTATTTCATATTAGATGATGAAGTCATTACAAAGCATGAGAAATATTACTAGATACAACCCTCTGAAGATGGGCATTATGACTGCACTTCCCTTTGAAAAACCACCATCCCCACAGCATCAGCAGAATTCAAAGAAGAGGGCCACTTCTGCGGGAAATTTGCCATAAGGCAAGACAAAAGCAGCACTCAGGAAACTTAACACCATTTTTCAGTGATTGGCAGGAACTATCTTTTGGAGAAAGGCAGAAGGACAGTGAAAAGATGCCTCTGAAAAACGTACCTGAATTTGCAGCAGCTCATTGCTGAGACCCAAGGCTAGAGACAGGTCACGTCATGCAGCATGCAAGGGCAAAAGCCCACCACGTAGGCTGGCCCATGGCTGGATCCTTTCACTGGCAGCTGCTGAGTGCTGAACTCTCCTGAAATTTTGACTCACTCTGAGGACTTATTACCAGAAGCACTTAACTACTTCTGATTGATCCAATTTAAAGCATTTATGCATACAGTTGCATGTATGTTATACGCAACATGAATACATTGAATGGTAGAAAGTGGGGGTTTTGCCAAATATAGAACCTTGCTGCCAAATACTCTTACTCAGCAGTGGCAGAATGGAAACAAATAACCAAGACACTGGAGAAAATGATTAATGTGTATGCTGTACCTTCACTTGTAATCCAAATTGATTGGGTTCTGGCAGGCAGATAGTTGAAGATTAGCTCTTTATTCTAGAAAGCCAATAAGCAACAAACAGTAATCCTATCATAAATGCCTACAGATATCCCAAATGCACAGTCAAATTAGTTTTGCAGTGAATACATTTGAGCCAATGCTCAAATGAAGAGCTTGGTCTTTATTTCAGCATTGTAAATTCCCAGGACTTCATTTTGAGTTGCACAACGGTATTTCCAGCTTGTGAAGGTGTGCAATTTGACAAGTTCTATACTCTTTTAGTTCAAGAAAAAGGTTTATGCTCACAGCCGTGGGAAAAATATTAATGTTACAACGACTAAGCACCCAAGCAATTCAAAATCGGAAGTCAAATAAATACAAATACCAATTTTTAAATCCCCTCCCTTGTAATATCAAAGCAATGATGCTGTAAAAGGCTCATATGCAGCAGGTGTGCTATAGATCCACATCCAAGTTAAAAACATTGCTGAGATGCTGTGGAGTAATGAATGCTACACATTTAAAAAAATTATTCAGTAGATGCTTAGCAGGAATCTAGATAAAAAGCATTCAAAAGAGAGAATATTGCCACCTGTGCAGTGCAGTAACTGTACAAGCTAAGAAAAGCCACACTTGATAAACACAGTACCCAGCCTTCCAGAATGACTTTTTTGTTTCCTTCAATTTAGACCATAGTCAAGATTTTGCACAATGAAGTCCAGGGGTCTTTCTACTGTCTCCCATTTCACAGTCAGGGAGGTCCTTTCAATCTCTTGTATGAGCTGAGTGCCAAGGAAGGGGTCAGCCTTTGCTAAAATGTTTGGCTCAGTCATCACCCACTGCTTTTTTTTTTGCTTGCCGAAAAAGAAATGGGAGGAAGGAGGGTGGGGGAATAAGAACAGATCGGAAAAGGAAGCAAGAGGGAAAAGATCATTGAGCAGGTTTAGCAGGAAAATAGGGGAGGGAAACTTGATGTATATGACTCTCTGAAACAAGTCATATGAGGGTTAGTTTGACTGTATTTATGGTCACAGAGAGAAAAGAAGATGACAAAAAGCTGTCTCTTAGGGACACATGCTGTTTCTCATAACGCTTGCTCGCATAGTTTCTCTAGTAGAAAGACATGGGGCCAAACCTCTGGAACATGTGATATCAAAGTCCTAATTGGAACAACTTGATCACTCTGCCTTGAAGAGGCTGGCGCCTCTTCCAAGTCTGCTCTGAAAATCCTCAAATACAACATGAAAGTATTAAGTGCAGAGAGCAGCATTTTCAACTGACAAATTATCCTTCCCAATCCTGGTAAATGTATGTTGTCAGTTCTAATACCCATTACAACAATGTCTTTTTAACAACTTTGAAAATCTATATAACATTAAGTATAGCCGTAAAGAAACATTGTGAATATTAAAATTTACAGTGATTGAATTTTATTATGCATTTATGTCTTCCTTTTATGGTAGCTAACTGCATGTTCTTTCTTTTTAAAATAAGTACTGCACTAAGCAGAGTCTCACTGACCCTCAAAAACAATTTGCACATGCTACCAAGAAGCAAAAATGGTTATTATTGATTAATCATAAACTTAATATCATAGGTTTCTGCCTAAAACCCTTCATGCAGCTCAACATACATGGAGGTGAGGAAAAAAAAAAAATCTGAAGAGAATATGGAGAAGAGACATATATATATATATGCCTCCCCTTAACCCGTTAGGAAACACAAAGTGGTATTCAAAACCAACTGTCTATTGGAAAGGCACAGATGCATAGATCAGTAGAAAAGCCCAAAGTGGATACCTTTTATGGGTCAATACAACAATATTTATCAGCTGTGTTATCTCTAATAGCATCTTGAAACTTTTTAAAGATCATTAATCTGTTCATTGACATTATAGGTAAAGTTCTGTAAATGCTTGAGGTTACTAAAGGGGTCATCCTATTTTGACATCAAGAAATTCTTGAAACTTGAGACACACTCTTGATTAATCCCTTAACAGTAATGGTTTTTGTGAAATACCATACCCAGATCTGCTGAGCACATCGTGCTACCTCATCTGCTCATTAGAACTTTCCTAAGTAAACTGCGCACCGTATTGACCCACAATGTCTCACTCGTCTTCTCAGATATGTCTAACTGTTCTGTTTATGTTTCTTTTACACTTTAACTGTAACCCCTCTGGGACAAGGAGCATCTTTTGCTCTGTTTGTAGAACACTTTGCTCACAGTGATCCCGATCAATGGATAATGAATGCTCTGGTCATAAAAAGAATTAATAAATGATACTTTTTTCTGTTGACTTCAACAAAGCCTGTCTCTCCCTCCCTTCAATCTCTCTCTTTTCTTCTGTCTGAACACCCCGTTGATTAATTCTCCATGCATCCCTCCACATTGGTATTTTATATTAGGAGAAAGACAGACATTTTTGGAATAGGAACATGCAAATGAGAACAGTTTTGCCTCAGTCTTCTCAGATTTCTTGTGCCTCTTTTATTGTGGCAGCCTGTATTTGTATTTTTTTCTGGGGAGTGTAAAGCTGAAAAACCTCATTGCAGAACTATGGCAATAAAAACAAATAATGTGGCAATTGAGATATCAATTTTGGCAACAATATCTCCTGTCCTGTTAAGTGCAGAATTAAGCCATTTGTGCTGCAAGTGGGACAAGCTTTCAAATGGGCAGATGGCACAGAACCAAAATTCTTCTTTCTTGCTTGACAAATTGTTTGCTTATGTAGGCATAAGATGTTATGCTAGAAGCTCTTTAATGGTGGTGTTGAACAACCTTCTGCTGTTCATCAAAGCCTGTGCTAGGCTGCATTCCACACTGGTAAGAAAGTATTTTCATGTATTATTTAGTAGAACAAATATTCACGTTTCAAGTTCTTTAAGCTTTGATGCTGGAAAAGGATTTACCTACAAAGAAGCCCATTGTATTTAGGAGTTCCTCTGGGTACTAAACAGGTGTATTAAAACATGCTGAATTGCACTTACACTTTCAGCCAGTGAAGTCTGTCACTCATTGTGGCTGATGGTATCTGGATCCTCTCATAATCTCTTTCCACATTATTTTCAGTTAAGTTTTGTGCAATCTAAGAATGTCCTAGCAGTAATCAATATAAAAAGTCTCTTCTCCATTTAGGAGATATTCATACTCATTTCAGCTCTTTCAGACCTGATGAAAGTCATAATGAGTTACTACATTTAGCCTATACATTATTTTAGTGAGGCAGTCAATACTTACAACATTGCTGAATTAATATTCAGATCAGCCACACGTGAGAACAAGGGGATGTTTCTACAAATTGATACATAAAATGACCCTAGGACCTGCATTTCCAGTGACAGAAGGGTCATAATTAGGAAATTTAATATAAGCATAAACCGCTCCCTTTCTCTGAATTTAGACTTGTGTATCTACATGAATTTTCTACAGAATTGCTCCTGTGATGAAAATTAAGTGCACACACCATTAGAAGCTGTTTACCTGTTTAGTAAATTGTTGATACATACTTATTTTGAGATGGAATTCCAGCCTCCACAGTTCAGAAGACAGAAGAATAGTAGGAAAAGGGTGCTTATATCTCCTGTTTGCTTAATTTAATTAGTAAACAAGAAGTTCTGTTGTATAGAACTTAGCTTAGGACAGACATGCTTAATTTTATTTTTTTTTTTTTTTGTAATTATTAAATTCTGCTATAAAAGCTTAGATTTGTGTTATTATTGAAAGAAATATCAGTAAGCATAGAGTTTGATTAAAAAATACATGGCTACCATTTCAATATTCATTTAAATAATCATTGAGAAACAGAGCAAGAAAACTTACTATGTGTAGCACAAATCATATTCATGAAGATGCTCTGAGTCCTCAGGCCACTTGTGCATGTGTGTGAGGATAGAAAGTGATTTTCATCATTGGCTTCCAACAGAGCTGAGAAATGTAGTTCAGCAAGATCTAACAGCTGAGGAGCAGCTAGTTGTGTTTGGCTGAATCAAAGTTCATGATTGAAATTTAAGTAGTTTATCTGGAAAATGATCTTTATAAAAGAGCAAACTTTTCAGAATTCTTGGTAAGCAGGAAAATTACATATCTGATCAGAGATGGACACAGGTTTGTTAATTTCTTTGTGAATTTAAACTTTTGATTGTTTGCAAAATAGAAGGCATGGGTGGCCTAAGTGGAGAAAAAGAGTCTAAATTCCTCTCTGGAAATCCCACATTAACATTATACCCCGTGGACAAGGAAAGAAGGCTCAACTTCACTACACCCCATGAAGATGGGGAAGTTGAGGGGTACATGGGCATCATTAAGTCAGTGAGAAAGGATTACAAAATAATTGTTTTCTCACTGTAATAGGACATTAGAAAACTTCACACCAAAGAAAGCTGATTGGAAAAAGTGGATCCAGAAACGCACACACTTTCCCAGTTTTCTCAAGCCAAGAAGTAAAGGCGTATTGCCTGATACAGCCCCTACACAGCACAAGCATCAGCATGGGATCCTTTTCAAAAAGGTTGTTTGAGTCCAATAAACATGAAAGTGACAATTTACTTCATGCCAGCAGAACAGAGCATTATGTATTCTCTTAAATGTAGACATCACATAAATTCTGGAGAACATCAAAATGGAATTCTCTGTGCACTGTTATGAAATGTGAGAACAGCAATAGTGAAGTGTTAAATTTTTGTCGTGCAGTGGTTAAGTGAATGCTTATAAAATAAACCCCTGCAGTTATTAGCATCACATCTGTATATGAACTTGGGAGTTTTCATAAGGTTTCTTGACCGAAATTTCTGACAAACTCTCCTTTTGATGATAAATATGAATATTTTTATTACATTGTTTTCATTGCTTCCTCCCATATTTGTTGAAATACTGTTATGGACTCATGTCCATGGAGTAATGAAAGGCCTTAAAGTTCAGCTATATAATTTTTAACACTTTTGCTGTCACCAGAATTTTATTATCACACTTGCATGCCTGTGCATCATTCATTGCTGGATTAGGGAATGCTCTATATCCATACACAAGGATAAGTGTCTTTATCAGTGTCATGGTTTAGGGTTTTTTTCCCAGTTTCTTCTTCATTTTGATACTTCTTTAAAACACAGAAAAATACCTTTCCTCCACAAATATCCCAAGATTACTCCTCGGAAACAAAATGCTTGGCAACAAGGCAAGTATAGTCAGATCTTTTTAGGCCACAATTCCTCTCACCCTGAGGTTACACAGTAAGCAGATGAACTGCTCTGTTTCTCTCCACTGACTGTAAGGAAAACACAGAGGTAAAGGAAATGCAGCTGAATGGCTCAGACATCCGTGCCCCCACTTCCAGCATTCAAACACGGACCCGATGAACCCCACCTGGCACGGACACTAACTCTGCCTGTCTCTGAGATGGCTGACTACAGTGAGAGCAAGCATACAGCACACAGAAAGGCTGAAGGGAAAGCAACCTGCAATGGACACTTATGCGTTATCATAAAATCCCTTTGGGATTCCCAATATTTTATACTGGATATAGAACACCTGTCCTGGCTTAGGTAGAGGCTATGGGACACCTCTGGCATTGCAGTAAAGTCTGAGATTATTCTGAATATGGTTAATTTGCTAAGTCCTCGAGGTATAAGCAAGTGGCCCCTATCCCTGAAGGATGTATGATCAGATTCACTCCTGTTGAATTTTTTTTGGAGTCTTTGCATTAATTTCCATAGGATTTTATGGGAGGCACCAGTAAAACCATCCAAGACATTTCAAAACTATGTTCCTTTTTATGTACTAATATGTACAAAATAAAAAATCCATGGCTGTAAGATCTTTAAGTGATTTAAAAATCCTCTGCAGTTTTTACAATCTCATAGTTGTTTATACTAGCTCTAATACAGGTTTAGAAATAAGACCTGTAATATAACTCAAAAGAGAAAAAAAAAAAAAAAAAAGAAAATATCTTTTTACCCTGTGTGGCCTTTGCTCATCAGGGAAGGTACTGCAGATACAAACATGCAGCTCAAAGTATTTTTTCATAGTGTGTTCCTGTGAATGCATTTAACAAATGTATATTAAAAAAACCCACTCAGAATGATTCTCTTTCACAATAAAAATAATTCTGCACACAAGGGTAAAAAAGTATTCATGACCAATTTTATTGCTAATTGTTAAGCATCCAGCTGTTTATCTTTATTGCCTTTTGTTTAAGATCTAGTTAACTGCATGTTTTACAAATGAGTGGGTGGATTGGATTCAAGCAAATTTTTTTTTTTAATGTCTTGTCACAGGCCACACTGATCTCTTTTTTAAACCCATACCTATTACTTTCCACTAGAAAATCTTCACTGAAAGAGGAACTTACTTATAATTAAAAATGTTTCCTTTATTTACTACTTATTATTTTATTCTACATGGCAAGAACAGAAGACTTTTGTTCCCTAAGTAAGCCAATTTGAGTTGTACATTCCAGTTCATGAGGCAATTATGGCTAAGTTAAGAGGAAGTTAATAGCAATGTTATATTTGGTGAGTCTCCAAGCATGCTTTCACAGTTTTGATAGCTGACACAGAGATGGTCATTTTATGCAAGACAAAATCCACTTACCACTGGTTACTCTGCCAGATTTTTCACACTGTCTCCAGTAATAACTAAACGTATAAATGATCCTATTATTAAACAATAAGCTTTGATTAAATTCCGTCTTTCACATCTCCATTCTGCAATAAACCCCACGTTATTATTGTACTGTACCAGTGCATACAAGACAACATCTCACACTACATGATGATGAGTTCCATGGCAAGTCTCCGGAGCAAAGCAGCAGGCAGGGCAGTACCTCTCCTCCACACATGGCCCTGAATTAGCCTGCTCTCTAGCACTGCAGCCCATACGCTATCCAGACGAGTATGCGGAATTGTTCTGGAGCTGACACTTCCAGAAGAATCTTTCTTTCAAGCCACTCTATTGAATGCACCAATTGCAGTAAAAAAGGGTGGACTTCAAATCAGATACATATTGGGATCAAAAAACTTTGTTAGCTATATATAATACCTGCAAGAGTTGTAAGGCAACAGTCCAAGCATTGGTTCCAGAGTAATTTTTATTAGGATGACATCTCTTACTGGAAGGAATTGTTACATATGGTTGCCTTTACTGCTTCTACTGATCCTCTTTCCCATGCACTCACTGACCTCTCTGACTTTCTGAATAAATCTAATAGTGGAGCTATCCAAAGATATCCTTGGAAACTTGCAGTCTAGTGACACAAGAGGGATATGTTTCCAAATATTGAGACAGTTATCCCCAAGGATATTTCCTATGGCAGGCCTGGCAGGTCTGCAAGCTGCTATAGTCTTATTTTATGTTCAAAAAATATCCAAAAAGTGAAGGAACTCGTGCCAAAAATGTCCTAAAATAGCAGAGAATGACAGAGCTAATCATAAGTTTTTAAGTTGTTGAAAAAACAGATGAGATTCTATTGCTTAATGTAGTAGCTGGAACACAGGTTGTGTCGATCAGGAGAAAATTCCAAAACACACCTGAAAGACTTTTCAACGTCCACCTAAATAGAGACTCTTGGTCACTAACAGAACTAAGGCTGACACACAGGACCTGAGAATATCTCTTATTTTCTACATAACCCTAACTTCAGAAAATCTTAGATTTCACCAGTATGTATACATTCGATGTAAACCAGTTTTGCTCCTCTAAGTTTCTAAATTTCCTTTAAGCACAAGAATTGGCACAATCAGTACACGGAGAGGTGAAGTGAAACTAAGGCACAGAGTGTCTTGTTAAGGATGTGGTTTCTCATGATGTCAGAGGGAACCAGCAGCCAAGTGTTCAAACCCATCAGTTATCCAAGTTATCATTACAACATAGAAAAAATAACCAGGATCATAATTTAGACTGATTTATTATGGAAAGTTATTTTTCAAAGTTAACATCAGTGGACGTGCATGACTCTTAACACCAACGGGGCAAAAGATGTCAAATGAACTTGCAACAAAATATTGCAAGTTCAATAATGTGCACTGAAAAGAGACATGGGCCATGATGCCTGATCTGGTTTTTCAGGCAACTTAAAAAAAAAACCTTTCAACAACACACAGCAGTTGTCTCTGAGTTCCTGTCCTTTGGAATAGCACACTGGAGCCAGGAATATTAAATAATTCCTAAGAACATGTCAAAAAGAATCAAGCTTTTGAGCAATCTTATTTCTGTAATTTGCAAGAACAGAAAGAGGATTAATCACTTTCTGAATTAAAAAAAAATAAAGCTGAAGGTTTCCTAGATTTCCACTTCTAGGAAAAGTGATTTGTGCGTGGATGCAGTCTAGGAACTCTTGGACTGTCCAAGTGGCACTTGTCCTTTCCAGGCATTCACCATTGAGTCAATACATCTGGTTTTTTGTCCCAAAGTTACTTGTATACAAAGTTTGTGTCCTCTCACTGCAAAAGGGGAAATTGCTACCAATTAGAAAATATGTACAACTGTGAATCCTAAAGGTATTATTTCCATTCAGTGGCAGAAGACAATGACATTCAAAATGCATCTACCACACAGTAATCCCAAATGCTTGCTCCAGTGACAAGATGGCAAAGAAGTCTGCATTTGGATAAAGTATTCCCCTTGAATATAGTTTAAATTGCTTTGTTGCAGATGAGGGATGTTATACGTTATCTGACATTGAAGACATTCAGGACACAAAAACCTTAATTTTAATTATATTGCCATGATTCTGTAAATTATTATTGTTTGTGTTTTACTGGCAATAACAGAGTCAGCAATATCATGAATCTGTTCTAATCCCTGGTGCTTACTCAAACACGAAGGTTCCCAGACCCTTTCATAAGCCGTGGTCAGGGGAAGCATCTTGCAATAGATGGGGGCACTTGTCCACTTCAACAGCACAGAACTTTTCAAGCTTTCTGCATGTCTTTTTTCATCATGTACAAAGCCAAGGCACTCTTGAGGCAGACAAGTGTATCATCCCAAGATATTACTGATTTGGGAATGCTTGAACTCAGTTTTGAAGGGCAGATGAATACTACTGCCTGAAAACAGAGCCTTTAGGCAAATGGAGATTAAACATCAAGACATAAACAGATTGAAATCAGCGTTTCTTTCAGGAAACATCAGCCCATGTGATATTTGCAGAATGTATTTCTGTATGTGCCAATATAATTCTTTCTTTCACAGACAGGTGTTGCAAAACTGTTGGAGAAGCTCCAAGGCAGAGCTCACAACAGCTTCTTCCCCTTAGTTCTTCCCTAGAAGCCCCTTATGTGTTTAAGTTCTGTGCTCTACCACCATGCTGGCTTTGTGTTTCCTATCAGAATATCATAGTCTGTCTTAAGAATCGAAAGCAAAACAGAACACCTATGATGCTCCAAATGGCTTCCTAAAATATTAATGAATGAGAGTAATGATTAAAAGGACAAAAGAGCCACTGTTTATTAATCTGCTCTGCCTACAAAATACACAAAGATTAGCATCAGCCGTAAGGAATACAATATAAACTTTCTGAAGTACCACACTTAAGAAAAACTAACCCAACATATTAGAAGATTTCACAAGATGTTTTCCAACACGTCTCAACACGTCAAAGAGACAGGGTTTTGCCTTTCTAATCAAAGCTCTTAGGACCTTCCGTTTCTCATGTGAAAGGATAACCTCTGCTAAACACATACCAACTTCAGCGAGAGCCTGACTTACATATCTATGACTGAATTCACACCACCACATTTTCTTAATGTGACTGAGCATGCTTGGAACCTGGTCCACACTTAAAAAGGAATTCAGATTGAATGAGAGCTCTAGGCACTACTTAATTAGAACACATCATAAATAACAATAAAACGGAGAAATTTAATAAAAAGAAGGAAGAAAAAAATTGATCACTGTGATGTCCACAGAACAAGAAAATATAATATTTAAGGAATACCTAGTATGATCCATATCTTCAGTAATTTGACATACATAGTTTGGTCTAATAAGTCAACATTTAAACGGGAAAGCTCTGCTTCCTCTAAAAATCAGAAAATTGAAACTACCTTGCAGAAGTTTATGAAAAATGGAAACTGTTTTGACTCTGTTTCACAAGAAAAGAATTCATTGCATGAAGCTGTCAGTCACTAACATCGAGACACTCAATTTTCCTACAAAAAAATGCACAAATGGCTTTCATTATATTTAGCTGCAGCTTTAAGAAAATTTAATCAACTTAAACTGTTTAGTCTTTTTCCCTGATGAAAATCATAAAGTCAAATTCACATTTAAACCTGTTTAAACTGAAGCTCCTGTCAGCACCTCTGTTTATATTAAATCTATAGGCATGAAATGCACTAAAATAAGAATAATGATATAATGTCTTAAGTGTATAATGTTAACATAGGTCCCAGACAGAGAAGTGGGACAGACAGGCTGAACATTGTAAATTAATTTTCAATGCGTTGTATTTATATCTGTCATCTTTTCTAAATACTTGCTCTTGTAGCTTTTACACATTCTACTTATCTGTCTGTCTCTACTAGTCACTGTCTAACCACTAATAGTAGTGTTTCAGCAGAAAATTGCTACCTCTGGATTGTCAGAATGGGTTGGCACACTGGATATCCCATTCTCCTGGTACTAGCGTTCAGGAGCAACAATAACAGTTACTGGGAATAGTACACCTGAGACACCCCAGCCCCTGTGCTGGTGGCGTGCTGTCCATGAAAGGCCAATGCTCCTCTGTCTCTTCAGAAACTCTGTAACCTATAAAAAAATTAGGTAATAAGGGAGCAAAACTGCCAGAAAAATACTGGAATTTGTGGATAACTGATCCTAGGAAAACAGGTACATCTTCATATGAAGTTCCATCTGATCAGGAATAAATTACCCAAGAGGTCTCAAAAACTCACCTAAGGCTTGGGTTTGTTTCCACATTTCATATTTTATTAAAATACCATAAGATTAAAAAACAAACCCCAGAAAAACCCAACAACTAGCTATACCTTCCCAAACTCACACTGTTAATATTAGGGCCCTTTTCCTGGGCATGACAATCACATCTTTCAGTTCCTGAGTTAGTGGCTCAGATTGTACGTAAGGCAGCAAATCTTCAAGATAGGACGGCTCTGCCAAATGGGTCATAGGAGTAATAGAATTTCTCCTGGTGTATCAATAGCACAATGCTGCTTCTTGGCATTTGCTCAGAGCTGGGTTTAGCATATCTCAAATTATGCAACCAAAAGGAATACTGCTGCTTGAAAAATGAGGACGGTACCATGGAAATAAATTGGCCAGTTATTGCATTCCAGACACGTTCGACTTTTATAGTGACTTAACAAAAAAAGTTTTTTGAAAGACCAGGAGCTCAGTTTTATGTTTTATATTTAGATTTATATTTACAGGATTACATAAACATTTTCTGGAATTTGTTGCTCTAAATGCCAACAAAACAAAATACATTACAGAGATTGTGATAAATGAGCCTGTAGATGATTTAAATCAGTAGAGGTTTCCTGAAATCACCTTAAAGAAACCCAAGGCAAACCTCTAGGGACTACGCTGTGCAGATTATAAACGTGCAAACAGCTCATAACCTGCACATGCTAAGGGTTTCTGATATAGGGCTCTGGAAACAGTAAAATTATATAAAAGAGAAAAATTTCTAATGGAATTTAAAAGAATTTTTGTTATTACTTGGCACTCTTCGGAGTTCTTCTATTTATCAAAATTTACTGAAAAAATATTGGAAATTAGCCTTAGTCTGTACATCTCTTTAGACATTTTCTACTGAGAACTGTTGCAGCAACTGCATTTTCTTCTATGCTTATCTGCTTGTTATTGTTCTTAGGGTATTATTTCCTCACTAGCTATAGTGTAAAGAAGGGTAAAACATCACAATTAGTGAGATAAAAGTTCATGATTGTCACGTAGACAATTTGTGGGAGCAAAATATGTGATTAATCACTCTATTTCCTTTTCAAATTAGTCTAGCACTAGTCACAGTGTATTTGCTGTGTTCTGCTGTTTGGATCACTCTGAAGAGAGTTTGGCATTTTTTTATGCAGAAGATAAAATATATTGGCTGTGGGTAAAAGAGCCTCCATTCTGAAGTTGATAATGTAAAGGAGCAATCCACAAACATTATTTCTGGAATCTTAATATTGTTTTCAGGTATGTTACTGGAAGGTGCACTTTGAACTCAGTATAGTGAGATTTACCAAGTATCATGGATGTTGTGCTGTTTAGTGAGGCTCACTCACATTTAAGTGACTTATCTCCCATAGCACTGAAATTGAAGAAGTATTTGTGAAAGCCTTCCTAGTATAGTCAATAAGGGCAACACCACATTTAATAACTTCAAGATAGACACCAAAGGTAGGTCGGAAACTGTCTTTTGTCATATGACCACACTTGAGATTTCAGAAACTCTCCCTGTGTGAAGCTGGGATAGAAATGTTATGCTTGTTTACAAATGAGTCATCATGATTGGAACTGACAAAAATTTCTTTTTGCATTCTCTGAATAACTTCTGTTAGGGCTTGTTAAGATCTTAAATTAAGTAGAAGCAAAGCAGAAGTAAATTACACATCTGACTAACATATTAAAATATAGCAAACTTAAATATACCAGTAACTGCTAAAGGCTTTATTGGTAATACATTATGTCACTAACTCCACAGCTATGGAATAAGTCATCACACACTCATTTGACTGATGGCATTAGTACTTTGACAGCCCTCTCTGTTGCATGTACTATATTTTTGTAACATTCTTTGTCTTTTTCTCCAAGGAGTTTTCCTGTTTTGGCATTTATACTAGAGACTGGCTTTATCTCCTAGGCCATTCTGCCTTCTCCTTTTTGACAACATATTTTCTGGAAAATTCCCATTTTCTTACACAGTCTGACAATCTGACCACTAATGTAGTTAAACTTTTTCACTGGTCTTCCAGCAATAATTTTTGTGCGTATTAAATTCCCTTCTCAATGGTACCAGATGTGATTCTTCAGTTAAGTACTCTTGAGACACAGTATACCACATCTTCCATATTCCTGCCTATTCTTCTCTTTCTTCAGTCCCTGTAAACCTGGGATCATTCCCCTGCATCTTCTAGTGTCTATAATCTTAGCAGTACAGGCCCTCTACCAGCATAAACACCACGGTAGCTCCATGGAAGTCACTGGAATGCAAGAGTGATTTATACCAATGTACCCATCTTTACAGACTGACCTATGTGAAACTTTATCCCAGCAAAACTACGGTGTAAACAGAAAGAAAGATGAAGGTGAACCTTCTAATATTGATTACTGTGACACAGTCACAATAATCAGTAATCGGACATGGTTTGTGAGGTGATTTCACAAACTCCTAAGATGTCAGACAGTTCAATGAAGGGTTTAAAAGAGTAAACAGGCACAATATTGAGGAAGCTGTTTTTTTTCCTTTTGAAGCCACTGCCTATTTACACTCACACTCTACTAACTTGAAGAGCACATCCTCCACATTCCACCACATCAGTTGCAGTACAATTCTCACTTGTGTTTTTTTCTCCCCTTCCTTCAACGAACAGAAATGGAAAAAAAAGATAGCCAAAGCAGTGAAGTTTTCTGTAAGAGACAAGGAGGCGAGCCCATGCCACATTAGTGGGATCAAAATTCCAAAGAGGAAGGTTGTGTTCCTCTTTTCCTACATTATCAGTCACCAGCTCATCCCTTTTAGATTCACATGGAACTTTGTCCCAGGTTTTATGCTGTGAATCTGACCTGTCCCAGCTGCAATTTTATTATCTGCATTCAGGGTTTTTTTTTTTGCTTTTATTTTCTTTTTTATAAATACAGTCTAATCTTCATTGCTTGCATTTTAATTGCTTTGAAATGCCAAGATGTTTTGGTTCCGTCAAACCACAGAGGCGACGTTTATCACAATTGTTATGCTGCAAACCAGTTCAGTTCTCACCAAAAAGAACTGTTATTCCCATCAGTGACAGTTTGTTCTGAAAACAAGGCTACTGATTTGGCTAAAGCAAACAAAACAGCCTTTCCCACTGTAAGATAGCTATAAGACTCTCATCTCAACTGGGAAACAGAGGGGAGGTGCCACAGAACCAAGGATGTTATAGTTTCTGGAGGAGCATTTACTGATACAGAGGCTAGATCACAGGGAAAGATGCTTCACTTTTCCTGCATTGCTTGTGGATACACAGTAATTCTCCTGTTCAAAAGAAGAGCTATTATAAAATGCTAGTTAGGATTATATGACCCTCTTCAAAATTCATTTTCTATTAGTGTGGTAAGAAGATACCATTTCACATGTTGACCAGTCTATGCAAGGAGGAGAAAGATGCTGATATTTTTGAGCAGGCAAAATAAATCCTTTCTCTGATCACAATGTACTACCTGTCCTGGGGAAGTGACACTGTGAGCATCAGCAGTTTGTCTTGCTTCTGGGACAGCCCATTCAGGCAAAACACAGGGTCACAAGTCTTCATCTGAGAAAAAGCCACCACAGCTAATGAATAAAATATCTGGATTGCTTCAGTAAATGTTGAAGAGTTTACTCCAGTTTCTTCTCACCTTAAAAAAAGGCACCCGTGGAAGTACACCAACTATATGATGATCCTTATTGGTCCTTTACAACATGAGATATTCTGTGATTCTTTAGGTGAAGAGCTAGAGTAGCATTTGCTCTGGATCAGTTGTGAACTGCTTGAAGGAATGTAGACCAAAACAGGAATTTTGAAGCTCCAGGAATCCTTGATTAACATAATGATACACAAAGCCTGTGTCAGTCAGCAAAGAACCATATCCATCGCTGAAAGGAAAAGTGGCTTCTGTTGAGCAGCAGTGAACAGCAGTTTAAAGACAACAGCTAAGGAACATAGGGAGCGATGTTAGAGGGGGGATTAAAAGGAAGGTAGCATGTAATTATCCCAGTTGGAACTCAGCCTAGAGTAGCATTTCAAACTGGTTTTCTTTTTTCAAGACTAATTACTGTGGAAACACTCAACTTTAAGACTGTCAAAACAGAAGTCAATATTCCATTCAATATATATAAAAACCTTTCATTATTAGGAGAGAATCTTTCAGTCAGAACATCGGAAGTTACAGCATTTTTACATCTCTGTTAGAAGTTTTTCAACTGCAAGAAATAAAGGTAGCACTCCAGATCCAGATGTCTAGAGAGAAGAGGCTGAAGTCAGATGGGGATTCAATAGTCATATTAAAAATCAGAATAATGTGTTTTTATTCCTAAACACTGTTCTTTGGCATCATTCATGGCCTGGCTGTGCCCTTTGTGACAATTGAGGAGCCGGTGATTGTGGTGTGGAACAAACCGCTGAAATTGCAAGGGTGGGAGAACCTTTCACCGGTATCACTGAAAAAGTGATTGACAGGACCACAGCCATAGACTGTTAAATCTCTGATTATGCCAAAAAAACCCCAAAACAAAGCAAAAAAACGCCCACGGTCAGTTAAAAGTGAGATACGAAATGCCTTTCACCTTGTGAGTCAATGATGATGAACACCTATATTACAAACAGGAGGACTCTGCTGAGAAGCTGGTGTCTCTATGAGATTATGAGAAGTTAGTGTCTCTGTGAGATTAATATGAACAGCACAAAAGGTTTTCCCATGTTTCTTTCTAGTAAAAGAGCAGTTCTGATAATATCTACTCCTACTGAACTTTTTATTCATTCCAAACTTTCTTTTGTTCTACAGGGTTGGTTTTCTTTCTTGGCAAACACAGGGGATTTATTTGGGTACAGCAGTACATCTTGCCCAGATATCTCGAAGTTAAAATACTTCTCTTTTTGTTGAATGGAATTAAAAAATGTGATACTTTGGTTATCCTGAAATTATTTCTACCCTCTTGAAAGTTCTTCTATGCCATGACAGTAAATGCAACACAATGTATTTAGGGCATAGAAGGGGAGATGTAGTTTATTAGTTCTGAAAAAGCAATGAGGTTAACATCAGTCACAGCAAGCAGGGAGAAAAATTTCTCATAAACATTACCTGTGTCTACGTGGCTAAAAAAATGAGTGCTTTTTATAGCTGTAAGACCATTTTTGGGTGTCCTTCAGCAGTGAACCTGCTAGTGGGCTACACACAAAAGCTATTTATAAAGGGACAGTTCAAAAGCCAGGTCAAATCTACACTAGTAGAAATTTCTTGCCATCAGTGGAACTTGCCCAGCATAAATTTGGCTTTAGAATTCTCAGTCTTTCCAGAATCAGTTTTCCAAACAGAACTAAATTAAAAAGTTGGATGCATAGATTGGTCAATCTCTGGAAAGCTCTCTTGATTGTTAAAAGCTGAAAAAAGAGAAACAACCTCTACAGATAATGTAGCACTGATCCAAGAGCAGTTAATTTTCATTTTGGATGAATGAGGATTAAATTTGCCAGACTTTAAAAGCTTGCCTTTTCCCTGCTTTCCTCTATGTAACTGACACCATGCAATTAGTCTCACACTAGAGCTTGGATGGATATTATTGCACGTTAGAGGAAGTTACACAGTTTGCTATCTATAAGAGAAAAGAGAATAGATCTTCTGTGGGCTACTCTGAATGAAATATAGCTATCTTCAACTGCTGGATTCTGAATGCAGTGACTCAGGAAGTCTCTAGTTCATGTTAGTGCTTACACTTTTTGCCCTTGATGACTTTTACATTTAAAATTTCCCTATGACATCATGAAAAAGTACATTTAAAATTGCCAGGTGATGCAGGTATGAATTGTCTGGCAGGGAGCAGCAGGACCAGCTGCAGTGCAGGGGATGGGGAGCTGAGCGCAGTAATGGATCTGCCAGGGCACGGGCCTTCCCAGCCCCACAGCACCTGCACATGGCAAACTGGGCAGTGCCAGAGATGGCAGTCAACAAAAAGTCCAGGTCGCCAAGAAAGGCGATAGGCAGGCCTGAGGTTTACCCAGCAACACAAGTCAACAAATCATTGCTGGCAGCCAGGGTCAGACACAGCCCAGTGATTGCCGGGCAGACCAAATTAATGAGGTACGGCCAAGGTCAGGCCAAGAAATAAGTCCACAGATCAGAGTTGGATCAGTGGGGTCTGTGGTTTGACACAGGCACTCCTACAACATAGTCAGGCATGGAGGAAAGGCCCCAGGCTGAGCAGAAATGGGTGTCCTGGGCCCAAGGGTGAGAGGTGTGTGCATGTGCTTAGAGTCCCCAGAAGAGGCTGATCAGGGCCACTCAGACTATTGGTGCTCTCAGGACTCTGACCAGAGCAGTGACCTGCATTCCACTGAGAGCAGCTGACATTTAAGGTCATTTTGAAAGGGAATAGCTACATGTGATCCAGAAAAATACGTAGTTGAATTCCTACAGCTAAATATGTGCATTAAAGCAGTCCTAAATTAGATTTCAATTCTAGTAGCCTAAGCATAGGCTTTATTTTATACAAATTAAAGCATTGATTAAATTACAATGATTTTCATCCCCTCTGCTCCAAAAAGCAAGATTAGCTTCACCAATAAAGATATCTTCTTTTAGCATGTAAAAATGTAATGTCCCTATTAACCTTAACTCTGCCCTGTTCTGAAAAAAGGGAAAAATAATCCAATATGTTTTTGAGCAATTTTAGCGAATCATTTTACCCATAAGTTTATCACTAAATGTATCTGTATCTATTCTGAAATTGTCCTGAGCATATCTGAACACCTACTAAAAATTTGACTACTAAAAAAATAATACTTGAGAAGCACTTCCTTCCCCTTCCAGATCAAACCACTTGGCAACAGCCTTAATTTCTTTCAGTTCAATTCTAAGACAAGACAATTCATCTGTTCTGGTAAATCTTCACTTGCTATCTTCCAGCTTTACATTTTTCAAGATCAGGAACAGCTGGAGGCCAGGTAGCCCCAGTTCTTGCAATATGGGCACAATTCCCTTCTCTTACCAGTTTGCTAATGTAGCACGCAAATGAGATGCTGAAAATAAATATACAGGATGAGTAACAACTAGCTATTTCAGGGTAAGTACAATGCTTGTTGATGAAACCTGGCTTCTCTATGTATGCTTTTAATAGAAAATAATTCTTCTTTATCCAGAATATAAAAAGAATGGTTATTGTATTTGGCTCATAAAAGATAAACTTTTTACATGATTATTTTCTTAAATAATTTTAATTCTTTTAATTTAAAACTGGTGGGTTTGGTTTTTATTTTTCACTCAGAATAGGATTTAATTGACAATAAAGTGAAAAATTGTATGTAGAAGAATATTATAGGCCAGGTTAACTCCTCTACTCAGTGCTACTATTTTTATGCTGTAGTTCATCAGTTCTGAAAAACTACATCTGCTTTTCTCTTATTCTTCTTATTCACCTGACTTTTGGTATTAGCAGTTACAACAACTGTAAAGAAATACTAAGAGTTCTGTATCTGAACATCAAATGATAAAGACCTAATCCTGAAGTGTTTTTTCTCTAGTATGGCTTGATATACTTACATTGGGCTTTATACGACCTGGTGTAGTCTGGAGAACTGGAGAACAAATCATTCTCAAGAGAAGGCCCACTTACATCCTTGCCTATCAGAACTAAACACGCTTTAAAGAATACTAAAGTTAGCCACTCTTTTTCCTTACATTAAAAAACAACAAAAAAAAGACAGTATGGCTGGAGTTTAAAAGCCTAGGACAGGAAATAACAATCCATCATAACCAGCTGAAACTACAACAGAATTTAATATTGCCAAGATATAGTTAACCAAGATGGGTTCTGGGCAGGACACCAGGCTTCACACTTTCATGCTTTTAAAAAAGTGTCAGGGGCTATACAAGGATGACATCCAGTCAGACCCTGGGCTCCCCTCCTCACAGAAGGCAAATGCTTTAGAACACGTATTTCTCTAATCTTCTCTGTCACTTATGACACTAACTACTCTAGCTTTTTCTAGTATCAAGCTTGCTCTCAACAAAGCCTTGCTGCAAACTTTTAAGAAAGTCCACTTGGGACACAGGATAGAGTACTTAAATTGTATCCATTCTGAAAATGGGGAAGTCAGTTACTTAACTTCATCGTAGTATAAGGTCTTCCTTGTTTAATCCCCCTTCACCAATTGATAAACTAAGTAAAACTAAATATAATGAAAATAGAAAGTGTGATCAAGTAATACAGAGACAAATCCACTTCCTAAATACTGGAAATCAAGGGAATGTTATAGGGAGTAAATGTTAGGCATGAATTCACTCTCCTGGGTTATCAGCAAAAGCCCGTTCTCAGTACATTTGGTTCTCCAGTTGGCTTCTCTGCAGCCACAGAGATAGCAGTTAATTGCTTCAGTTGATTAGAATTCACAGCTGCATCTGCAGCAAGAAGGCTACTTTTGAAATTAACTGAGCTATCAATCAACAGAATCATTTGCTAGAGTGAAAAGCAACCGGTCAGCTGTACACTTATCAACAAAACCAGCAAAGTTTCTCTGGGAAAACTCCTAATGTTGGATAAAACAATCATGTGCTTCTCTCCAGCCTTAAACAGCAATATAAACCATAGTCAACACTGTTTTAACTATTCTTAGCACTGTTGCCACCTTTTTCTTTCCCCATGCTACTGTGTTTACTGAAGAAATGTTTACAGGTTTCTCTAACTTACTTTAACATACAGCATCAAGCACTCCCAAGGCATATAGGTGCTTGGTTCACCCACGTGAAACTTCATGATCTCCTTTGCTGTATGACACCACTCAATATAATGTTATCCATGCTGTTGCTCTACTTGCTAATTAGGCCACCCTGAAGTTAATAAAGACTTTGCTAAATTTCTGATAGTAACCACCATTAGAGTCCAGATCCCTAAGAGACCAAGCATGAAAACTTATGTGCTCTGAATATTTTAGAAGAAACATTTACATGAAACAACTTACTACACTATTTTTTAACTGATTTTTTGTTTTTATTGCAATCCATAGAGTACTTTGAGATATTGGTGTCAACTGACAGACAGTATACATTGTAATTTTTTAAGAGGAAACTCAAGCTATATGCACTTAGAACAAGCCTTCAACCTAACTACACAGAAGTAGTTAGTAACTGCCTCAGTGTGACTCACAGCCTTCAAATCTATTTTGATAATTTTGCCTGGTTTCCCACAGGGATTTTGTTTTTACTAATTCTGAAATAAGTTTGTTAATGCAGATAACAGGCCTTACTTCTGTTATGTTTACTGTTAGGCTCTTCTTCCCCCTTAATCTGTGGACAGCAAAAAACCAGCAGAATTCTCTTCTAAAACTATGCACTTGTTCCCTCTTATATATCTTTCTGACCTTGGTGTCATAAGAACAATTGCAATAACATTTATCATGTTTGCTTCTTCTCTTCCTCTAACCCCCAAACTTGTTAGGGCTATTGTTCTCTAGACTACACCCAGCAATTAAGTATATAATGTTTTCTTGTATAGCTGCTCTTTCTGTGGTACTTGGTGCGATCTTAATGTAGTTACCCTCAAAGAAAAATTGGGAAGTAGAGAAATAAAATTGTGTCCACTTTCAAAAAGTCTCCCTGTATCTTAGCTTGTTTGTGGGAAGTTGTAGAAAAGCAACTGAGCCAAGCCACTTCTTCCCACAGCCCAAGCACCAGGCCAGCTCTAACTGCTGACTGCAAATCTAAGCATGTTCAAGTATGCCTGCAGGGCAGGGGAGAAATTAAAAACAATACTATTCATCAAATAGTCGAGAGGTAGGAGAATGCATTTTAGTGCAAGACAGCAACCAAATACAAGATCATCCACCTTGTGCACTAAGAACTTTGGAAAGTGCTGTCTGAAGCCAATTTTAAGTGACAAAGTATTCTGAAGATTTGCTTATAACTAAACCAACAGAATACATGGAAGAGAGTAGAATCCATGCTGAAAGCTCTTCCCTCTCATCCCACTGTCTTGCATTTAGAGCTTTGCTACCAATTGAAGCCTTAAACTGTTATTATTCAAATACCTGTAAGTAATAAACTGCTAGTATTTATTAATATATCTACAAATACTTACGTGTTTGTAATTTTTTTTTCTGATTTTATACCATATGTCATTGTGATAAACAATGTTAATTTTCTTTTTATGTACTTTGAATATATCCAAAACTTTATACGGGGGAAAAAAGTGCTGCTATTCAAGCCTCTTACAAGGACTGAGTGGTGCAGTTCAATAACACATGAAGAATTTCTCCACATGTAACTGCACAAATACCAGGCTTGAGTTCAAGTTTTTGTAGAATTTATCCCCAGCAGAGAAGGCAGCATCACACACCCTACATAAATATTCATCAGAAAATCTAGAAGTCTCATTATAATATTGCTTAGAAGGTTTATTAGTGACAGGTTAGTAAATATGAACAACAGTGTCTCTGAAAATAAGACCAACAACAAGTTATCTCCTGATGACTGAGTCTACTGCTCACAGTTACACATTTTTGCAGTAACTTCTTAAATGGGTTAGGGAATCCCAAGATTCTCCTGTATCAGAGCAGGAGTTTGTCTAATGCAATATAGTGACACACTAGTGAATAGTACGTGGTTGGCAAGTGGACAGACATGCCAGGCAAAACTCCTACAACAGAGAAAGAAACAACATTTTCCAGGCAGGATGGTGTATTACCTAACTTTCAGGAGCCAGAGGTTCAGCTACAACTTACTCAGAAAGTACATTATTGCCTTCTGAGCCCTGGGAAGGGCAGGGATTTTAACTGCAAGTAAGAAATAAGAAGTAAGCTGTAAATTAGTACATTATAAACCTCCCAAGTGTCTTTATGTAAATACCTTAGCAATTTTTCTGTCCCAGTTATATCTTATAGATTATTAGACAGCCCTTCCTGCCTATACAAATAACTGCATACAATGCCATGATGAGTATTCTTGTAACAAGTAACCATGTCAATTAAGATTGATATGTCACTAGATTAATTTGTTTTACTAATTACAACTTTTGGTGTGATAGAAGCTGTTTTCTACAGCAGTGACCTTTCTTCAGTGGCTTTATGATGGAATTTAGAGTTCACAAAAAATGCCAAAGTGCCTATGCTTTGAGGAAATGGGAAAACAGAAGTGTAATTGCCTTTTTAATAAAAGATTAATACCATGCTTCTACCAGGTGGGTAGAGGAGCATCTTAAAGTCAATTTGTTTGTTATCAGATGATTCAAACTTAGAGCAATAAAACCAGGCTACATTAAGTGGGTTTAAGGTGGAGAAGAAGGTCAGCCTCACAGTTAAGGTTACTGAGAAGCAGAACCAAACCAAGTGAAAACATCAGCTCAGTCCACTTTATATTAATATTTGTATGTTTCAAAACAAGGCCAATAATTCTTTTGAACAAAGTCGTTGGATGATATTATGAAATTCAAAGGTTCTAAATTGCTTTTTAATGTGTCTTTCCTGACACAGGACAAAAGGTTTTGGTGCTACTATTCTTCTGAAATATTTACATTTTTCAATTCAAGTAGACTTTGAATAATCTGATTCTAGGTAGATATCATAATTCAATAGCTGCATCTAGATAAACCTACATATTTCAAGATTCAAAATATGCACCTTAATCATCTCAAAATATTTCTTCACAAGTATGAGAACCAAAAGAAATAAATGTGTTATTTACAGGGCAACTCTGGCAACAGTAAACGTGACAGTGGGGAAACACTGACAACAGCTGTGGGTTGACAGAACAGAAATGACATCAGAAAATGTGTTGTGCTATGAAATCCATATGATCAGACAGCCCACCAGGCTCGTCTTGTGCTTTGCTGCATTACTGATACCAATTTTATTCCTCTGTATTTTTTAGAATCAGGGGCTTTAACTCAAATTTTAATGAAAACGCAGCACTGAATGAAAATTCCACTGTTGTCACCTATAGCTCTACCTACATGTTCATTAGTTTGAAAGCAGTTGTTTGGATTTTTTTAACTCTCATGGATCTGATTTGCATTCATTTTACCCTCCTGTCCCTTCACTAATTAAAGTTTTAAAAATCCTTTTTGTGAGCTATGATCCAGCATCTCTGAGTGCAGTACAGCTATGCTTCCTGTATGGGTACTGACCCATAACTGTGAACAGATGTGCTGCTTTGACACAGATGGAGGTTACAGATGTTCTGCTGCCAGAAAAAAATTGTGTTATTTCACTGAAGCAAGAGAAACTCAGAGCACCTTGACCCATCTAAGGAACACCTTACCCTTTGCTTTACTGTTCTGCCAGGTTTTTCTTCTTTTCATATAATGTCGTCGATGAAGCTTTAATGTGTGGGAGACAAGGCTATTGCTGTTTATCAAGCCCTTTGAAATGTCCAAAAGCTTTGCCAGAACTGGGAAGCACAAGTTTTATTGAACTGACTCTGCAGTGAACTCTCTACACCAGGGTATTTTTACCTCTTTCCCTTGCCTTCCACCCCCCAGTTGGTTTTATAATAAAGCAGCAGCTGACTCAGCAGATATGCCCTGTTCTTTTCATTAGCACTTCAAGAAGCTTAGAGAAAGGGGATGCTATATAAACCAATTTTTTAGTAAAGGAAAGTGGTAGCTTCAGGGGGAAGAACATCATCAAAAATAACTTTTTATTAGCTTTGAATTGCCTGGCTTCTGATCTAGTCTCTCCTTCACACTGAGGAGATACTAATGACAGCACAAAAAGGGGCAAATGGAGGGTTAAGGGTTAACCCTTCCAGTTATGGAACAGTCTCTCAGAAGTTACTCATGCTGCCACAATGGCTAAATGTTGTGAGTAGTCATTTCTAAGTTTGCCAAATTCTGGACTCAGTTCTAGACCAAGAAAATTTCAGGAAGACTTTTAAGAGGGGTCAGTCTGCTAGAAGCAACAAACCTTGTCAAAAGAAAACATTCACTGTAATGAAACTAAAAATGCTTTTTGTGATTCCAAAGTATCTAGTTAGGCAAGACAGCATTTCTTTTGAAGCCACAAATGGGAAGAAGAAAAACAAAAAAGAAAAGTGCTTCTTTTTTCTTAACTATTTTCAAATATATGAAAGAGATCCTCTTCTATGTCTCTGAAGATTAAAAAGAGATTAGGACAAAAAGTTCTGCAAGCAAAGTGGTCTTCTGTGTCTAAAGTATTTGGAGATACAGCTGCTACTCTAAGCAGATCTTCTTATTTACTGTTACTTTTTACACTTAGCTTTACATTCACCTTCTGGGAAAATAATGTAATTAAAATATTTTCACAGACTGAAATGGCACAGTAATGGATTATTCTAGAAGGAGAGCAAGTTCTTTTCCTTTCCAAAGAACACTATATTAATGATTTTTAGCCTACATTAAAGCACACATATTCAGTGCTTTAATGCTAAATTTCTTTAAAATCATTTAAGCACTACGACTAAAAATTCACCTTTAAAAATAGTAGACAAAATGAAGAAAACCAAGCAGCAATTAAAGGACTTTACTACAAGCTAGTTTAAATTGAGGAAAATATATTCAAGGAAAAGAAATCCTACCTGACAACTTCAGATGACTGCTTTACAGAGATTGCAGTACTGCATGTAGTATGTGGGTGGAAAATATCACTGCAGTTCCTCACCGTTAAAGACCTGAGGAATCTTAAACCACAAGTGCTGACATATGAACAAATTCACAGCCTAGTAAGCTCAAGCTGTAGGTAGACTATCATGGTTTTTGATATAACACTGCAGCTGCACTGCCTCAAATCCTGCCTGCCTTGCTGCCACCAAACACACCGTATTCCTCATCTCAGAGCTGGCACCCACCTGCGGCAGACAGAACTCTTACCTAGCAAACCTGGGTTCTTCCTCACTAGCTCTGCATGATGGAAAAGTATGCTCTGACAAGAAAGGGAATGGTCTTACTAGAGGTGACTCTCCAACCACCTGCTTTACTGGTAAAGCATCTGTAAGTTTGGTTATATGGCTCCTCAGGCAATCACTTGTTAAGTGTATGAATGGATTCCTGTTTACTGCACAAACTGATAATCACTGCAGCTCCATCTTGCCTAGCAAAACAGAAAGATATTAAAGCAAGGGGCTGTCTTCACCTCTGAAATACACATCAAATGATTGGATGCACAAGAAGGGCAAAGGGATCTTAGGAGAAAAAGCCATTTTAGCCTGTAAATTGAGAATGGCTCTGATTGCATGTGCTTACTAGGTGGTGCAGTACTTCTGGTTGCAACTATTATACTACTCACTTGAGGTATATGTCCTTCATTGCACATCCACATCTGTGTTAAATATTGCTAATTACACTTCTATTGTTTTAATTTATACTGATTTATGACATGCATTACTAGGGCTTTATGTGTAGCCACATATACCTATCCAAAGCAAATAATGTTTTTCTTTACCTTGCATAGTGCATATGACTATTTGATGGTTGTATTTCTATCTTTAATCCCAAAAAAGCATCTCAGTTAAGCTTCATTTGGGAAATTAAAGTGATATTAGAAAAAAATTACTTCCATCGCAGATGAATTTGAGAAGAAAATATAAGGATCAAAACCCCCAACTGTAACGAGATGAAGAAAGCACACGTGGCTGCGTAGCCCTCCAGATGCACCCAGCTGTTATTAGGGCTATTTCTACTTCTGCAATCAGTACAGAGTCTCACAGAACTGAACAGCTCTCTGACTGCAGATCTATGTGGTTTGTTGATTATGTCTTTGAACTCAGATAGTCCAAGTATATACCAGCTGTTCTTCACAAAGAAATCATACTAAAACCAACAGCAGAAAAAGAGCTAATGGTTTCTGGTAACACCACTATTGCATGTAGTATCATTAACCAGACAGAACTGCTATAAACAACTAGATTAAATGAGGAGTACTTTATGTGAGAGATGTAACATTCTAACTGAAGCTGGTTTATTTTCTCTTTAACATGTCTTAATTGCAATCAAAATTATGACAAATTGCTAATGGTATCATGTTGGATTTATAAAGCATCGCAATCTTAAGAACAATTCTGAAGCTACAGAGACATAGAAGCATTTTTAAACTACGAAAATAAAAAGGAGGCTAGAGACAACTACCAAATGAACGCAGCTCTAGGCTGTCACTGAAAATCATCTGTGTCTCTGAAACTTATTTAGCCCTTTAAGATGACCTGTAACCAGTCTCTCATCCCCTGCTATTCCTTAATACATTCCAGGGTCTAATCAGAAGTTGGCACTACTCTGTGGGGTAATACACCACTGCAGTGTGAGGAATGGTAGCACTTTGTCCATTATGAGTAAGGAGCAAAGGAATGGACCCCAGAATTGACCAGAAATGAGCCAGAAAAATCAGTTGCTACCATCTAAATCTCTGACCTTGAAAGAGTCATGTTCTTATTCATATGTAGAGTAACAGCTTGTAAATATGTTTCCATATTCAAAGTCTACATGCTAAGTGCTGTGAGATCAAAAATTGTATGTCATGTCCATTCACGTATAATTAGTTAAGCATTATTCTGCTCCTGTTAATATTATTTATTAATTCATGACAATATCCTATTAATATAGTACTTTAAAAAACTGTTTTATTCCTGTGACTGTAGCTACTTAATTCAGAAAAGAGAATGACAGTTTCCTTGTGGATAGAGTTCAGGAGCTCAGTGTAAGCACAGAGCTCTGCTAGCCTGGCTGCCTCGGCTCTCTGAGGCACTGGAATCAGCAGCTGGGAGACAAGTGCCTTCAGTCCTTTCAGGCCCATTACTGACCAGACTCTCTTGCTTATAGCCCAAGTACTGATTTGTCCCATGTACCAGGGGACATTGTCGAGCTTCTGCACAAGATGAACTCCTCTCACACATGCAGACCTCACTTTTGTGACTATTCTTTTTCTGGGGCTACCATATCCTATATACATATATTACAATAAAAATTGACAAAAATCAGGGATGAGAAATAAAGGAGAGTAAATAGAAGTGCTACAGGAAGCATCTTTCCCTCTAAGTGAAAAGCACATCATTTCTTCATTGGTTAGCAGACAGAATATTATCATATCGCTTACCTGACTGCATCCACCTTGAAGATTTAGGTTGTAAGCTACTCACATGCAAAACCACCTACTCAGCAGTTCTAACCTGTGCCTCTATTCAAGATTGACTTCCTAGATACCCTAAAATTGACTGAAAGGCTAACACGGTTATTTCCATGCCCATTAGGATTTAGACTGGTAGCTCATTTTGTCTAGCATCACCAGCTCAGAAATAAAAGCAGCTGTGTAAGAATGTTTCAAAGGCTGGGTGCCAGCTCACACACACCTTATTTGCAGTCTGCTGTGAACTATTAGCCTCCTTTACACGCCACAGACAGCAAATACTGAGATGAATATAACGCACTGGTCAGGAGATGATGTGTATGTTCTTAATTTTTCATTTTATGAAAGAGAAATCTGTTGAAATGAAAAATTAATTAAGAACCACAGCGTGTCCTTTCTCAAAAGCATATTCAGGCTGAAGTTTTATCTTTTGTGTGATAACTCTCTTAATGCTTTGTTACAGTCTAATAATTTGATAACCACCTGGCTTAAGAGCCTTCCACTTGACTTTGATTTAATCTGGAGTCCAATATCTGGATCTGTGCCATTTCACAGTTCATCAAAGCTCTCTGTGTGTGAAAAATGAACACAATCATCCTCCAAATCTTCATTATCCTTCTGTAATGGGTTTAAGCATGCACTGCCATTCCTTAGTTTGTTATCTTCTGTTTTATTTTGCAAGGCAGTATGTTCAGAATCAGTGTTGTCACCAGCCCAGCATGACTGGACAAAACAAACTGATGGTCCCTTAGGACTCCTGCAAAACCACCAGTGTGCTTTTGCATTTCACTCCAGAGGGCTAGAAAGAGGGATGAGACCTGCTCTGTACAGTCAGCCTCAATTTGTGCAGTCTGATAACTCTGTACGTTTTGCAAGTACGGGTCTGCTTGGGGACCCCTGATTGCCACGGCATAGTTTGTGCTATCTGCAAAGGCCTCTCTAGCATTGCACTCTTCTGCTTCTCCACTTACAGTAATCTGAAAAAAACCTGCCTGCAGATTTTTACAGGAACATACAAAGACTTCAAAGTTCAGATTTTCTGCCTAATAGATAAAAATCTTTCTGTGTTATTACTCTTGGGTTTAATGAATGAACTAGTAGGCTAGAATTAAATAGTAGGATATTCAAAGATGCCTATAGGAATCAAATGGCAAACTGCAGCTCATGCTCAGATACTCACTGCCCTCTCTGAAGATCATACTCCAGCTACCTTTTTGTGTCACTTCTAGCCTACTGCAGCATGCCAGTGAAATATTTATCTTGTGTACAGTATCATCACTTCAAGTAAACTACATATGTGCTTCAAGTTTGCTGCATATGTCACAATCTCACTAAAAGGGAGCCTCTAGGACTCAGTCTTCTTCTCATGAAATCCAGTAACAAAATTGACCCTGACATCACTGGGCAGAAAGAGAATTTTAAATCCTTACTCTGCTACTAAAGACAGATGCAGCCTGTGACAATGGCTGACACATGGGATGATTTCTTTTCTTTTTTAGTTTTCTTTCTTTTTTTTTTCTTTTTTTTTTTTTTTTTTTTTTTGAGAAAGAGAGATACTGTTTACACCTAAAAACGTTTTGGAAGTGACTTTTCACTTTTAAACATCTGTAAAGCAAGAATCTTCATCTTAATACTTGTGGAATTTCCCACTTAAGTCTAGAAAGGTTTTGCATTCAAAGTTACACATTTGGGAAGTGCTTAAAATACCATCCTTTAAATTCAGAAGAGGGTGTTTAGCAGAGCTCATTTGTTCCCATATTTCTGTTCAGCTATTTAGATATAATTTAGAAAACAAGAAGACAGAATGAAATTCCATAGCTGCACTGCATTAGAAATGCTGTCAAGACTGGCTGAAGATTACTGATTCTGCTTCAGTTGGAATTTGTACAAGTAATGTTATCTAAAGAAGAACCATATGAGGGCAAATTGAGCAGCACAAAATGAAATCTATTAAAGTTTAACCTAGCGGCAAAGTATCTAAAAAAAGATTAGACATTCAGCAATCCATCTGAATACTTGAGCATCTAAGATACCTATTGAGCACACCAAATTCCTCTCATTTCCATTTATCAAGCCATGGTAAAAGTCATAAAAATCTTAAGAGCATCTCATTCAGTTATAGATCCACAATGAATTACTTTCCCTTGATAATGCTGCATCTATTAATTTATAATTCATTAAAAAGGACTGATGAGGAAGGAATGGCAGAATGTGTCAGTTTTCCAAAGTACAAAGTGGCATGTGCAAAAATTAAAATTATATTATAAAAAAATAATTGAACTCAGTAAAAATGTATTCTTTTAGCACAGGCAGCTATCATTTGATACTTACCAAAACTGCTTCTCTGAATGCTATTTAGATTAGAAGAAGTATGAACAGTTTACTTTGAGGAGAGACTCAGAAAACAGATGATTGGTACCTGCAAATACTCAATGGTTAACTTGCAATACCTTTCTTTAGTGAACTTTATTTGTTTAAATGCTGAACAGCACTGCTGGTACTTAACTTTAATACTGTTCACTGTACAATACAGATGCATATCCCACAGAATACAACCAAGAAAGTCACAGGGACGAACTGCGACAGTCTAACACGTGGCAGCAACTTGTGTAGTAAACTGAAGCCACAGTATACCATAAAAAGAAAGATAATACTGGGCAACACTTTCAGCTAAGAAACTGTGGGCCCTGTAGTTACAGCACAAGTGGAGGAGACAGGAAATCTGGGATTTACTCTGGGATCTGTCACAGATTTCCTGTGTGGCTTTGAGAAGGTCCTGTGGGGTTAACTTCAGCCATAAGGCTTTCTTTCCTCCAAGAGCAGCTTGTACCCATGTCTCAAAAACCGCTCTCTAGTATGAGCTAATGAACACGAAAAGTAAGATGTCATCAGTGCAACTTTTGTATGTAAGCAACAGCAAAGTCAGGATCTACTACAGGCGAAACAACATGATGAAAAGCAGGCTAGGAGATAAAAGTACAAATACAAAGGCAGGCAATATACCCCTTCCCAGGAGCTAGCGGGGAGGGAATAAAAAGAACACACACTCCAGCCATTGACTGGCACCATTGGTACACAGGTGGAATCAGGAAGCAGCATTTTATTTTCCCTAGAAGCCAACGGTACATTTCCCTGCTTCCTTCCAAGAAGCAAAACTAAGGGCTAAACAGGTTAACCTATACATCTTTTGCAGTTTTCACACACAGCAGTCTCCTCATGAAATCTAGCCTCCCATGGTGGCAATCCAAGATACTCATTCTTCTGTATCTACACATACTTAAAAAAATTAGCACAAAGTTTTCAGTTACACAAAGTATTACAGTCATTGCAACAGGTCAGTTTTATTTATCAGTCCTGAGTGGCTTAATGTCTCAGATTTGAGCAAAATAGACTACATCCCACATGCTCTTGTTGTGAGATCATACCCTTTTGGGTTCTTCTGGCTGGAGAGAGGGTTCCACCCATCCTCTGAGGACCAGCCCAACATTAGAATAACTAAGCCACGACAGTAACTAACTGTCTTTTGGGTCATTTGCCTGGTGCTCTCAGATGATCTGTTTTTATCTCTTAGATTCTGTGCTATTTTGTTTCTACTCAAAGTTGCTACCTACAAGGGAAATAAGACCTCAAGAATACAGTCCAATGTTGTTCTCAACTTCAGTGGAGCATCTCTTGAACAAGGTGTTACTCGACAGAATTTCCTACCCGCCAGCCAATACGGTTATTAAATCACAGTAGATATTTTCACTTGATTCAGTGGTGCTAATAGATGTTCAGATTCTAACAGAGCACTTAAAGCATTTATAACTTTTGTTATTTATATAAAACAGTATTTTGGGCAATGGAAAATGCAGTCTAGAAAAGACTTGTTTTGAATTTGATCTGTGTGAAGAAGAATTAACCAAACTTCTGAAGTAAAGTGATTTTTTTTAGTATGTGCATCTTACATTGAAGAATAACTTGCTCAAACTTCCATTTTCAGGGAAAGAGAAGACTGGAATCAGACTCGTGGGTCATACTATAATACTACATCCCACTCTCCTAAATCATCCTAAAAAATGAAAGACATGTCAAAATATGGCTGCATCCATCTAACCCTGAATCACAGCTTCAGTTAATAAATGGTCTTTATAGACTGGGATTAAATTTCTAGGAGACCAGAAACCATGTTTAACCACTGAAAATGAGGCACCTGGTTTCTCAGAGATATCCAGTTGCTATTCTTCCAATATTGCTCTCAACTGGATTTGCTGGGCAATTGTGAGAAATCAGTCCTTTCACTGAAAGTCCTATCTGGGAACAAGAGAATGCTGGTTCTATTCTGGCCTATAAGCAGCACAACTCTAGAAAAAAACAGGAAGCAAGATAAGAGTTTGTGTCCTGATCTTCGAGCTCTGAACCTAAATGAAATTTGAACAGAGATGTAAATGCAGATCTCAAAATCAAAGCTTTGTAGTAGAACAGGAAGCTTAGGATACAGGGTCACACATTCCTTTTGTCCAATAAAAGTCTCCTCCTTCAAATGTGGAAGCAAACCACACCCCTACAGTTTCTTTCAGGGCACTGCAATGGTTGCATCTCTCTGCTCACACCTGTCCTCTCTTCCTCCTCAACCCCATGTGCAGCCTGATGCTCCAAGAGCTCAACCAGCTTCCAGGTAGCACAGTCACTGTGCACATTCCAACACTATGGCAAACCAAAGAACCTTCTCCTGAGGGCATTCAGCCCTCTTCCTTTAACCAGCTCCTATACATATACACCCTACAGAGACATTCCTAGAAACAAGTCAGGTCCAGTTATCCATCAGAAGACATTAAGCATTCCACTGATCCTGAGGAGGAACATAATAAAACTACAACAAAATAATTGACAATGTGCTTTTTTTCTTCCTAAAGGCTCCAAGAATCTGTCCCAGTAAAATGCATCTGACTGCCATTTATAAATCCAATTATTTTTCTTCTCTGGTGTTATATCAGGATCTTTAGAAATGTTAACAGACAGTTGGAAATTTCAGTTTATGGTAAAAAAAACTTTGCTTTGCAGATTGTAAGATGGAAGCCAGTTAAATCTCTACAAAAATTAAATCATAAGTAAAACATTATTAAATATCTCTTCCGTATGATATGCATTTCATCTGTTTTTATTTTCTGGTTTTAAGAATTCAAATCCATGTCTCTTTACACAAACCTCATTCACATATACCCATGTTTTCTAGCAGTAGCATTGCTACTTCTTCTCCCTGTTACTTTGTATCATTGGGTGCTAAATGCAATTGTAACCTACCTGGGGCTGGTCTTACTGACCTACAGTAAGTGGAGTTTACAGTTTTATACCTTCAGGCCTTAGCGATTCCAACTGATGTGGCAGACCTCAGTATTTCTCCTCAAAAGCCAACACTTCCTGCCCACGTTCCATCGTCTCCCAAGAATATGAAAACCAGCTTCCAGTTTGCAAATACAAAATGAGAAAGACTTTTCACATCTTCATTTAAGAGAAGAAAAACTAGAAGTCCTTCAACTGTGGTCATCCACATCCTGAAATTTTCTCTCTACCTAATCCTGCCTTAAGCCACAACAGAATAAATATATATCATTTATTTCTTTTTTTTTTACAAAACACATTTCTTCCAGCAAAACATACACATCCCATAGTTTTTTCTGTTATTTAAGAAAACTTGTGTAGCATTGCAGAGCGTGTGTGGACATAAGAGTGCACACATGCTAACTCCCTCCTGCACATACACACAGCTATTGTTGAAAACTTTGATTAAAACTTTGTAAAGGAAGTCCATCTGCCACAGCTCAGGATGTCCTGTTTCTGTGAGGGGCTTTGGCTATTGCTTGGCCATTTTCTCATTGAAAATGTAAGTAGGAAAGTTGAGAGCATGCAGTCTTGCTACTATTAAAACAATCTGATTTGGAAAGCGTGTTTTGAAGGGGTTTTTCCCTGCCAGCTGAGAATCCTGAGGCATGGAAACCTCCTCAGACACGGCACATTCAGTTTAAGTGTCCCCAGTTCTGGTGTTGTCAATGGGAAGGACTGGGGGAAACAATTTGTTCGGTAAGGATGGAATACAGTCTGGTCATCAAGATAATCTTGAAATACAGATGCTGTTCCTGAGAAATATCTGAGTCCCTGGTTGTCTTTCAATCCAAACCATAACACAGCCCAGCCAGTCCTTGTGGGCTCCTGGCAGTGCTGCTCCAGCAGAGCAGGTGGGCTAGAGTTGCTCCCCTGACCTGACTGGGTGCAGAAAGCAGCAGTGCTTCTTTGTGACCTGGTGGGTCAGAGCAGGTGGGCCTCATCACACTAACCAAGCATGGAAAATGCATGCTCCTGCTCCGGCGGAGGGAAGGAGCAGAGATCCTTGGCTTCTAAAGTACTGGGGACATAATTTGGGGTTAGCATCTATTGAAAATATATATTTGCTTGTTTTAAGAGACTGGTTGCTTTGTAAGAGGATGAAGGCAGCTTTGTGGCTAGTTTGGATTCTGATTTCATGTTGAATTATTCAAAGACAAAAATGTTCAGTTTTAATTTTACAGTTGATCAGTCAGCAAACTGCAGAAAGTCCCAAATCTCACTTCCACTGAGCAAGGCTTTTTCTCGTCCATGTTCCTCATTCAGAAATAAAGGGTTGTAGCAGCCACCAGAAGTAACAGATTACACTTGCATACAGTGGTTACAAATACCTTAAACAACTGTTCTTGGTGGGGACAGGTATCAGACCCAGCCAAACAAAACTAAATGCCACAGAAGTATGTCCTTCTACCAGGAAATGAAGAGGAGAGAAAGGGACAATGGGTGGAAAAAAGAAAGTCCATGAAGGGTCAAAAAAGTCAAAGCACCACTGGGGGACACAGAGCAGAGAGCACAACAACAAAAGAAACTTGGGATGGAGAAGGGTTATTAATAAAGACTCTAAACATCTAATTCTCCAGTGCAGGCCTCCTCCACCTCACAGTCTCCCCATCTCAGTACCATGTATCCAAAACGGAATGACTTCTGGTGTTTGTCACAAGACAACATTGGATGCTGTGGTAGGCTGGAAAAGACAACAGGGAGTAACTGGAAATAGAACAGCTTCTCTTTGCTATGCCTCTCCTTTACACCATAAAAAGCAGCACTGCCTACAACAGGAGAAAGAATAAGACAGCACTGCAGTCACCCTACGATCCAACAGGAAAGACAGTCTGTGGGCAGCCCTTCAGTTGGTTGCACTGGAGCAGAACACAAAACAGGCTTTTGATTCCCCTGTCCCAAGAGGCAGATGCACAACCTTCCTGCCCCACTGAGAGTACCCCAGCAGGCAGAGGGGGTGTAGCGTTCTGTGGGGTCCTATGCATAGTGTCCATCTGTAATACTCTCAGTGGGTCCCCACCATCAAATATTTCCCTTAACGTACTGCATGCAAAATTGTACAGATGCACATTAAAATCATATCACCATCTCATTCTTCTAAAAATTATTTCTGCCTACATTTCTGTAATGTGAGATAATTCACTTTGCCAAACATAGGACAGAGTGAGACTTGCTGGATGAAGAGGCAGCACTTTAAAAACAGGCTGTTTCAAAAAATTGAAAAGACATTGCACAGTTATTGCAAAATTTTACTAGAAATTAAAATAATACCTGGTCAAAACCCCTCAAACATACACAATAGCTACTCATGAAGCACTTTAATGTATTTTTTAAGTGAATATATTTCATTAGGCCTAAGGAAAATGAAAGGATGAATACTCATGACAATTAATTTTGACTATCCAGACAGTAAATCTATATGCTACAGCTGGGGAACTAAGAAACACAAAATAGGAAAGTGACTGACCCAGAGTCACCAATAAGTCTGTGGCAATTATTACCAGCACCCAGCTTCTAGATAGGAATTGGGTTTATCTTGATGAAAAGTGACCTACATAGAGTGGGGCAGAGACACACACAAACCAGTGAAACAGAGGTAGGATGTGACACAGAAAAGTAACTACACATTACGTGTGATTTAACTAGACTAACAAAACACACTCAGTCTTTTTCTTAAAGACCTTGTACAGGGTCGAGCCCCTTTCAGTAACATGTTGGCTGGGTAAGATCAGCGTGTTTGAAACCACTTGCTTTGAAGTCATGCAAACTCAATCAAATATTGACAAAATAACACTTGTTGCGCTGGTTGTCTTCAATATGACTCTTTAGCTCATAATAAGGGCTGCTGCTGCTACCCAACACCTCTTGCAAAAGCAAGTAAAAACTTAATTTTTAAAACGTCCACTCTCATCAATACGGTGGCCCCGAGTAAAAGGTTATTTGAGGAGATAGAGAAGGGTAACACACCAGCTGTCATTCCTTCCTTTCTTTCTCTTCTATGGTAAGGAGCATGCTGATGATATCAGGAAGTGAAAATTCTCCCTTTTGGTAGATTAATTGATTGTAGAGCTTTACAGTAGCCCCCCAAAAATAAGCAAATATACTTGCTAGCCTAACATTAAGAAATGTTCCCCGTGTAATCATAATGCAAGAAAAAGGTTTGCAATGCTTTTAGAGTGTAACAATTGAGCATTCACACTATTTAATTGTTTCACTAATAAAAAGGCACTATTACAAATATTTTTTTTTTAAACATGGATTCTTCCATGTGTTGAGACGTTGGCTCCTGTCACTGCCGTGTATGAGACACAGCCACACAGTGCCATCTACTGTTCTGTAGCCGTACAGGGAGGAACAGACCTTCCAAGGGATAGTCCAAATTATTTCCCAACAATAAACACGGACTAGTTTTGTTTTCAGCAATACAGTACTAAGCGACAAAACAAGCACATCTTACAGCCGACAAGGCAAATGCTATTCTGAACTACTGTTCACTCTTGCGGAGCACTGAGGAAATGACGAGAAAGCAAGAGAATGTCTGACTACAAAGTAAGCATCGTTTTACTGTCATCAGTAGGAGATAGTATCTTATTTAGAGCATACAGTATATTGCACAGAATCACATATTGCACCATCATCTAGAGGTTTGATCAGGTATCCATAAAAAACCAGAGAGGAGAGGTGAGGGAGCTAGAGTGAACAACTGATTAAAACGTTGCTTTGCTTCAAGGGCAAACACTCAGTCCTTAGGGCTGAAACATGCAGAGCAAATGCACAGGTAATTTTGGACACGCTTATCCCATACTATACAACACTGCTCCCATATTGCTCTGTCTAGTGACAGGATCAGACCTAATTTTCTGCTGCCTCAGCACTCAAATTGTCTCTTTAGTTTTTGGATCCCAACTAAAACCATTTATGCAATAGCCTACTAAATTTGGTATCAATCACAAATTCTACTGCCTGCTTACAAGGTGGTTGAGTTCTGCACTGGAGCACACACGCACAATCTCAGTGCAGCAGCATTCTACTGCGAAATACCACGTGGACTGGCTGCATCTCAGTTATGCTCTGTAAGGCTTAGGAAGTCTTTGTGCTGTTGCAAAGATGCAAAAGGGACAGAATCCAATTTGCTTTTCCATGCAGCATATAAGCTTCCTCTCAGAGTTTTGTATTTGAATTATCTGAAGTTGTATGTGCCCCAAACCACTGTGCTTTTAATCAAAATTCAGAAGAAAACCATTGACTCTGTTCAGGGAGTGTCATGATGACTGAAATACTACCAGCAAGCAAAACATCCCAAGGGAGGGCTTAGGCAGAGGGAACAGGATGGTCTTAGACCAGTTTTAAAACTTCATCATAAGGCTATAGATACCTGAAACACTGTGACACAATGTGGAGGCTTGCTGCTAATGAAATGCGAAGATCCTGCTTGTATTCTTTTTCCTTCAGAGGCTCTGGCACTCATTAGAACTCTCTGTGACTCGATTCAGCTCAATAACCTGAAAGAAAATTATTCATTGTTTCCATTTGGACACCAAACTGAGACAGTTCATGAAAAGATACGATGTATGTGTATGGAGGGGGCATAAGGGAAGGAAGTGGAATCGGGCAGCCCAGAATAGGGTGAATAACAGGGAGGACCAAGACATTCCCTTTTTGAAAAAACCCCACACTAACTAGATAGAAACATAGGACTCCTAGATTTTGTGGCTTTTCATCTTCATTTTCAGTCTACTTGCTTGCTGTGAAGCTGTTTTTCATCCCCTTCCCCAACAAGGAAATAAACCCACGCTCTGACTGTCTCTCATACCATCACGCCTGTAACAAACAGGGGCACGCTGCATACACTGCACGGGGCAGGGTTAGGCTGGTGGTTTTTATGCCTCTGTCACTAATATTTCTCCTGGCATGCTGGGCTGTCTGCTGGCTTTTTGTCCCTGAAACATTTTATAAAGCCACTACTAGACCTCTCCAGCTGCCCAGCTACATTATTTATTTAGATATGAAATAGTGCCTTCATAAAGATCCAAGCAGTTATTCTAATCCAAGTGCACAAACACTGACATATGTTAATGATCAGATCATGTATTGCAAAATGGCATGGCTGAGCATACAGGGACTGGGGGTACACAAGAGAAAAAGCTGTGGTAAGACAGCATACAGGTTTCTGCCTGAACACCGTCGCTCTGAAAACCAAATGAAGCACAAATGCAATTACTCATTAAGTGCACAGTCTTAGAACAGTTTGTAAAGATTATAGATATCCCCCCCCGACTGAGCAGGTTTAGCACTAGCTGAATCATTTTTATACACTCTGTTCTGGAAATCATCTAGTGACATCTCACACTCTTGACAGTTTGTCCAAAAATGGATGGGAGTCTTCCTATTAACTCTAGGGGGCAACCTAATAAACGTCAAGAGGTTTACTTGGAAATAAATGGTGAAAACAATCTGATAACTATTTGACCAAATTAATTCCATGCCTATTTTTGTTTCTAGGGTTTTGTTGATTTGCTTGGATAGAAAAAAGTAACAAGAATAAACACAACTGGAAACTGTTCTTGTGAGATACATCCTCCACTAAACAGCTGAATAACCATGTAGTCTTGGACCTAAAGACAACCTTCCTATCAAACAGGTAATCAGAGTTGTTTGGTCAGCAAATGAAAATGCTGCTTTAAGAAAAGGAAAAAAAGTTAAAATCTTAACAGCCTAACAGAAATTGCTGAGATTTAAACTGACACTAAATTCTTTAAGCTCTGCTTCTGGAAGATAAAAATATCTTTTACTTTCTGAGCCTTTTTTTTCCACTTAGCTGATCATGAAGAGAAGATACTGTAGATTTGTGTGTTGCTTGTACTGGAGAGCACAGCTGGTTTAGCTTTTCTGTCAGACCCCCAGGATCCTGTCTTTATAATGACTTTTTTTAAACACACAGTGGGTTTGCCTAAGCAAATTTAATTTGTATTACATTCTGGATCCAAAGGAAAGAAAAAGCAAAACCAGAACTCTGTCCCCCCCCAACAAACAAATAAAAACCCCAAACACACAACCCCCACCAAAAAAACCCAACCCAAAACCAAACCTCCAACACCACCTTTAGAAGAGAGGGGATTTTATTTTAAATAGTGTAAAACAGTCTTTTAGTCTGGTAAGGGTAAGAAATCAGTTTAAAAAAGTTGTCTCTGTCATGTAGGCTATTCAGATGCATAAGAGCAAGCCAAAGGTATGCACTGCCCTTATCAACAGCAAAGTAAATTACAAGTGCATATTGTTAAATAGTAAACTACAGGAGCTCATTTCCATGAAAAAATAGTTTTGGGAAAGAGAAAATAAGGTGACAAAATAAATCCTAATAAATCCAGATTAATTCAAAGTAATATATGATGAAAACATGAAGGCTTAGGGACAATATGAATAACAATTAGGTAGTTTAAAGAAAAATAATTACATTATCCAGAAGAAGGGGACTTGTGAAAGAATCACAGAGACAGACAGAGTATCAGGTGCAAACAGAACATGAGAAGGGAATGGCAGGTGGTTAAAAGCGGTTTCTTGGCATGACTGAGCAAAAAGATGTCCAGTTGTGAGGTAACTGCTCTTTAAACTGAAAAAAAACAAACGAAGAAAATTATGATAGAGTCTGAAGCAGTTTGGGGAAAAATTATAATAGTAACAGGTCATCAGTAGAGAAATGTATTCATTTACTTCTGAACGAATTGAAAAATGAGGTGATTTTATCTGTTAATAAAATCAGCTATTATGAGAAAAGGCTGGAAGAATCAAAATTTTGCAGTTGCCATTGAATAGGTATTAGAACAATCTGTAACTAGGATGATATGCTTCTGTGTCAGGTAAATTAATTGAGAAAATAATTAAATGAAAACAATAAAAAGATACAAGAGTCCTGATGAATGGAACCTGGATTTCTAAAGCAGGAAAATCATACCTCCAGCCTCTTTTGGGAGAATGACAAAATAGGACAAAATGTAACATCCTATTTTGACTTTTAGTAAGCCTTTGACAAGAAGCCTGACACAGAATACACCTCTAGGTTTAATCTGGGCACTATAGGTTTCAGAAGATTCTGTCAGGTGTTGGGTTTCAGTGAAAAACAGATAAAAGTACAATTTTGAGAGAAAGGTATCAACTGCTAACTGTGTTAGCATCAGGAGGGAAGGGAAAATTTCTAATTAACCCTTGGAGTGTGCCATCTCCTCTAAATATTTCTGTCCCCAGAGAACTAAACAAACCAAGAGATCTGCCAGGATTCTTGCTCTGTCCTACTCCTGTGTGGAAATAAAGGTATTGAATATGTCCCGTCCTGCCCACGTGCAACAGTTTGTGCTGAATTTAGTTTACGAGGCCCTGGCAAGTGCTTGGATTCAGGTGGATAGGACTTAAAATAGTGATGGAATGAGAGGGATGTTAAAAACTGATTAAGAAGGGGGGAAACAACAACTGCGGAAACCCTACCCTACTCTGAATAATACTGAGTATTTACAATTCCTTGTTCCTGACAATTCATTTTTAAAAGGTAACTCTTGTACAAGAGCAGAAAGGAGAAATAAAGTTTATTTGAAAAATACAGACTTAGTTCAGAGCTTGCTGAAGTCAGGGAAGGACTTCCGATGGCTTTAATGGGCTTTGGCTCAAGCCCTTACAGTGTAGCAAAGAAAACAAAATAAACTGAAGTGGGATTTATATCCCTACTATAAATAATGTATGTAATCTCAATTACTGGAGACAGTGTTTGTATATTTCTAATTTATCATTATTAAAGTGAGATTATGGCAGCTTTATGTGAGACAGAGGCAAATCTAGGTTATTACTGAGAGCAGTTCGTTTACGTTTACCACTGTGACTACCCAGGCGCTTCCCTTCATGGTTAAAATCTCAATCGTGCCCCCCTGTGGCCTATGGGAATATAGCACATGCCCATAGCGTAAGCACCTCTCAAACTAGACTGAAATTAAACAAAGAGCACAGATCATCCTTTTTTGCGTCGTCATTTCTCCTTCAAACTTGAAATATAAATTTCAAATAGCCAAGGCACAAATAAAACTTATTTCCTCTTCAACCTGTGCTTATTATTAGCTCTTGCTAAAACTGACAGCACTGAAGAAACAAACTTGGATAATAATGTTTCCCTCCTTGCCTCTCTTTAAGGATATTTACACGGGTGACAGAAGGCAGCTGTTCATGCAGGATGATCACGGCTACAGCCGAGCTCAGTTCAGTTCCATCAGGCACTGCAGTTATTATTGCTAAAAATGGGCTTTGTCCAGCAGAACTACCCATAACTCTGCCCTCAGAGGCAAGTTTGGCCCAGTAGATTAAGAGTTCTACAGCCCCACTGATCTCTCCCCGCTGTCAAGTATCAAAATGAAATTTGATAATAAAACAGCTTCAGGTATCTATGTAGTCTTTACGATAGAAAATAGCCAGTTTGACAGCTTAGAAAAGGTTCATCATCACCACGATCCTCAAAATGCCTTCCCAGGCTTCTGGATGGCAATGCAAATCCATGGCTACTGACCTTAACAGACAGTTCCAGAGAGAATAATACCCTCTCCCTTAAACAAAAGAAACTAGCAAATAAGATGCTTGCAGGAAATATGCCTGAAAATAGACAATCATACTACAAATGACCACCCCAAAAATCTTAGCAAAAAACCACACCACTTTATCTATGTATACAGGGAAACAAAACCAACCATTTGTGATATATTGTTCCTTTAAAAACTAAATTTGATGATATAATAAGGTTTGTATCATCTTTCTTCCTTCAGCACTCCCTGCCTTGCCTGGGAAAAATAATTTCCCTTCAGATTCATCCATGCAGGTTTAGGAAAAAAAGCTTCCAACCTGGTCCATTGTGTCCCTCAGCAAACTGTTCCACAGCATTGCCAGATCCTTTCTTATCGGGAACAAGAGAACCAACCATTAATTTTAAAAAGGTCATGTCATCAACTGTGTACACAGCCCGACTGGGTTCACTCTGCTGCTTCTTGCAGCAGCTGGGTGCACAGTTACCAAACCTTACCTTCTGCATTTTTCACTGTGTTTTCCCCAAGAAAGAATCCTTCCTTCCTAGCAACTTCTTGCTACTTATTGACATATTTATTTTTCAAAAAGACTGGTAAACAACAGACCCTTCTTTTATCAATTAAGCAGGCAAAGCAACAATGCAGGCTCCTAAGCTCCCCATCTGCCTTCCCCTTTGCTGAGATGGGAAGCAAACTGGTTGACTCTCAGCAGCTATCTGATCCGTTTGCTCTCCCGAAACTACCAACGAGAAGGAAATTAATGCCAACTGTGGAGGTGATTTTGTATTGACACTTTTCCAATAGAATCCAGACTTAGACCACCAATGTGTTTCACAGGGGACATCCACCCGTCATCAGATGGTTGTAATTTTCCAACGGCAACTGTTCTGGGATGCATTCAGCATAGTGAAAAAGCTAAGAAAGACTTGATTTCATTATCAATTTTTACACCACTAGTTCATCAAGCCAGGGCTGTATTTCTAAGTATACCAATATAAAACATCTTACTTAAAATTGTTACTTCAGTACAAATATACACCATAAATAAAACGCAATCAGTCTATAAATTATTTTGTAAATTATGTTAACCTGCTATACTTCCATCTACAGTATAGTTAGTTAATATTTCCTTTCATCCCAGCAGCCAAAAGGCTAATCCTCACAGCAGCTGTTACTACTCCAGTACAGAATGAATGTGAATTTAACCTCTCCTGGATATAGCCCAATAAATTCTGTTGTTTTTCTAAGCACTTCTGTGAATTAAAATGGATGTTGGTTTGCCATCCAAATTCATGAACAGGTCTGAAGTGGCTTTTAGGCAAGTCGCCAAATAACTTCCCAATTCCCTTATAGGGTATAGCTCTCACTTCAGAGATCTTCCGAGTAAGAATGGAAAAACAACATCTTCTCCATTTCCTCAAAATTATTTTTCACTTTCTTAGCATTATTAAAATAAATTATGCAAAAAAAAAAAAAAAAAAAGTTAAGGATTCATTTGCACTCTTCGATTCTCAGATTTTAACTTAATTGTACCAATATAAATATGAGAAGAATATGCCCTCCTGCAACCTTTCTGACAATGCAAAGGCCAGGATATTGAAAAGCTTGAATACAGAATTCAACCCATCACATGTCCTCGGATATTGAATAAAGTTGAAAACAGGCATACTCTCCAGCACAATGAAAATCTATTATCAGAAACACATATTTTTTCAGCTGATGCTTAACTTCATTCTAATGAAAACCAATATATGCTATAAAGTCTTCCTTTTCTTCAAGACTTCAATATCCACTTTCAAAAGTAATGTGAATTCAGACTTTAATTGGCAAAGTTATGAGCAACACACTAAACTTTAAAACAATTGGAAATCTACAGAGTTTAAGCACATTACTTGTGCCTCCACATCTTCCCTCCTGGAGGTGGAATATTTCCTGTTTCGGTAGGAAGTCATCAGCCAGCTTTCTTGGATGTGTGGCTTTTAAGACTTTAAAACCAGAAGCATTCAGAGCCCCTGCACAGTTACTACCTCCCACCTTTCACTGAATCACAGGGTGGTAGCAGTTGGAAGGGACCTCTAAGGCTCACCCAGAACAGGAGGCCCGGGATTGCACTGTCCAAGTGGGGTTGGAATGTTTCCAGAGCAGGAGACTACACAACCTCTCTGGGCAGCCTGGGCCAGGCTCTGCAACCCTCGAAGAAAAGACAGTTTTCTTCCTGCTCAGATGGAACTTCCTGGGTTTCAGTTTGTGCCCATTGCCACTTGTCCTGTTGCTGGGCGCCACTTACAGAAGTCTGGCCCCATGCTGTTTACCTCCGCCCCTTAGATAAGATCCCCTATCAGTCTCTTCTCCAGGCTGAACAGACCCAGGTCTCTCAGCCGTTCCTGCTCCGGTCCCCTCAGCACCCTCGTAGCCCTGAATCTCCACCTAATCTCGGAGCAGCCGCCCTTTACCAGTGGTTTAATCGCAGCACTGTGCGCGGCGACCTGGCTCCCCTGTATTCCGCCTTTGCTTCCCCGCTAGGCAAGACAGCAGGCCAGGCCGAGAGCCCTGCTGCGGCCCCTTCCCGGCCGAGGGACCGGCCGAGCGCCCCCCGCCCTGCTTCTCCTCGGGGCTCGCCCGCCTCGACCCCGCTCTGGCAGGAGCAGCGGAACGGGTTCCACCCTACTCTGGCCCTCACCTCCGCCTCGGCAATGCTTTAGTAACACAAACGCACTGGGAGCAGAGAAGAGACACCGGGGACGGTGTTTGTATCCCCTCTCAGGCGGGCTCAGGGCCCGGTGCCACCGCTCGAAGCCGCTGCTCCGCTGGGGAGAGCCGCTGGCGGCGGAGGGCGGAGACTCCATTTCCCGGCGGCATTAGAGGCGGCGCCCGGCGCGCGCCGACGCCGGAGGGGGGCGGGAAGGGAAGGGGCGTGTGTAAGATGGCGGCGCTCGGCGCGTGGGGCTCCGCGGCGGGGCCCGTGCGGCTGGCGCGCGTGGCGCGCGCGCTGTGGGGCTGGCGCGGGCGGCGGGGGCTCGTGCAGGACGTGGGGCCCGCGGACGGTACGTGAGGGGCGCGCGGAGGGGACGCCCCCGCACCCCGGCCGTGTCTCGGGGACCAGGAGCGCTCCCGTTCCCGAGGCGGGGGGAAGAGGGACGGGGAGGGCGGGAGGGGCTGCCGCGGGGCCTTCGCGCCAGGGGAAGGGGTGTCGTGACCGGGGCCGTCTCTTCCGCGTTCCCCTCTCCGTGCCCTCCCCGGGTTAACAGCGTGTGAAATCCTCCCGCAGAAGGAAAAGCCGCCAAGCCGTCGTTCGCAGATGAAGCGGTTCAAAACCTGCTCTACAAAATGACAGGGCTCAACCTGCAGAAGGTCTTTAGGCCGGTGAAGCAGGAGCTGAAACCGCCCAAGTACAAGCTGATGACGGAGGCACAGCTGGAAGAGGTGGGCTGCTCTGCTGCCCTTTGAAAGGAGTGCTGGCTTTAGCAAAAAAAGGCTCTTTCTGCCTCATTTAAATGCTCCTGTTGAAAGTATTTCAGTTTCTTTTCCTTGTTTCAGGTTATTTCCTAAATTAGTGTAAATCAGCGGTTCTTCACTTTAAATAGGCTTGTTTATCCAGTTTACTTGATTTTTACAGAATATGGAAGGAAATTGGATGCATTTTTTCTTGAGTGATGGGTTCTCCTTATTATCCTCTTTTCTTATGCTTCCTAATTGTGTTTAATGCCTTTATTTGCTATTTAAATTATAGCCCTGAGGCCCCTTTGATGGCTTTCTTTTTCCTGTTGTCTGACCATAGTCCAGGGTGACAGAAGGACCTGACTTAAGCCAGTTCTTCTGTAAACATAATAACAGCTATAAATAGAGATTGTGTTTTATCCTTTGGGGGAAATTTACCATGGAAAAACACCTGAAATAAACTTGGTGTTTGCAGTAGTATATGTAGATTTTAGGTTTGGAACTTCCTTATTCCTCCAGAAATTTGTTCAGTAGTAGGATGTTGTCCACATGCAGTCCATCTACCTGGAGATTAAATTAGTGTCACGCTTCTCAACTGCAGAAGCAAAATATATTTTACAAAACTCTCTTAAATGAAAATAGTTGTCCCAAAATTGTATGTTGGTCTCCCAATGGGATGATTTTTTTTAATTGTAAAATTAACCCACTTTTTTTTCCCAAGGCCACAAGAAAAGCCATTGAGGAAGCTAAAGAAAAACTCACCATGCCCCCTGTTTTGAATGAGCGAGAGCCAATTGATGATGTCTTAGCAGAAGACAAATTCCTTGAAGGAACTGAAACTACAAAATACGTGTTTACAGACTTAACTTACTCTGTTCCCCATCGTGTAAGTACAATGTATTATATTAAGATCTTTTCATTCTTAATTTCCAAATAAGCCTTAGGTTTTAATAAAATGTAGTTACAGCAGTTTGCAGAAAGGACAACTTCACATGGCAAAGATCTGCTGGGAAGCTGAGAATGAGAAATGAATTCACGGGAAGGCTGTGAAGAAAGAGTTGCCAAGTAGAATTGTGGAGAGTAGAGATTTCTGTCTCTAGTGAAACATCTAGATTGTCTGAAGTACCAGTAGTAAGAAGCTGGAAAAGTCCTTAGCAGATAGTTATGATTCTAGGAAGTCTCCATGGTTCAAATACATATATATATAGTGATGATTCTCTGAAATGAATTGCTAGGTCTTTCACCTATTATTCCATCCAAGAGTTTTCTCCAGGAACCTGCTATTTATTCTCCTGCCTCAGTGTATTGAAAACTTCCTCATTCCAACAGCCTCTCCAGTCTGCTGCCCTAAATTAAATATGCTTGTGAACAGGTCTGAGTATATTGTTTTATTTGTTGCATTTTTTGTTTTGCACTTGCCTTTCCTCGATTCTAGCACCTGCTTCTGAAACAGTTTTACAAGTACAAGACACTAGCATTCTCAATTTAGTTATGTGTTACTAAACGCGTAAAATGAGGCCAGCAGCAATGCTAACTCTTCCTCTGGGCATTAATTATGTCATCTGTCATAAATGTGACAGAGCTGCAGCTTTTAGCATGGCTGCATACAGAGATATGTCATACATTACAATTAAGGTCCAAACGTAGCACTTCATTAGCAGGTATGGAGGGAGAAGTGATGGATCTAGCACATAGCATCAATCAATTAGAAATTGATATTACTAGTATGAGTTTAGGTACAGAATGACTTTGTCAAATAAGAATCTTTTACAATGGCTCTGGCTACAAAGAAAGAAGACTTTGGGAGCTACTGGTCTTTTTTTACCTTCTTTTCAGGAACGCTTCATTGTAGTTCGAGAACCAAATGGCGTATTACGCAAAGCAACCTGGGAAGAACGGGACAGGATGATCCAGATATTCTTCCCAAAAGAAGGGCGCAGAGTTATTCCCCCAGTAGTATTCAAGGATGAAAACCTTGGGGTAAGGTCTTCCTGGTTTGGAAACTGATCGTTTTTACTTGTGCTCTGATAGTGGAAATGTGCTATTTGGGCAGAGTAGCTCTGAATAAGCTAGTCTGCTTGTGTGTTTTAAGCTGCTTGGATTCTGTTTCAAACCATTTTTTATAGTGGTAACTTAAGTTAATAATACTTGTAATAAAGCTCCAGGTTAGGACTAGGTAAATCCTGGGTAGGTGTTAATATTCTGTCATCCTCAAAATCCATGTTTACTTGTTATGCGGTGATGAAATTTTATGCTTCATCTGGAAATGGGAACTGCTGTTTCAGAAACAAAAGTCAGGAGACATTGTCATCAAGGCAGTTCCTGTCCTTTTATCTATTTTGTCTTATGATTAAGGCAACACTCGCTTGAAGTGTTGCCCAGAGCAGAAGTATTATGGCTGCTGTTTGGAATTTAGAGAGCTAGAATGGTGTGATGCAGAATCTATTCCTGAGTTTGAATTGTTTTAGACAGTGTTTCAGCAAGACCGTCATGAGGACATCCTGAACTGGTGTATTGCCCAGTTTGAGCCAGATTCACCGGACTATATCAGAGTGAGTTCATTTTGGTTTGTTGTTGTTGTGTAGTTTTTTGTTTGGTTGGGGTTTTTTTTTGTGTGTGTGTGTGGTCTTTCTTGGGGTTTTTTTGTTTTGTTTTGTTTTGTTTTTTTTCCCCCCTCCCCCCCCCCCCAAAAAAAAAAAGAGAAGTATTACTGAAGAACTTTAGAGTTTGTTTTGTAAACATAAATATTATCTGGGGATCACAATTGGTGTTCGTATGTGTTGTTTTATTCCCAATAATACAGTATCTGTTATCCTTGTGCTAAGTTGGTTTTTTTACCTGCAGAAAAGTAAACCAGGATTCTGTTTAATTTTCTGGAGTATAGAAAGTGTTACAGATGCATAAAAACATCTTTATACAGGTATTTTAGCTATCAGAACAAAACTGATGATACACCCCTAAGTGTCCACGAGAGCTGTGTTACTGAAGTCATGCTGACTGCTCTGTTAGGATTTGAAAGGTGCAGGGAGATAACAGATGAAGTCTGATAACTGAGGAAATACACCTGAGAGCACTGTACACCCACTATTATTTTTGACAAAGACCAAGTAGAAAAATCTCCTTCTAGCTGAAATATTTAAATTTAGTAACTGTAGTTACTGGTGACTGTTACAGTCTCCACTTGCCTTTAAAACACTTGTCTTTAAGCTGTAATAATTTCTGAAATCACTGAGAATGGAACTTCTGCTAGGCAATTTTGCAAGTACCTTTTCTTAAAGGAAAATGTCACCTCTTTAACTTTTTTCTCTTTAAAGAATAGATTACTACTTGACAGCAGTGAACTGAAGGTTCAGAGGTTACATCCTTCCTTTTCAGTACATAGTATTTAGCTTCCTCTAGCATAAAGATGCCTGTGCCCAGGTACTAAGAACTAGGTAATCCCAGTGTTACTCTGAATTATAACATGGTTAAAGCTTTAAAGGTAGCAGGGTTCACCCTTGGGCTTACTCTTGTCTGAAAATAAAGTCAAAGTGAGAGGTGGGGGGGAGAAACTGTTATCAGACTCTAGTTATGCTAATAAAACTGAAATCTCTGTGTACAGGTTCATCATCGGACATACGATGACATTGAGAAACATGCCAAGTACGATCTGCTCCGCTCAACGAGACACTTTGGAGGAATGGTATGGTACCTAGTGAACAGAAAGAAAACGGACGGCTTACTACTAGATATGATCCACAGAGACCTGTGAGTGATGTTTGTCACATTAATTCTGCTTATCTAAACAAACAGAAATCAACAAGTGCCCTTGTTTGAAAACACAAGTAGTATTTCTGCAAGATGTATGGCAGTTTCCATTTGGATGAAATTGTAGGCTAGTTGTAACTTTTAGCTATATAGATGCTGAATGGAAGCACTAACAACAGGCCCTGGAGCTGCTGAGTATTAAGCTACGTTGCTGCAGAAATTGGCCATTTGTAGTGGGGTTTCCCCCGGTAGTTGTCAGTACACTTCCAGATCCAAGCACCACTGGTCTCAACGCCTAACAGTTTTATACTACTGGGCTGAGTTTTTAAGATTGACACATGCTGCATTTGAGAGCAATTCCTAAGTAGCTTAGGAACAGATAGATATATTTTCTTTTTAAATGGATTGATTCCTTTTAGGTATGCTGTTAAACTTGCACAGAACTCCCTGAAGCAAACAATATGCCACTAGCAAAAAAAATGCCCCTAGCGTTAGGAGAAATGCGTGCGGTTACAACTCCCAGTTGCAGTGTTGGTGGCATTTGTTTCCTACTGTTGAAGTTAGAAACTTTAAACAGGTGATGGGGGTGTTACTTTTAAACCTGAGCATATGAAGAAATATAGGAGAGTTCCGATTTTGGAATGGTTAACGGGAAAACTCAAGTATTTGTAATATTTAAATCACCAGAGCTTAGAGCGTCTTCATTTGCCACCAACTCCCTTTGGCTTACGCTTGTGTGTAGGTGAAGCTCCCGGTCCAGTTTTCAGTTCAGCCAAGGGCAAGCTGTCACAGAATTTCTAATACTATGGTAGTTACTGCGGTCAGTGTTAGAAAGTTTCTGTTCAGCAGGGCTGGTCCGCCAAATACTTACCAGGTAGTTAATTGTGTTTTACAGTGAGATGTCAGCCTATACTGCTGAACAGAACATCAGGCTTAAACTGGAGTATGGATACATTTATGTGCATCTTGGTGTTTGTGTGTGTCTGCTCTTCTTGTGAAGCCATTGCAAGAGATAATGGGAGGCCGGTTTAGCTCTAGTTTGAGGACTGTGGACGCAGTGAAAGCAGTCTATGGAAACATGTGGTGTGCAAAGTACACATCCTCTCAGTACTCTTAAATAATTGCTACATATGGGCTTTTATTTATTTAGGGTGGATGATGCTACAAGTTTAATTACACTCTATCATATGCTTCATCCTGAATGTCAATCAGCAAAAGAAGCTAAAGAAGGGAAATTTGAAGGAGTTGATCTGATCAAGGTATGCTTTTCTGTTTTAAGGCTACATACCTACAGAAGAGAAAGCTTTTCAGGAGCAGAAGCTTATTTACTAATCTGAATTTCTCCTTACCTTAAGTATTTGCTTCTCAACTACAAGCATTGTGCATGCCAGGTTGTTTTCGTTGTTTGCTTTTTTGAACTAGACATATGAGGATTTCAGATGTAGCTGGCTCATCCACCACTGGAATGAAGTCTCATTATGCAAGATTAATGTACATTAATCTCTCTTGCCATGTTTGCAGGTGTTTGCAAAAACTGAATCACAGAAAGAAGGTTATATCCAACTGGCCCTCCAGGCTTATGAAGAAGCAATGGCTACATCTACAGCTTCCTGAAACAAATTTCATTTCAAGTTTTGTCTGTTTATAAACATTCTCTGTACAGGATTCTGTAATAAATACTGTAAACAACTACGTGTTCTAACAAATTTTTTACTAATATAAAGCTGCATCAGCTTATTATTTTCAACAGTTCTGTAAATGAACTTAGAGAAGTCCTGACACTTGTTTTGAGGTGACAATATACCGTGCATTTAATTCCTCGAATCTAAACAATAGCCTATGACTCATTTTACTTGTTGAAGAAAGGCAGGTTAAAATACCAATAAGCTTGGCTCTTGTTCTCCTGTTTCCGATATCTGCAATACACACTCTTGAAGCTGGGTTAAGAATAGTAGAACTATTAGTCAATGGAGAATTGAGGAACATAATGTTTAAAAGGGTTTATTCAATTGCTTGATACATGAAAGCATTTTTTTAGTATGCACAGGAGCAGGCCTACATCTTGTATTTTGACATATGGTTGCTGTGTCTACCCTTTCTACATGTACATGGTCCACTTGCAGTATAAAAATCAAATTAACTTGGAGCAGAGTCCACAGACCTTCATTCCTTTGTTTGGCAGAATTGATTTGGTCATCTAAAAAGTATGTTCACTCATCTAAGATCTCTTCATCCAGATTGATATCTGTGGTATCAATATCCTCTAGATCCAAGTTATCTAAGTCATCTTCTGAGTCCAGCAGCATCTAGGAAAAGAAGAGACTAGATGAAGGGGATATGGATCTGGTTCCATGTTACCCAGTTTGTATGCTCTATGCTTCTGAAGTAAGATAGATTTGCACGTTCTGCAGAAGGCCACGCTGAGGCAGTCAGTGTTAAGATAAGCTATAGAGAAAAGCTGCCTTCTTGGTAAGAAAGCATCTCTCTGAGTTGCAACTTTTCACCCTGTTCTGACCAAATGTGTTTGGACCACATCCCTTCATTCCTTGTAAATCCACAAAGGCTGGTTTGTTAATTAATCTGGTTAATTAAATTCATCTGCAAACTGGTCTATATTACTGTGTACAGGAAACCATACGCTGTACTGGTCCTAAGCTGTCTGCATCTATTAATATAGAAAGTGACATTTTCCACTAGCTTGGCTTAATCACATCATTAGTTGATTTATCATGAAATTAATTTAGTGTTTGCACTTCCCTTCATAAACATTTATTTCAGTACCTTTTGATCTCTTGTTGGAAGTACATCAGAATTCTGCAAAACAGTCTTCACTTCTTGTTTAGGAGACGGAACTGGTTCTTCCCCCTTTTTCTAATCAGAAAGATTCCTTAAGTTCTTTTGAATTTAAACTCTTTCAATAAAAGGAAGTCAACAACAACAGATCTATAATGCCTCCTCACCCTGTGAGGTTCTTTTCCAAAGTTTCCCTCAGCAACTCTTGAACCACAGCTCCAGTGAGCAGTCCAGTCACTCCACGGGAGGCTACTGTTTCCCCACCCAGTTTATTTCAAGCAGTTGAGGACAAACTGATACAATGAAAATAACCCTCAGAAAGTATCAGTTAATTTCAACTACTGAAGTGCTGCTAGAAAGTGAGTGCAAGGAAAGAGTTTAGGTTACTTGAGATTGTCTCAGGAGTTTTAGCAAAGGCAGTAAGTGTTAGTACTGCTGCTGGGCTTTGTTTTCCATACCCTGTAATGGTTTTTGTATTAAGATAATCAGTACCATTACTGAATTAATGGTATTGTACTTAATTAACTGTATTTAGGTTATAATTATCTTGTACAAAACTTCTCATATTCAGCCTGAGCTGTAAGAGAACTGTTGTTTAAGGACTTGTGTGCAATCACTAACTGAATGCTAAGATACGCTTTCAACTAGTCTTGTTTTCAACTTCTAATGCAAATTAGTTCTACTTTGTTTTAGGTAACTTGTACAACCTTCTGGATTTTTAAGAAATGTGATCACATTTAATTTTGCTTTAATGCTTGTTTTGATACAGAAGAAGCAAACAGGCAATAAAGCTACTTCAAAGTAATCCAATTTCTCCCAAGTACCAACAAAGTTTTGTAGTGCATCTTCTATGAGGAAAAAAATAACAGAGACAGAATGGAAAGCTGTGACTTTGTTTCTCAGCTTCCACAGCAGTTCTTTTAGAAGTTTAGAGCCTCAAAGAGCTGTGCCAAGATCACTATCTTAAAGAAACCATCACATTCAAATGTAAAGTGTATTTGACATGAACAAAAATTAGAAGCTGTCATATTCTGCTTAAGCTCTGAAAAGCGTGTGAAGTGTTCATTTCAATCTGCGTGCGTATACCTTAAGTCATGAACTTACTGCATCATACTTGGACAACTGGAGGTGGTAAAAAAATAAATCAGTTTGAGTTACCTCAGACATTGATTAGAACATACTCTCAAGTAATTAAGTGGGATTCCTGATGAGTTACGGAATAGTTCTAGCGCACAACCATGCACACTACTAAAGAATATAAAGCATTTAATTGCTGTTACATGCAAGAGTTTCTAGGTTCCAAATACTGAGTTTTTAGAAAACTAGAAGCAGTTGAGGTGGTATTTATAATTGAAATTGGTTTTCTCTTGGATTAATTCAATGGTAAGACTATGATTGCTCACTAATGAAAGATGACTCAAGATAAGTAAACACACAGAAGAAATGAAGTTAATTCTTGAGTGGTTACAGAAGAAGATTAAGAAGAGTCAGAGGCAAATAACAAGGAACTCAACTGCAGTGCTTACAGTCAAGCCAGTAAGGGCAATAATTTGTCCATTACTGGTGAAATACTGTATGGTAACATCTACCCTGGAGAACAGCAAAACTGCCTCTTTCTTACAGTTCATCATTTAGTAGTAACACTGACCTGAGGTGTCATTACTCCAGAAGGCTCAAACCCTTTTGCTTCTTCAAGTAAGTTTCTTTCTTCATTTGGCTAAAAGTAAAACCAACAGAAACACCAAAACATGTGTTCATGGAATGTTTAAGTGGTTGCACTGTCCTGTCTAAAGCCGATTTTACTCAGCACCAAACTTATACAGCCAATGAGAACTCCCACTTCTTACTTACAGTAACGAGGGGGTATTCCCTGGCTGGCCGCAAGTCATCAAGACTTTGTTTAACGTATTCTTCAGCAACAAAAGCTTCCTTTAACCCAGGGAAAAGATTTTCATATTCTGTAGGATCAGCAAGGGACTCGGCAGCTTTCTGGTTGACTTTAGAGAGATTCTCCCGCCACAGTTTAACAACCCTGGAGATGCAAACCTTATTTGTCATACACAGCTAATTTCGACAACTCTATTCATGCTCTGCATATGCTTTGAGGTTACCTTGAAACTTGGCTTGGCAAATATGTCCGTGCAAGAAAAGCAGCTTCTGGGAGACGCCCAGTTTTAATCAGGAGTTCCAAACATGAATCGAGCCTAAAAGATGATTAAATTTACTGGTTAAAAATCACATTTTAAAAAGACTAATTTTTTGTAATAGGTTAGCTGTTTATTCTATTACATTAATTTAAAATCTGAAATGAAAGCACTTTAGAAGTTGCAGCCATCATAAAACAGAATCAGCTTTTCTGAAAAGGTATCTGCCACAATCTTTCTCTCAGAAGGTTTAAGTTATCCATATTTAACCATTTAAAGAACCTGAGCTTCTTTGTACTCCAAAAAGAACAGAAAAATCTGGATCTCTTGCTTGCTACTTACTTTCCCTGCAGGAAGTAGCTCATAAATGCGACATTGTTCTTGCCATCTTTTTCTGCTCCTTCAGCCAACTTATTCACCATGTTGGCATTTCCTGAAGCTGTAGCCAGGAGCAGTAGTCCTCCATAGTCTTGTGCATGGTGGAGACACTCCTGGGCTAATCCAAACTGGCATTTACTAATGGCAAGCTCAGCAAGTTGCTTCCATTTCTGTTCTGACTAATGGCACAAAAAGGGGAGAGGGAGAGAAAGAAAAACACAAGATGTAACTGACATTTCTGAACAATGTCTAAAGATTTTTCAGAGCATTCAATATGAAAATCTAAGTTTACTTGTAGAGGTAACTGTACTTCATCAGCACATTTGTTTTTCCTGTGAGATGCAACAATTACTGCAGTTTCACAAAATGATGCAGTGCATATTATACACAGATAATTACCCAGCTATGTTATTAAATTAGATAAGTTTATTTTTTAATTTTTACTATTTAATTAAATAAGTTTATTAAACATGGAGGGAGGAAGTAGAAATACATTTTGGAAACTTAAACGGTAACAATCTCTTAAAACTTCCCAAGTTCACCTTTGGTATGTAAGAAATGTATTTGTGTCTAACAAAATTAACATTCCTTATCACTATGTTTTCCTTATTTTACAACAGGAACTGTGAGATCAGTTCTCTAAAAAACATCTTTGGGATAAATCACTGCCTGTCAGTCTTCCCAGTGCAGCAGTGCACATTTACCCAGGCTAGAACAAAGGCCAAGAGGAATCATAGGACTGAACTCATTGGTAAATAGTGGAGATGAAGGCTTGGTTCTTGGTTCAAGTTTTGTATTCTCCAGGAGATCCTGTAGCTTTCCAAGCATCTATCCCCATCCCACAGCATAGATTCCTTTGCGCTACAGGCAGAACAACAGTGAGGAAGTTGGAGGCATTTTTATATAGTGTTCAGGGAGCTCTATTGCATCCCCACATACCACTGTCTTTTGCTACACAGCCTCTTAGATTCCTGCCAATAGTCAAGAATTAGTATGAATACCAAAAATTTTACACTTACCTCTGCTTCCACTGCAAGCTGATAGGCTATTTTTAATTCTCCTAGTTGAAGAGCAAGTTCAAAACGATGCTCTGGATCTGTAGATACTGCAAGAGCTTGTTGTTTGAAGCCCTAAAATAAAAATTTCAAGTAAGGCTGATCTATCAGGACAAAAGCCCTCCAAGCAGAAGGCTACAGTATAAATCAAATAAATGTAGACGATTAACAAAAGTTTATGCTTACAGGTAAGATTATCTAGTTTTGCTTGGCAAATTCAATAGAAATGTGAATAAACTGATTTCTTAAGTTTTGATAACTAAAATTGGTTTTCTTACCTGTTTTTCAAGAAAATGTGCAACTCTGGTTCTCTGTTCTTTAGGAATTGTGGGAAGAACTTTGTCAGCCATACTGAAATCTCTTCTCATCACAGCAGTTTGATATTCAAGCACTGAGACCAGCAACGAGTAGCTAACAATATTTAGCTCTTTATCACCCAAATAAAGCCGGTTGTCCTTAGGGATATACCCCAAAAGATACATTGTTCTGAAACAAAACAAAGAATATTATCTTGAACAGATCCACTACCAAATAATCTACTAAAAAAACCAAATACAATAGCTCTTGTGGTATCAAGAATATTCACATGGAAAATTCTACTTTTACTACACGTACACTTTCATATAAGACTGTTTATTCCCTTCAAGATTACATTACTGCCACAGAACATAAGAGGTAGTAGTAATGCATGGTAAGCAGGTGATAAGGTTCAGCTTGTCATAACTTTGCTGAAAGAAGCTTAACACTTGCTTATAACCTGATGCAGCGACTTACCTGTCTAAATGGGCAATAGTGACAATTTCTCCTCCGACGTAGTAGTTGAGTCTGTTCACAGAACTGGTGTAAATAAAGCAATCACCAACCCACAGGCCTGTTTTCACTATCTCCTGAATCTCACCAAGTACCTGCAAATTAAGTTTAATTTAATTAGATAAGTAAAAAGTACTTTCAGAAAGCAGTAAGACTATTGCATTTTCAAATGAATATTCTATGCTTAAGTCAATAGGTGGGCAGATGGCAAAAAATCTTATATAAGAATTGTAAATACTTAAATAATGATTTTAGTTTTACAAAAATTTTGTAACATGAAATCTCTACCTTAATACTGACCTAAACCAATTACAAATCCAGTAAACAAGCACCAAACTAAACAGTAATATAAGAAAAATTTCACAAGGCAAGTTGTTTTTCTGACATTTCACAGCATGAGATTTTTTTACCTTGTTCTCAAATTTCAGTAACATTTCAAAACTTGAAAATTGCAGGAAAAGCTTAAGCAATGTAACCGTACTACCCCAAGCGTGTGCTTTAACCAGTAATTCTGAGAATAATAAACAGATGTCTGCAGAGAATCACAGGCATCAAGGTTTGTCATACAGTGATTCCAAGAGGGACACTCTTCTCAGGGAACCCAAATTAAGAGTGTTCTTCAGGCAGATGCACACTGTGTAAACTGGAGTCCAGTGTTCTGGAAACTAAAGCCTAATAGGAGTATGTTAAGGACTACATTTACTATATTCTGGGAATATGTGCTTTGATGATCTCTAATTCAGTTTCTTAAATAGAAGGTACCTCAAAAGCATCTTCAATTCCATCTTCAGTGACACCTTCGTGTGTTTCTTGGGCTGCTGCAACTTTTTCTGACAGGTATTTCAAAATGAAGAATGACTCTTCTGTGGCAATGCACACAAGCTCACCCGAGTCAGACCAGAAAATCTGTATCATTAGAATCAATAACAGCCCTGTTTTAGAGATCCCAGATTAAGAAAGAAGGATATATAAATTAAGGTTAAAACATACTAACTAACAGAAGGCTTTAGGACCCAAGAACCCAATGCAGAGAGAAATTCCACCCCTTCTGCTACGTGACTGAACTGAAAAGCTATTACTTACGATTGATAACTTGGTTTCATTCAAGAAAATAAGCAGTCTAGTAAAAAAATTAAATCAGTAAACACCATCACATACATATCTTCAGTCCCCCATCTAGAAACTTACATGTTTGGGCTGAATTTCAATTCTGCGAATCAGTTCTGTGTTTTCCCAGTCGTAGAATGCCAAACCATTAACGGATCTGACCCCCAACAGGAACCCACCATAGATGCCTGCAAGAATCATAGAATCATTATGGTTGGAAAGGACCTCCAGGGTCATCAAGTCCAACCTTTGTCCTAGCATTTCTCAACCACTACACCATATCCTCAAGCTCCACATCTAATCGTTCTTTAAACACCTCCAGGGATGGTGACTCCACCACCTCCCTGGGCAGCCTGTTCCAGTGCCTAACCACCCTCTCAGTGAAGAACTTCCTCCTAATATCTAATCTAAACTTCCCCTGACGCAACTTGAGTCCATTCCCCCTCGTCCTGTCATTACTAATTTGAGAGAAGAGACCAACACCAGCCTCTCTACAACCTCCTTTTAGGTAGTTGTAGAGGGCGATAAGGTCTCCTCTCAGCCTCCTCTTCTCTGGACTAAACAAACCCAGTTCCCTCAGCCGCTCCTCATAGGGCATGCTTTCCAGCCCTTTCACCAGCTTTGTTGCCCTCCTCTGCACTCACTCCAGCACCTCAATGTCCCTCCTGTACTGTGGTGACCAAAACTGGACACAAGGTGGAAGAAATCCACTATATGCAAAAACTGCACTAACATAACAATTTTAGAAGTATTTACCTTCTGCTCCAAAGTCAGGTTTGAATGACTTCTTCTCTTTGAAATTTTTAAATATCTTTACAACACTGTTGCTTTCCCTGATTGCATATCTAAATAGAGATTGCATTGGAAAAAAAAAAAAATTTATTTGACTTCCAAAGCAGCAAATTACTAAAACTGTAAGCTGATACAAAACAATTGCATTTGAGTTATCTTCAAAAATTAGTGGAGTGCTATGAATGGAAAACTTTAGAACAAGACAGTTATTGTAATTTCATTATCCTCACAGGATTTCGCCTTCAGGCCAGTTTGTACAGCCTGAAGACAAGCAGCAGCAAATTTAACGTAATAAAAAGGAAAAAAATTCTGCAACACTTACTCTGAAGAATCATGTGCCCATACGAACTCCTGTGCAGAACCAAAGCTCTTATTTCTCAGAGCCATAGCTGTGTAGATGATGTATTCACCATCACCACAAACTACTACAAACCTAGAGCAGGACAAAGATGCATTTGTCAGACATCCATGTTCAGTTCAAGAGGCATGATCAAGTAGACAAATTCTCTGAAAAGCCCCTCGCCCAATATAATCACTGCAAATGCAGACAGAATAAAAGGGTTTTATATATTCAAAGTGTCCCAGAACTGGATTTTCCTCCGCGTCACATTGCTAGCAACTCGCTACTTCCTCTTCCTTCTGGTCCCTGCTGAGCAGCTTTTGTACCTTGTAACCCTTTACCTTTTCTTTAATTCAGCCTATCCGTTAACAAAAAACAATTGAAGAAAAGTGCTGAAAGAATGTGGTTTGCTGCTGTAAAAGGTAATAACCTTATACGTTTTGTTTGCATACTTCTTCCCCTACCCAGAAGGTCCAACCAGTCTGTTTAAGCGGCTCTTATGGGTGAGGCCCATCTATTACTGTGATTTCAGTGCCTTGCTCTAATACACCTCTTCTCCATAGGCACTCAACCACCAGCACACACACAACTCTTGCACTTAAGAAGTTTTTCAGTGTAAAAAGTCAGAAAAGCTGAAGTATTTTGTTCTAAAAATCTCTTACCGTCCATTAGGGTTGTGCTGAATTGTCTGGGGATAGATTTCACAGCTCCCCATATCCTTTACAGCCAGTGGCAATCTTTCTCCATCTTTGATCTCAGCATCTCCCATAGCTTTCAAGTTAGCCTGTTGGACTTCTGAATGTTTAGCCCAAATAATTTTTCCATTTGCATCCATGGACATTGCTGGTTCTTCACGACCAAGCTGGGAAGCATAACATAAGAATTTAGCAGACTGAGAAAACACATTCTTGATTTTATTTTCAGTTGAACTTATTCAGTCCAATACCCGTCTCTGTCTAAAAACGCCAATTAAAATGCCAAATTTTCAGTATTTTACCTCTCACAGAACCAGAAATCAGTTGCTCTGTACACAGGACAGTGAAGAATCACTTTCTCATTTCAAAACATTAGTTGTACCTTAACAATAATGCTGCCTTCATCGTATCCCAAAGCCACATTGTTGGATCCTCTCAAACTGGCCACACACCACACTCTCTCCATACCGTAGTTGAGGGTACTTTCCAGGCGGTAAGTGCTTGAATGCCAAATGCGCACAGTTCCTAAGGGAAAAAAAAAAAAAAGAAATAAAGAAACACATGCCTTTTATCCCTTGTCTCAGTGCGAGGGCAGGTCTGTAACCACACCACAAGAAGAGTTCTCCCACAAGTTTTTCCCCTGTGCTTTATCACAAAATACAAAATTACCATCTTCCGAGCCTGTGATAATGATGGGCAGTTCAGGATGGAAGCTGACACACGACACGTTTTGAGCATGTCCTTCCAGTGTTTGTACACAGGTTTTGTTCTGGAAAAAGAAAAGTTGTCAGTACAGGTACAGATAATAAATATATTGCTATGTTCTTACATTCGCTTCTTCAAGTCTCCCCCCAGATCCCAAATTTATTTGAAAATTTATTTCTTTGAGTAACACTTATTTCCAAGATGCTCAAACAGCATTAGACATTAAAACCTATGATCGTATGGAGTTAATTTCTCCTCCCTAGAAGAAAATACTTATTTCCCTTGACATAGTTGATTTCCTCTATTTTGAGATGGGTTTCTGTCTAGATGATGTGCTTTCTCAGAGCTATGCAGCACAACAAACTAAAGGAAGATAGAAAACTCATTTTGCTGCACAGAAAAAAAAAAATTACCAGAGAAAGACATCTGTCTCATTACAGGTGGTCAGATCTAACACTTTCTGTTACAAATGTTCATACACAGGGCTGTGAAAGAAAAGCCTACTCTGCTTGTGACAGCTAAGATCAGACCAGATAACTGCTGTATTCAACTGTACACGGTGGCAAAACTTCCAGCACTGTTAAGAGTAATTACTGCAGTGCATACTTAAATTTACAGCACTAGCTTTAACTTCTGAGCTTGGATTTACTCTAGGGCAACGTGCTTTAACACCCACAAAGTAACAAATTTTGTCTTGCCCTTCTGGCCATTCATTCAGTTGTGCACAGGAAAAAAATTATGAGCTCTAGGTTCCAGCAACAGAACTGAACCCCTGGATTCAATCTCTTTCCTGTACAGCATTCAAATAAGTCACTTCATGACTCCTGCAAACTGCCAAGGAGAAGCACTGAGTGCATGTGCACACACAGGTGCCTGCGTAAACAGGCATAAGATGAAAAAGGAGACCGGGAAAGGAATAAAGTTAAAAAAAGAGAAATGAAAGAACAGAAAGAGTTGAGATATGAACAATATTTACATTTGCACATAGAAGAGGAACACCATAATCCACCAGTCATTAAATACTTCCCCTCCACTTCCTTCTTTCCAGGGTGGGGTGAAGGAAAAAAAAAAATGTTAAAAAAAGGACATCTGCTGGTGTATTCGAGTCTTTCCCTCTTCTTCTATTTCTCCACTAACAGTTTTGCTATGGCAGCCTGCAAAAAAGCTAAAGAAGAGTTTAATACACACCTGGTAGTCCCAGATCTTAACCAGTCGGTCATCAGCACCTGAAATGAGATAGGGCTTGTCTCCTCCACTGTAATAGTCAATGCAGTTTACTCCTTTCTCATGGCCTTCCAAAGTAAAGTTAGGTGAAGAGGAGCCGAGCTGCCACACCTTCCCAGAGAAAGAACAACAAACCCAGGCAAAGGTAGTTAGCCATCTTCTGCATCCAAGTCAACCTTGTGAAACAGTAGGTAAATGTACTTTATAATTCCAAAGATACAGAATATGTAATTCCAAGGACATGAACTACTGCTTATCAAACCACCAATCCTCTCCCCATAAATAACCAGAAATAATATGCTGAGTTGCACACCACAGAAGTGGTTTCTTTCAACTCTTTTTTAAGTACATATAATCATAAGACACTGTTTGTAAGAAATACTGTTTATCAAATTAACTAACAGACCTAAAATAAGCAATCAGCTATTTGCACACACAGGCTGCCCTCACTGTGTCCTGAACTTTAATTTTTCTAGTTATATTAAATGAATGATAAATCTCATGCTAATGAGGACTAGAAATTAATCCAAGGTGTAGATACACTGCTATTTTCTCACAATTCTCATATCAAATCAACATTTATACACACTTAATCTCAACATCTGAGGATGTACGAAATCAGAAGTGACTTTTTACAGCCAATATCCTGATAAATTTAGAGGAAGTCTCACAGCTCAGATGACTGCAAATCTGTAGTCCCAGATAATAATAACAGTTTCAAAGCAAATGAGACTCATTGGGGTCTCCTATGAGACTGAAGATACCTTTGGAAACAATTCAATAGCTAGACAGCCAAGGATACGAAAATAATGGCAGAAACACTTTTTTTTTTAATGCACACAGTAAAGGTTACGATGCCCACTATATGTGTATGTGTATATATATATATATGTATAGTCAGTTATCCCAAACTCCTCATGGACAGTGTAACAATTACTCCTCCTGAGTATTTCTGGGTAATCCAAATGGAAATGCAGCACTTTTAGCAACACACATTTCCATGATAAGGGGTGACAGGTAATCTGGTAAATTTACTGAATTACTTAGTAAGTGTAACTACTAGGTTACCAAGTAGTATGTCAATGCAAAGCTCAGGTCTTTCTTCAATTAAAATCCTATTGCACCCGCTTTTAAGAATTCTGACCCATTGTCCATACAGTATAACAAGTTTGTGTGCTCTGTCTGGTAACTACTTAACTAAAAGAACCCAACCACCAAAACAGTTTCTGTACCTTGATTGTCCTGTCCAAAGAGGCACTGGCAAACTGATTATTGTCTTTTGGGTTTATGACAATCTGCATGACATAATGGGTGTGTCCTTCAAACACCTGAGAACAAGACCATTTCTTATCCCAGTCCCAGAGCTTAATAAGCATGTCATCTGGAAAAAAACAAACAACAAACCAAGCTTCAGTTAATTATATTCTGATACCTACCTTCTGAAATTACATAATCCTTAAGAACATCAACTTAAAGCATCACTCATTCCTTCCCCCTAGAAAGCAGACACTGCTAATACTCATTATATTTTTCATCTGCATGATTACCTGTCCTTCCCTGCAGAAGGACCACAGGGACTACAAGTTTCTAAAAAAGATTGTCCAGTAAAGTGGTGATAAAATTAAGAAATACATCTGTTGTAAAAGGGGAGATTAAGAATTGTTATTAAGGTATTGAAGTATTAATCTTAAAATACTGGGCAAATATTAAGGAACTGGACCCATGCTTATTAATTAGCACACAGATGAACCTTTCCTCTGGCAGATATTAAGCAACAAGGTTTTTCAGTCTCTGACAAGAACATAAACTACTATATTTTAAATTGTAAGCACAGTTCCTATTTCATTAAAAAACCATGAATGCATCTGGCAAAGAAATAACATGAAGTGACAGCTGTCATGTTGGCTACTTGCTCAAGGATTCCTTTTTCAGCAGAAAAAAAGGAAAAAAACACACTGTTGTTTCACAAAAAACAAGCCTAAAAACAGCTGGTTTATAAATATAAAAATGTACCAAAGAACTCTTACCACTGCTTGTCAGTATGAAAGGCTGTGTGGGATGCACAGCAATACAACGGATGTAATCTGAATGTGCCTCAAACATGTGAACTCTTTCCAAGGTGTTATAATTAAAAACTCTAATTTGCATGTCATCCTATGAAAAGGAGGAAAAGCCACCATTAAAACAGGAGTCTGCATAATACACTTTATATTCAATGCAGGGTAGCTAGAAAAAACATCCCACTAGTAAAGACCCTCTAACAACTAAATGTTTAAGAAAATATTATATTCTGTAAATTGCTAATGATTCAAATCACACATTCACTGAGAAGTCTATAAATTACCCAATCCCATTCCAAGGCATTTATGAAATGGTAACAACTTTAGCTAAAATTTAATTTAAGAAAAGATAAACTGAAAAGTGTTTTTATTTAAAATGAAGGTAAGTGCAAAAAAGCTTTTAAAATCATTAGTGGTTTGTATGAAAATGAAAAGCAAAGTTCTCCAACATAAAATTTACACTGATATTAATGCTGCGAAGCCGGGAGGAAAGAAATTGTAGTTCCAAGTGAGTGGAAAAGTGATTTACACTTTATTTAAAATTGAGGTTTGTTGTAGTTGGGATTTTTTTTGTTTGGGTTTGGATTTTTGTTTGGTTTGTTGTGGTGGGTTTTGTTTGTTTTTGAAGGGGATATTTATTTATTTTTATTTCATAGACAGTATATATATATTTTTTTTTTTTTAAGAACTATCTGGAAAGGAATAAAACACCAGGTAAAGCTTTCAGAAGTGTCCATGTCTCACAAGGCCATCAGGGTAAATGAAACTTATTGATAAACTCTACACTATTTGTTTCATCCAAAGCATTTAGCATCTCTGTCTTTTCCTCTTTCACAGAGATGCCTGCTTAAGCAGCAATACCTACAAAAAACACTCTTCAGAATGGCAGAAAAGGACAAGTGTGTTCTTTTGAGACCAGCCTATCAGCATAATGAACAAAGAGACACACAGAAGAAACAATGACTAATGTCACATTTTCACAGTCACTAAGATTTGCCCGTTGTTGGAAGCAGCTGTCTTACCCTTTCCTTAACACTTCTTGCTACTGTCTTGCAGTATCCCTTGGAAAAGCTACAATTACAGCTGCACTGAATCAGATCAAGAAACTGATCCAGGTGAAATTAAGTTGATAAACATAAAAGTGGAAACTAACTTCCATCAGTTACTAAACCAGTTCCCATGCAGCTCTTTGAACTTGTGCTGCCAAAGGGGTAGTGTTGTACTCCTTGGGAAACTGCAAACTTATGCTTACTTGGAAGTAACTGGGTCATGTCAACATAAGACAATGAAATGACAACAAATTTTGGGAAGAAGACAATAAAAAAAAAAAAACCTGAGACAAAGTTATAGGCATTAACTCAATCTAAACAAAAAACTTAATTCCACCACAAAAAAAAAAGAGTTACCAAGATTCAAAAACCAGTACTTGTCTCAAAGTAGACTCACTGAATAAAACCAGAGCATTTTTCTAGAGAGAAGTAAAACTCAAAAAAAAAAAAAATTGATTTTAATGTAACCAAGAATAAAGGTAGAAAGTAACTTCTAAGTCACCTTACCTAGAATAGTCAACAGTTTCATCTTAGTTTAAATAGCACTACTAGTATTTAGTCAGAATCGGGTGCTGAGTGTTTTCCATCTGACAGTAAAAGCTGAATCTAGATCTACCTTATACTACATGTGAAGTAGCCACCGTATTAGGTTGCTCCCCTTTGAAATGAAAAGTTTAAGTTTCTAAGCTTAAAGGAAAGAATCTCTGGGAAACTTTAGTGACATACTCCTTTCTCTTCTACAAATTCCTATCAAATCATGTTCTTACAAATTAGATCAAGTACTACTGAATATGCGAATCACAAGATAACGATAGCTTACAGCTCCTGTAACGACCCAGTTCTTTCTTGCCACAAATTTGGCAGCTCTCACCGGCAGGTCACACACTTCAAAAGTCTTCACCAGAGTCTAAAAATAAAAATAATAATAATAATAATAATAAAATAGTAAATTTATAGCACTGGAGAAAATACCAGTTCTGAAATCAGTTTATCTTAACAGTGTCCAGTATATTGCCTTTGGCAACTCTCCAAGAATCTTAATAACATGATACACTTTTTAAAATTAACATACCTATCCAAGAAGGGAGATACTTGCCTGTTCTGTTCTTTTAACATCACCTTTATGTTCTGCATTGTTAACCCAAGCCCACCTCTGAATATCTTTAGAGCTGCTGCCCAATTTCAACTCTAACTGATAGACAGGTAGAGGTCTAAAAATTCCTACAACCCTCACAAATAGAGATGGCAGGTATGAGACAGAAGCATCTAATCTTTCAGAAGGAAAGACATTAGTTTGCAAGGAATCCACAAAGGAGATAATTCTCGAAAAAATAAATTTCCAGGAAATGAAACATCATTAAAGTCACAGATAATTCTTGTCTATTATTATAGTGATTTCTGTAATAAGACAGGGAGAGTACAGTCAACTACTAGCAGTGATTTAAGATCCTTCTTTTATATATTGTAGTGTAAAAAAGAATTTACACATCTGTCAATTATGAAGATTTCATAATAAAATACAACCAAAATCATCACCTGCGTTTCATGGTTCCAAACACAGACGCTGCCATTGTAAAGACTGGCCAACATCCATGGTTCCGTGGGATGCAAGTCCACACTCTTCACCCGGTCAGACCGAGCTGTTAGTTTCCGTTTTATATCAAGTCGGAGAGGCTAGAGAGGAAAATAATTGAGAATACCAAGCTGTTCAATGGAAAACTAGCACAGAAATATGATGGAAGAAGGAAAACTGAAGGTAAACCTTAAAATAAAGGGAGTTAATCCTGATTTTCAGGAAGGCAGAAGACTACCACTCTTCTCTATCCATCTGCTTATTTGGTTTTGGTGGGGTTTCTGGAAACATCTCTTCTCCACCAGTGCCAAAGGGTCCATTTAATTTACTTTTGTGAAATTCAGAAATTTTGTATTGTAAAAAAGTTATCTCCAGCATAACCAAAAAAAGACACACTACATATCTTCCTGGTGTCCCCAGACTACTAAAGCAAATCAAATTTGTTTCTAATACAAATGATTAAAAAATTAATCTTTCTGCTACTGCACCTGAAAAAGCAGGCGGAAAATCCAGTATATAGGAACGGAACACAACGACATTTGTCTGTTATAAATTTATTTCTATTCACAATTCCAACCGTAAGTTTTAGAATGGAACAGTATGTTATAAAAACTATGGGGAGGGAAAGCTTATGACTTTCCCTCATAAAGAAGACTTTGACCTTCCACTTTCATCACTGGCAATGTAAAGCCAGAGTATTTAAAAGGCATGAAGTACAGCAAAGTGATTTCTAAAGTATTTAAGGCTTTATGGATTCCTTTAGATGCTCAAAAGACTGTTGAACTCAATACTGCTGGCATATTATCTCAGAGAACTTAATCGGTAATATCTGATCAAGGAATGCTGCACATCTTTAGCATCAAAACTAAATTAACAAAACCTGCAGCTATACATGTTAGGCACTGAAAGGAGAAAAAGATACCTTGCTATTATGTAGTACCTGTAACTTATGGACATGACATCTGACAACAGTGAATGAACTTGTAGCTTATTTCTCCTACAGTACGTACTAGAAGACAAGATAATTGCATGGGATTCTGTGCTTGGAACTGCTCTTATCTACTGCTACTAAGGATCAGATGATACTGACCTAAGAGGTTAACTGCAATATGTACTCAACTTTGACAACTGTTAGGTCTGTTCGATGGTAACATAGCTCAATGGACCTGCTCTGACTTCAAGCACAATGATGCTTGGGGACTTTAAAGTACTTTCTTCTTACTAAGCTATTTAACTTAAATCAGAGAGTAACACTATGACTTCTTCAGGCAGCACAGGAACAGGGAAGCTGTGATCAAACAGAGCAAGAAAACCCTGCGCAGACAACACTGGCTTGTCCTGCCCAGAGCTAAGCCCCGCTCCTTCAGGCAGGGCCATGGGTGTGCAGAAGGGCCCCGCGGGGCTCAGGCCTGGCTCCCGGCTGGTCCCGGCGCGGCGTTGCTGAGGCCCTCAGCCCTGCCCTGCTCCTCACTACGTCTCACCGCTCCGGTTTTCCGGAGACGGGGGGGAGCCGGTCAGAGCGGCAGCTGCGCGGTGCAAGGCTGGGCTACCTCAGAAACCCCTCAACGAAGTCCTCTCAATCCTCCTGCGCCGCGCCAGCCCCGCCGCAGCCGGTCATCAGTGGCCACAGCACCCACCGGGGAGCCCCCCAACCTTCCGCTCTGGGCCGGGCTCCGTGGGCCGGACCCCCACGGCCCGGGGCTCCCCGGACAGCCGGGCTCCGACTCACCATGGCCCCGCGTCGCCCCGCGGCAGCGCCGACGGCTGAGGTGTCCCTGCGCCCCGGGCTGGCCCCAATCCTCCGACGTGGAGCTTCCGGGCCCGCCGCTCTCGCGAGAGAGGAGGTGAGAGGACCCGGATGTGGCGAGATCCGGGCCGCCCCGCGGGCTGCCGGGAGTTGTAGTCGGCAGCGCCGGGGCCGCTCGCAGCGGGGCACGCCGGGAGCTGCCGGGAGCCGCCAGCTCTGGCCCGGCCTCAGCCCTCTCTGCCGCCTCGGGCCTCTTAGCGAGGGCTTGGGGGTGCCGGCGGTGGTGGAGAGCTATAGGGCTCTGCTGTGGCTGATGTAGAGGAGAGGAGGGGCTGCTGCTGCCCCCCGCGGCCTGCCCCGTGGGCGTTCTCGGGGTGTGTAATGGCCAGAGGGGCCAGCTCAGCCGTGGTCCTGAAGCAGGCCCCTGGACGGAGCTCAGTTTGCTGCTCTCCATACAAAAGATGTGAGGCTGGTCAGTCCTGCAGACCCTGTAGTTGTAAAAGGCTATGTGACACGTTTCTCCTTTTTGTCAGCTAAAGCTCCTGGTACTTGAACCCTGAACGGCATCTAGTAGAAATGTTGTGAGAAACATGAGATTTTTGGGAAGCACTGAAACACAAGGAACCACTGTTGAGAAAATTTCTCCCAGCACTGCTGCCAGATTGAAGTCCCATTTTTAATTAAAAATGGACACCCCACATTTCATTGTATAAAGGAGGGGAATAACACAGAGGATATTTCTAATAATTGGTATTCAGTTGAAGAAAACTCTCCTTCTGATAGAAGTGTTCACCTGAGGATTATGAGCCCTGTTCATCCTAGAACACAGTAAGAAGGATTACATTGCCCTGGTGTGTTTACAGCTAGAAGGACATAAAAAACCAAAAGGGTGATAGAGAGATTACTTCAACTCTTCTTATTTTCACTCCAAGACATCAAAGACAGAAAAGGCAGATACTTAAAAATAACACCACAAAGCTGATGAAAATAAGTGAGAACAGAATTGCCTGGAGCAAGAAAAGGGGCACTATGTTGTCAGCCGTTATAGGTGAGTTTAGAGTTTCAGCTGTATTTAAGACTTTCTTTTCACTTTCAATTCATTATATTAATGATTGTAGAATAATGCTTAAAACATTTGAGTACAGAATTTCAGGATGTAGAATAAATAAGCTTACTTAAAAGTAACAATATAAGTAAAATTTATGACTTTTGGTTCTAATTCATTAGTTTTAGACAGCTGAGGTGGAACACTGAAGGAACAGGCTCAAAACACTGAAAGAAGAGATGTAGGGGGATAATACCCCTATTAGAGAATGTAGGTAGTTAGGGATGAACAGCACATGTATAGTTCGCTTTGAAAAACTCAACGAGATCTTGTCCAGAGAGAGATGAGGGTATTACAGAGAAATTAAAGAGAGCAAGGAAGGTAAGTGACAGATGAAGGAATAGAGCTTGTTAGTCAAGAAAATAACAGCAGGGAAAGGAAGAAATTACTTTGCTGTTAGCTTCTCCTGGGAAGTTGTAATAATAGGAAAAGTAACGTGCAGAAAAGAGACACAGGGTGTAAGCCAAGGCTGACCTTACAGTAGGAAAAAAGCAACGAAATGAAGTAATGAAACTAAGAAATATCACTGCTGTTAGTTGCAAGGTTATCAGTTCTGAGTCAAGAAGACCATGTTCTTCAAATTACTGGAAATTAAATGGGTACACAGAGGAAATATTATTAGCTGTTTGTTTTCCTTTCATATTCTTTCCTACATACCCTGTGCTAACCAGTGTTTCACTGAGGTTACATATAAAGCAGCTGGAACCATTGTGAGACTTTCAAGACTTTAAATATAGACATTAAATCCCAACAAAATCTCTTTTTCGGGTTCTTTTATGTGATGCAAGAGCTATTCTTATGCCTGTTTATGGAAAGATATATTTCAGGTGAAAAAAGCCTAACACAATGCTTTCTTCCAGAGTGGTGAAACAGAGGAAACCTTGCTTCTTGTGGGCATCACCCTGTTGTGCAGTTCCTCATTGCCACTTCCATACCCCTGCCTGTACGGCTATGCAGTAGCAGTTGCTGCAGCTTAGCTGGAACAACGTGTGTGGATGCTGAAAGGCATTTGGCTACTTCCTCCTGGGTCTGAAGAAAGCTGGCATTTTCTTTACCTTGGAAGAAGGGCACAAACTGGGATTTGTCTGTTTCCTGTTACTTTTGTGGCTACCTGATATCTTTAAGACCACAGACAGGGAAAAGGGGGAAGAAGAGAATGGTGCAGGGCAAACGATGAGATGGCTACAGATCAGTAGAGTGCAATCACAGGTCTTGCTTCCTTAAGAAACCAGAATAAAGGTGTACAGAATATTTACAATGCAGTGTCTAGTGCAGTTCTACAGCTATCTTATTCTTAGAAATGCAAAGAGCATTTCTGTAAAGTGTGGGTATATGTGTGTAGTAAAGTGTATAATAAAAGAACTAGTAATATGGTATTGCAGGGCACATTGCCTGTAGCTGCAAAGCTACTTTTAAATCTCTTGAAAGTTCTCAACACAAAGCATCAAAAAGGACCTTTGTTTAATGAGAAAAATGTGTGTTCTAAACAACTGGCCAGCTAAATGCTGCTAGCTGAAGCAATTGCAGTAAATATTGTAGAACTAGAAAGTGGACTGGAGTTCTGTAAAAGCGGAATTCTGCACGTTTCTGGTGGTACTGATTCAGTTAGAAACACAGCAGCTGGAATGAGATTGCAGCAAGAGGCACAACAGCTGTAAGGAGGAGGCAGCTATGGTACTGTGTAATTCCTTTTTTCACAAAGCTCTTGCTCCTTGGCATAGCCAATCCATTCGAATTTACTTTGCTGAGATGTCAGCTTAGCTGCTTTGGCTATGAAATTATTAGCAGGTTTTCAATTTGTATGACAACAAAAAGTTTTCTGGAAGCAAGATAGAGCATTCCAAGATAAAAAATAGTACAATATCATTCTTCCAAAGGAAAAAAGTTAAAGTAGTTCGAGACACCACTCATGAGCACCTAGAGTTTGTTCTCACTGTAACAATTTTAACAGAGAATGGGAAGGCTGACAATAAAACACCAGTCCACTTTCTTTGAGGTAAAGACTAGAGGTCTGGAAAGAAGAACCAAATCCATATGGTTTGTTCCATATGCTTTGAAATTAATATTCAGGCAAAAATCTAACAGTGGCTCTTATCTAGATCCACATCTGGTGTAATAAATAAGTGTGTATTGCTGCTTGTTACAGTAGGCAGCTCCATCCCGAGCATCCAATATTTCTTTGCCTTGCTTGTTCTACCCAGGACACCACCCCTTTGATGTAAATTCTTTTTTTCTCCAGACTTCAGCCGTTGCTTATTTTCTTTATGGGGTTATGTGTCACCTCCCAGGACCACTGCACTTCACTTCTGGCTTGCTTTGCCAGCAACTCTGAGCTTGACTAACTTTATTAACTTGAGGTATCATTATGGATGTATTACTAATTCCCAAAGTATTCTGCGAGTTATATTGTACCCTGAATTACTTTATTACTCTCATTAGATCCTTCCTTTTAGAATATAGAGACACTTTTATATATTTAGGTCAACTATATTGTATTGCCAAGTGTTTATTTCATATGCAAAATTAATATGAAGTGCTTGTCGTTGTCAGGACTTAATACTGTCAGTGCAGTGAGCTGAAGTAAAACTCATTGCAGCCTTAACTTGGAAGACAGCAAAGATTGATGGAACACAGTGTGTTTAAAGAGAAGGTGCTATTAACATGTAGGTGACAGAGCTGGGAGAGAAACCCCATGGTAAATCTGAATTAAAATCTCCCTTGAAACTCTAGTATTTCATGTAGTTGCAGATCAGGGATAGAGCAGTGTTGTGGAATGTGGGGCATTCAGTCTGAGATGCCCCCTGAGCCTGTGTCTCTTCTCACTCTCTTGGAAATATAGGAGCCTTGGCTACAATCCTGACTCATACAAAGAGATCAGAGTATTAAACTCCCTAGGATAATGAGGAATTAAAATGCCAGTAAAGAAATCAGAACTTGTAGCAGAACTGTCAAAACCATAGAGTTCCTATTTGAAAAAACATAATCCTGTCCTCCCCAAAACATGGCAATCTACCAGTAGAAGCCTAATGGTGCTAAAACTGATAGTTCCAAAAAATGGTTGTTGCTTCAAAACTGGACACTTTGAAGATTCAGCTGCACGGGGCGCTGGGACATCTTATCTAGACTGTGCTTTTCCCAGGAAAAGTTGGATCAGTTGATCATTGAGGTCCCTTCCAGCCTGGTATTCCGTGACTCCATGTGCTGCATACAGAGAAAATAGATAATGCAGTATGTGAGGATGGGATTGGAAGTTCTATATTTGAAGTCACCTAAAATAATATCACCTGACATTTTCATTACAGGCCTGCCTTTTCATCTTACAATTCTGGCAAGCCTCAGCTGTGTGGGTTTAAATTTTTTTTGTATTGGATGCCTTCATCTGAACAAGGGACTTGGATTTTCAAGTTTCATTAGAAAGATTTAGTCACTTTTTAGAAGGTACTAAGGGAGCACAAAATACCAACTTCTTTAAAATCAGCAACAGGAAAATCACCAATATTTTTAGCAGCATCGGATATGGACTTAATTTAAGCAGAAAATATAGCATAAAATATTAAGTGTGGTAGCACAATAAGTTATCCACATGCTAATAATGAGAAGAGAGATTTGTAAACAGGGAACTCTAAAAAAATTAAAGGTTATCAGTGAGAGTGAACAAAGTGTTGTGCGTAATATAAAGACCCTGGTTCTTACCCTCTTGTGCTACAGCTTCTCTGAGTATGTTTGATTCATTAGAGAGGTGCTATCTATATGTCATTTATGTAATCACTTAGCAGGAGTCATCTTGATTGATCTGTTAGTGCTTCTGATTTATTATCACTAGCTTCTTCATGTTTTATTTTCTGTAGGCCATAGCCACAATTTTGGCATGATTCCACTTGCATTAAGATCGGTGGCCAAAGCAGAGAAGTGGTTTGGAATGCAGCAGTATATATCCTCCCGGGTATTCCAAGTTGAGAGCATATCATTTTTTTTTTTTTTTTTTTTTTTTATCAGATAGGCCTTCTACTCTAGCTGCATGTTAGTGTTAAGTTCTTTTATTGAGTTTTGAGGCTTCAGATAAACTTATTCCATTTTCTCTGCTGTTCTTTAAGTCTATCTGTCAAACTGTTTCTAAGATCTGCTACAGCAAGCACTTTAGTTTGCCCTGAACATAGTCTTGAGATAACATGAACTAGAAAACCCATGCAATTGTTTCTTCTTGTCTGAGGAGTATCAGTTCAATAGCTACTTAAAAATGTCTGTAGCTATATTCATGACTTCAGGACAGAAATATTAATTTTTTTTCACTATTAATTGCTATTATGTATTATTCCCTTATGACTGCTGACCACAGAGTTGGAGCATGCTTGGGAAATGATTCAGCACAGTGTTTTCCATAAGCTTGCAAAAAAATGTTTATTGAATAGTATTACCAATCATCAGAATCATCTGTTGCCACCAGTCTGGAAAGCTGAAAATACTGCATTTGTTTTCTATTAATGTAAGACAAGATTGACATAGAGTTAATTTTTATCCAGGCATAAAATGGTAATAAAAGGAAGTTTAAGAACAGCACTGTGGACATTTGGTCAATGTGTATGGTTAGTTGCCAGACTTTGATAATTGGCCATAGCTTACAAATGAACAACGTTGTTTGTTTTCTCTTGATCAGTCAGTTTTATGTTTTCCATCTGCAGAGGTGAGATTTCAGCCCCTGGTGTAACATCTGCATGTGCAATGTACATAAAAAGCCACAATCAAACTGTCAAAGCACATTTATCTAGTTAAAATGAACTCAACAGTATTAATATATAAATATTCTACATTAGGATCTGTTTCACAGGAACAGTAATGATATTAAAACTACTTTTATGGGACTGCAATGATATAAGATAGTATCTTTCAGTTGTGTGTTTTCTCAACAAAGGGAAGGAAATAGAGGTTAAAGAGTAGCTGTCATTTTTGTTACTCATCCCGTGTGACCTCATGCTCTGCTATGAGCAGCCTTTTGTTTTATAGCTTGATACCAGTTGTTCCACCATGAACTCAAACACTTGTGGTGTGCCAGGCACATAAAACCAAAACTCTACCACTAAGATTTGCTTTCAGGTCAGGCTAATTTATGCTGGGTATCAGAAGCAGCTTTGAGAAACCCAAAATGCGCCTGTAATCCAGAACCATTCTCTCAAGATATGCCTGTCTAATGGAAAGCAGCTCTGTCAACAGGTCTGGGCCTTTTCTAAAATTTTATTTTCACTTTTAAAACTTGTTTTCAGTGGTTGCAATATGTAGGGTTATTTAGGAAGGGTCTCGAATAGTTGCGATTTGATCTGCAGTTCCATGGCTTCTCAGTGTGCATTGCACCTCAATTAGTCACTGAATTGGATGGCACTGCTGTAGCCTGACTGTATGGCTTCAGGTTTGAAGTTTTTTGTTCCCGGTGACACGATAACAAGTTGTTTATGTAGGAGAGCAAGCAGTGATGAAAGCTGTACTCAATTTTTATCCTTACTCTTTTGTAATAATCACACATCAATTAATATATTGCCAGAGGCAAGTACAACAATGTATATGTATATATATAAAAGTCCTGTACAAGCTCAGGGTTTTTTTTGTTGTTTTCCCATTTCTAGTAGAACCTGAATTATTCATTTTTTCAGCGATAGTCATGTATGTAATTCAATAGCAACAGTGTGTACTATGTACTCTCTTCAGCTAGTCTGAAGCCTGCAAGCTATCACAACCATCCCTGTCCAACGTTTGAATTGTTAAACTCAGACTGTAACAATTCATGCTTTTATCTTTGTTTCTTTTGCACTCTTACGTCAATATATTGCAAAACCAGAACCTGATACAGGATTTGCAGCGTTCAGATCTTCTGGACAAATTCACTCTCAAAGATGAACTATATAATCTGTTGATGAGTAAGAATCAATACAGAGTCTTAATTCAAGCTAAAGCAGTTTGGGCTCTTAATCCTAGAGGTTTCTGGTTCAACTGCTCTTATTCTACTATTCTTAAAAATGCTACCCTAGTCAACTTTCCCCCTCCCTCCAATGAGTAACAATCTAATTAGCAACACAGGGCTTTATATCCTTTATGAAGAGGCACATTGAATTCTCCTATATATACTACTTTTACATGCTTATCCAAACTAAATCTGATGAATTTTAATAATATATAGATAGTATGTATTTGGAATTTCATCCCCTCAAATTAAAAGCACTTGTAAAGTTGTGATGGGGTTTACACTACACCCATTGTCTTAATAGTTTTGTTCTTAAAAAAAAAAAAAAAGAATGTTATTCAATTTATTATGGAGCTATAAAATTAAAATAAGGTCAATTTTTTTTTTTTTTTTTTTGAGTCTGTGAAAAAAACAGGAAACAGGTAAGAAAACCAGAGGATGCTCCCCTTAACCGTGTATTTAACAGATTGGCCACTAGATGACGCCTTGATTCTGCGCATCTCTTTTTTCCCTTTCCCTGACAGTTTCTTAGTGATCCGTCTGGAAAAGATTACTTTTAAACGATATTTTTGAGGCCTTCTGTTGAAGTAAATAAAATTATTTCTTTTTTTTTTTTTTTTTTTTGCTGCTGTTTTTAAGTCCAGCCTGTTTTGTGAGGGTTTGGATTGGTTTTTTGGTTGGTTTGTTGTGGGTTTTTTTTGTTGGTTGTTTTGGGGTGTTTTTGGAAAAACCCCATTTTTTAAAACCAGGTTTTTTTCATACTTCACTTCCTCCCCTCCTTTTTTTGTTTTTTTAATGCCCCTCTGCTTCACATTAGAAGTAGAAACAGGTTAGTATAGTGCCTTCACACCACCAATTAACAGATATTTAGCATGTGTGGATAAATGCTTGTATAAATGTGTTTCATCTGGTGCACATTTTTCCTTACCAGGTGGGAGAAGGAAAATAAACTATACTTCTGTAAAGCATTTTAATACTGGCATAACTGTAAATAAAACTGTAAATAAACTGGCATATCCATCTTATGCTACATATACATTTCAGAATTCTCATCCTGGTACTCACATGTTTATATCCATTAATGGGCCAGGCTAGAGAGAGACTGAAACCTGTTTCACCACAGATCAAGGCAAGCACTGTAGTTCCTATTTCTCACTCGTCCACCCCTGCACTAATAAAGTTCAGGTCTGTAGTCTGTGATCCATGATCAGGTAACCACAGTGTAACAGGTTCACATGGGGCAGATGCTCCACAGTAAACTGTGGGCACGTTTCTACCCAGCAGGTTCTTGACATTAATCTGAAGGAAATCACAACAGCCTCCCTTTGGATGAAAGACTGTGATTTTCCTCACTTTTGGTTAAGAAGTGTCGACAGTTGCAGGTGAGCAGTTGCATGTGAGCAGTTCTAGGTATCGAGTTGACCAACAGGAGCTTTTTCCTTTGCAATAATTTTTTTTGTGTGAGTCAAAAAGCCGTACTAGGGAATGCCTTACAAAACTTGCTATAACAGATCTGGAACAATAGGACATTGCTGTGTTCTTACACATGCTTGGCCACTGCACTGGCAAAATCCAGCCTCTATAGATGGATTTGTAACTGGATGAGATGCCATCTACCCTTTGAAACTTTTAAATTATTGCAAAATAGACTTTAACCAAAATGATGTCTGATTTTTTTTTTTATGTGAACTATTCCATGTCAACTGATGAATATCATTGTGTTAAATGCAATAGAAATTAGTGATGGAATTCTTTCAGGCGCTTTTCAGAGATGCAGCTCAGAAGACTGGCTCTGACTGCAGGTGAAAGCTGGGAGCTTATATAAAATAGCACTGGAAGCCAGTGTTATTTTGTTATCAGTATCTTTGGGTGAGAGAATTCTGTTGTTTGGGAAAGTAGATTTGATTTGGACAAGGCAAAAACTGGGCTTTACTAGCTTACATCAGGTTTTTATTTATGGTTTTAGTGACAAGAGGAGGTTTCTGGAAATAAGCCTTGCAGCACAGACCAGACTTTCTGAGGAAATTTTTCTATGCTGAAAATGATTTAAAAAAAAAAAAAAAAAAAAAAGTGCTTATTGTACTATTAATTTTATTGAAAATATCATTATAAAAATTGTCTTCTGAAAAAATAATCACTAAACCCCCACATTTGCCTTCGTTTTGTGGCTTCGGGTAACTTCGTAAAGGGCCATGGAGTGTTATAGCACCAAGTATTTAAGAAAGCTTACCTACACCATGCATTAGGCAGGACAGCTATGCTGTGCTTTGCAGCCCATTTCACCATACAGGGACGTGGTTACAATCTTACACATTAAGGAGAGCTACAGAAACCAGGATTATTTTTTTTCTTTCCTCTCTTTAATTAATTCTACCAAATAATAAGATCTGACATTGAACTAGGTGTAGAAGTTCTCAGATTGAATCCTCTCCTACCTAAATATGTTCTCTGGCATCTTTTTTTGATACATAATCATTATAATGCAGGGGAGAAAAATGGTCATAAAAGCACCAGGCTACCATTATGCTCTTCAGTCAGTGGAGATTAATTACTGCTGATGCAGCTGACAGGAAAGGATAGGAGTAGTAACGATTTTCATTACCAAAACCTAATGGAGTGGTCAGGAAAGAAGGATAAGTAGTAATCTTTTACCAATCTGAGACCAGTTGATTGAAATGTTTCCACATTTTGTTCTTTAGTCCAAGTGGAATCCAGAAAGCAAAGAAAACACACAGCCCAAATGCAGTACATTGATCTAATCTTTAAGTAAGTGATATGGACTGTAAACTGCTTAAGGTGAAACTGCCTGTTCTGTGTAAATCTGTATGGATAGGTGACTGTGAAATTATATCCAAAGTGTATGTAGTTAGAAGTCTTAATTGTTGCTGTTGTTGGTAATCTAGGCAAAGGACAACATACATTTGAAATATTTTGCAGGCCCGCATTTGTAGATAAGTTGTAACTGTTGTTACATCCAGTAGAGTGATGCTGCTTTGAATCTGTGCCTGCTTCCATCAGGAAACAAATTTGCAGTGAGAGGAGGATTATTTCAGCCTTTTTTTAACCTACTCCAAGGTGACAAAATATGTTCTACTTTTAATTGGAAGATTCCTAATAAATTCTAGGTCTCATTTTATTCAAATTACTTGCACTAGGACAGCTACAGAGTGCTGTCATATACCTTAGAAACAAAAACACATACCCAGGAAGTTACCACAGTGTTTTCATGCACAGCTTTGCTTACAGTTTGTTTATATTGAGATCTACAGTAAGCCAAACAGAATTTTGATGTTTCTTTATTTATGCCTTTTGAAAGGCATAAATTTCTCTTTTGAAACAGAAGACAAACATAAACAGTATCACAATATAGAGATTTGTCTTTGTGAAAACAGGTTATGAAAACCTGTAAAACTAAGTCTGATCTCAGGCCGGAATCCTCCTTGCCTGGCACTTCATGCTGTGTCAATGGCACATTACAGAGGTTTAAATCTACTATACTAAAATACGTTCTGCAATTCCTTTGAGTTAATTTGTTCCATGGAAAATGTTCAGATGGTTGGTGTGAGATCATCTCCTGATAGATACCACCCTCTTGTAGTACTGCATTGGCCCGTAGAATCTCCTAGTGCAGTTACAATACAAACTGAGTGAGGTGAGTCGGGCAGGAAGAGGTGTAACCAAACCAATCTGACAGCCCTATTGCTGTGAACAGATACTGTGTTTGGAAGTCCAAATCGGGGCAAGAGCTGGAGCTGTCTGGACTTCTGTCGGTGTCCACCCTGGATCCTGATGGCCACATGTGAAGTTATTCCTGCCGTTGCAACGTAGTCGCAGTCAGAGCTCGTTTTGCCGGGCTGCAGAATGGCTGTGCGAGCAGCATGGCAGGAGAGAATCTGGCTCTGCTTCCCAGTTTGTGTGGCACAAGTTCACTACGGCAGAAATGGTTCAGTTATGATCATACAAAGCCCTTCTCTGGAAAACAGTTATTTTCCTTTAGTGACTTTTGATGTGCTAACATTTTAACTAAGTGTTCGTGTTTTCTGTGTATTCAGTTTATGCCATCAAGGAAAGCAATTTGCTGTAATGCTACTCAAGGCACCCATTAGTAGCAAACAGCAATCTGTGTTTTTAGAGAACCAAGGCTGTTATTTCACAAAGGGAGCCATTCAACTCTGCCTTAATCCTCTAACCAGCAAAACTCATCTTCCAGGTGTTATTCCTGACTATTTTATTGATATTGGCTTCTCAAAAATGTTTAGAGAATGAGAGTCTCATTTAGATTAAACTGTTGGCGATTTGTTTAAAAAAAACCTGCAACAATGTGATATATATCTGTATAAATAAATGTAAAATTCTCAAATATTTTTTGAGATATCAGAAAAAATTGCCATATGTCACACGCTTTTATTTTTAGTTGTGTGTTTTGAATATCTGAAAGAGAAATGTTGAACGTAAAAACCTTGTTCCTAAACATTCAGGAAGTTTATTGCCTTCTTTTGTGGTTGAACCTTGTAAGCAGATATCAATAACAGTGAATAGTAATACACATTATTAAATTCTGCAGCTTCATAGTCTATAATAGTCTATGTTATCAGTAGATGTGTATGACCTGACTTGGTCTGATCTAACTGAACAGAATAATTGACTCCACAGAAATGTTCTCACTTAAGTAGAGCTACTTGGAAAACCAGCTCCAGTCTACAGTTAGAGCCCCTTATAATTATTTCAGAAGTTGACATTTAATTAAAAAGGTGTAAAGAAAAGATAAAATTATCTATTTTGAGAATATACTGTCACGCCGACTGAATTTTAGGTTTAATTCTGAAGTTGTAACTAAGTTTGCAGGAGAAGCTGTTGTGAAGGGTTTATCAGATTTTCAGAAAGCCTTTCTATGACAAACTGTTACCTAAACTAAAAAAAGCAGGAATCCAAAGTCTTAAATCATGAAAACAGATAAAGGGAATTATCAATGATTCTTAAGGCTTGTTTCTGGGTCTTGGTAAACATGAGTTTATCCTGTAGCATAAATGCTGGGCATTTTTTTCCCTAAGAGTGGTATGAATATAGTATCTGTGAGATCTTCCTGACAGCCTCTCTGTCAGCTATTACTGCACATACAATGAAAGACTTGGCCTGATTTGCTTTGCTGATAGAAGAAAGTGGATAGTATGGTTGGACCATAGAGACTCCGCAAGGTCATCTGCCAGTCTCTTCCAGTCCTTCATTATCTTTTGAGTGCAGAGGTGCTGCCTCATGCCCACCTGAAGTTTCCTTGCTGCTATTTAAGTCTGTTACTACTTGTTCTGTCTTTCTTTTCCAGTCTTTGGGTATAGATGATAGTGTGACCTCAGTCCTTTAGCAGCAGACTCTCATGTTTATGTTCTTATGCCAAGTGGAGTCTCTGAGGTCACCTAAGGTAAAGCTCCTAATCTTTCCATGGATTCTTCCACGTTTAAGAACAGTGGGATACGTACTGTCACCTATTGCATTCCCATTTCTGTTTAATGATGACTGAAGCACTGCAATGTGAGGCATAATTAAAGCAAGTCTGGTATTTAGCGAATGACAAAATTTTACAGCTATTGAAAAGCTTGTCTGGTTAATTTTATTTTAAAACTCATTTTCACAAAATGATTTCTTCTAATCTTCACCATCTGCATAACAAGTGCAATCAGCAAGCTGAAATTAAAATATCTGCAACCTCTGCCCTTCAAATCAATCACAAACTGAACCTGAAAAGGATTTCTGCTTCCAAAGAAAGCCTTTCTGTTTATCTCTGCCCACTGAGGCAAAACATGTACCCTTGCTTAAAACGAATACAAATAAATGAAGTGAAACATTTTAATTTTTTTTTAATGAAATTTTGTCTTCATCAGATCTTGAAGTAAATACTGATTTAGAACCCTCGGCCTTTTTGCCAGATGGCAGTGTAGTAGACATCTCTTGCAAGCAGCAAATCAGCAGAGCACGTAGGATATTCCTGGAAAATTTGAAAACCCTTCTGTGCACACAGTACCTTGGTGACCCTTCAGAGCTTAGCAGAAAGATCTCATCTTGGGAGCTAGACACAGAGCATTACTGGTAGGAGCAGTTACAACATTATTCTACAGCATGTGCCTGCAGTGTTGCTTTCTTCTTTAAACAGTTGACTAATTGACTTGTAGGGGAAAAAAATAATTGTCTCAATGCAGGGGATTTTAAGAAATTCTACCATAAACATTGAACACACACACACACACACACACACCCCCACACACACCACCCTTTGAAAAGTCTGGTGACAGGTAATGGTACTGACTCTTTGCCCAGTACCATGCTCACTAGAAAGTACAGGCTCTTCTGTTTTCTGGATCTGGTTGCTGGTAAATTCCCCTCCTGTTAGCTGTATATGAGTAATATTCTCTAGGAGGAAAAGAAGTGATACAAATGGTAATCCTTCAAAAGAGCTGAGACAGCACTGCCTGCCAGAGGGCTGAAAAAATGTGAATGAACCTCCTCTGATTTACCAGCGAGGTCCGTTCCTCCGGTGCAAGTATTTAATCTGCTGACAAGGAGATAAGGGACTTTGTACATCTCAGAGACCATCCTAACATCCCAAATATGATACAAACAAGTACACCTTTGGAAGTAATTAAAATCCAATGTAACAAATGTCTCTTCTGTCTCCTGTTCTGTGCGTACAGTTGTAAAGGATGCTGCAAGTTCTTGCACATCAGTATGTGCAGGAAGAAAATGATGTTTTGGAGAGTAAAAAACCTTGTACATTTTCTCACTCCCTGTTAAAAAATCTGGAATCTTAATTTCCAAAACTGTCAAAAAAATAGTATCAGTTCGAGTTTTCTCCTGATCAAAATCTACTCAAGTGCCCAGCTGCCTGCTTCATTTCCTTCCCTTCCCAGACATAGCTTTTAGATAAAACTAGTAAGTGTAATTAGAAATCAATTGAAGAATGCTTGCTTTCCATCTTCAAACTCATCATTTGTGAATTAGTGATAATTATTTGTGATACATGGTATATGTTTTATGGTTTAGTGTAAAGTTATGAAATCTTGCATTGTGCAGGCTTACTCCTGGCAAGGACCAGCTATGAGAAACATCACTGATTAGAACATGCACATTTTATTTCCTAGTGATTACTTCGTTCTGGTAACATTTGAAAGCTTAATGAACTGTGGTACTTCTTATCTTAGTAACTAGCAAAGACTTAGAAACAGGATCTAAATGTTTCTACTGGAACATCCAGGTCAGACCGGAATAGGAAAAAAGTCAAGAGTTTCCCAGCTCCAAGTGCAGTTTTGTCCATGTGAACTAACATTAGAGCATTGCTCAGTCAAAGTCCACACGAAGTTTGATACTGGGTCAATTTTTATCAGGAGAAGCAAAGTCCAATTCATAAATATATCCCTACAGATGCATTTTTATGCCCATGGCCACGTACATATTAGTGACATATTAATCAGCTTTGGGGTTTTGCAGATGTGACCTTGTTTTCAGCTGAAAAACTCTCACTCCTTTCCTATCTTGAGCTGTTGACAGTGAGTAGGTTAAGTAGCAGGGGTAATGGGGAGAAAGCATACGTTCCTCCATTTCTGCAGAGGGTTTTCCCCCACCTTTTCTCCAGCTCCCTACCATTGATCTGTTTAGGGAATTTCCACTCCTGACATACTTAACAAAAGATGGGGCCCTATGGACAAGAGGGGCCTGAAATGGTGATAGAGTTTATGTGGAAGTTCATACATCTGCAAGTCAAGGTTGCAGGAAAGACAGCGTATTTTATTGGAATAATGCATATAGTTGGGAAAAAATGGATGAGCTTTTGGGCATACCAGCCCTTCTTCCATTCTGTGGAATACGTGCACACATTGTGTTGAATATTTTCGGTTTCCATCTACTGAAGTAGTCTCACCATCCATCGTTAACTTAAACTTGCCTTTAGCAAAGAACATGAATTCTTTTGAAAAACCCTAAATAAAACTGAGAAGAGCTGTATGGAAATGACTTTTTAAAGTCCCTGAAAGGAGTTTACCAAGCGAATCTTGCAGCGTGCTGACTACTCTTTATGCACAGTCTGTGTATACTCTGCAGTTTTCCTCTTGTATCCATAAGTGTGCCTTAGTTTTCACAGCATGGAGTGACTCTTGAATGTACTGTTTGTTTTAAACAGTGGACTTCTCCACTGGAATTATTAGTAGGATGACCATTCTAACTGGAGGTTAACATCATTGTCAGTGATCCATGTTAAGATGATGTTAAGGAGCAACAGCATTTCATATTGGCCATGAGACATTTAGCAGGTGAGAACTACTAGCAGCTATAGACCTGGGCCAAATTCAGATGCATAACCTAAACGTGAAAGACCATGTATTGTGTTCAGTGAGCCATTCTGTTGCCTGAAACTGTGGAATTAGTGATCCAGGACTAAAGTAAACAGAAACAGTCCAATGAATATTCATTTTTACTCAGTGATCCAGATATATTATGATATCATAGCACTGCAGTGTGATACGCTGTGGTTGAGATAATTGTGACAGTTAATTTTCAGCCTTACTGCTAAAGGACAGTCCTCTGGAAATGATTAAAAAGATGTAGGAAAGCACTATTTGAAAGAAAATTACTTTTATTTAACTCCAAACTGAAAGGCAGAGGATTTGATGATGTTTGTAACTGCTTGTTGTTATTTCTATAGAATATGTTTGTTTCCATTAACAGGCACGAAATACCTTCCCATAGCAGTGTTGAAGGGTTATTGCAAATCTGGGCTGGCTCTTCTTCTTAGACAGAACATAAAGGTGTAATAGTGCGGTGAAGATCTGGGTGGCTTTCTGGACATTTTTAGTTTTTCTTCTTAAATATCTGATGGCACACCTGGTCTTCACATGTCAGCTCCTACAGTAGGGAAAAAACTTGTAAGAATATAGTGATGCAAGCTGTTTTTTTTCATACACAGCATATCCCACCAGAAATTACCACATCTGAGCCATGGCAATAAGAAGATACACTTATGAAACAGAGAGTGTAAGGAATAGTGTATTAAATGTAACCAATCAGCAGGCACACGCCACATGTTGCAGTAATTAGGTTTTGACACTTGAATTGAGCTCAAAGAAGAATAAACATGAAAAATGCATAAAAATTGCTCTTTAATGCAAGTCTTTTTTCATGCTCTGTTATTGCAACAATATGCTGAAATAGTTTATAATTCACATGTTACCTCATAATTCATGAGAAGCAATGAAACAAGGAAATTAAGAAAAAGCGGAGGATGCTTTAAAACCGAGGACGTTCTATTTCAGAGCCGAGACCAGCCATTTTTCAAGGACCAGAACAATACACAGTTTTGCCCCGTGCTGCAGCTGACCCCTTAAACATTAGCACACCTACACATTGCAGTGCAGTCAGGCTGGATAGTCTTCTGATTAGCCAGCACTCCTGGGCCAGGTAAGGCTTTGAAGTGAGCTGGAGCTGGCTTTTTGGCTAGCAATTGGCCAAACGCACCATAGAGTTTCTGAAGACTGTTGTAAGAATCTACTTGGTCTGTTTCCACCATTCTTAGCCTGAATCCCCGTGCCAGAATGTAGAACCTTTGTTAGATTGGTTTTTGAATATTCGTTAAAATAGAATTTTAAAAGTCTGCTGGATAGTTGGCTCTTAGTTAGGGGGCAGATAGCGGGTTTTAATTCATTGCTTTGTCCTTCCAAGCATATAGACTTGCAGCAATGAGGTTGGCCGTACCTGCGGATGCTGAAAAGCTGCTAGCAGAGGGATTTTCTCAGCTTCTCACAGTATTCGGGGAGAATCCTGCCTTTCTCATGCATGTTATGAAAAACAGTAGGATGTTTTTTGTAAGCTAGACAACACCTGGTGTTTTGCTAAGTTCTGTTTATGGGACATTGGAAAAATATTTTGAAATGGGTGTTGTAGGACTTGAGCCAATCACCCTAGGAGATGGGTGATCACTGACCAATCGCCCTGTGGGGCTAGGGTATATAAAACAGGGTTAGAAATTAATAAAGTTGCTTCTTTTGCCTGCTCTTGCTGAATTTGTGTGTTGCTGCATCTCTTCGTCCCCGGTATAAACAGCAATACGTACCCGCTACCTTTAGGGTGAAATTTTGAAGGAGTAGATATCTAGATGCAAATAATGATAGAACTGTGAGCTCTCCTCCGTAATCTTTCTGCACCCACCTATTGCACCATGCATCATGATCATGCCCATTTCTTGGTTGCTCTCCCAAGAAAATCAGGAATCATCACTGTGTATCTATTATTTCATAATCTTTCTGGTCTTCACTGACTGCTTATTTCCTGCATAGGCTCTTCTGGCCTCTCCTTGGCTCACCTTATTTATCTCTGCCCTCCAGCTTAGTAACTCAGATATATGATGTTTTGACTTTTCTCGTACTAGTACAAAATAATTGCAGTGTTAGTTGTTTGCAGGATCCTCTTGAGTATCCAGAGGTTTCTGATCTGTATTGCAGTGTAGTATGCTAAAATTTCATAGTGCTTTTCTCAGAGCAAAGAATAATATTTTTCTTGCAATCTGTCCCATACTGGTTTTATTTTTTTCTACCAGTGGTTATGTAAAAATCAGATGATGTTAGATGTGCAACATAATGAGAAGGGTTAATAGCTGGAGGGCAGAGGACTGGAGCAAAAAAAAAAAACCCACTGCAGGATTATGACTTAATTGGGAGCAGGTGGAAAGAAACTGAGTTGTAGCAGGGGGGGGGATTTCCTCAGAGTTCAGAGATCAGGGCTGTTTAAATAAAGACCATTCTAACTAGAATAAGTAAGAAACCCTTTGAAACACAAAATGGTACATTTTTGTAGTCTGTTCCGTGCTGTATCTCTGTACAGAAGCCCTTACCAGATGCAGTAGGTCTCCTTCAATCCAATGCTTCCAGCCCCTGTTTTTCTTTTCTCCTTTCTGAACACATACCAGTTTGTCACCATCCCAGGTCACTAGTGTCTGCAGGAATCAGAGAATCACCTCAAGATATTTTAACGAGAAGTTTATAAATTCGTGAAAATAAACTCAAACTATGAGAAGACACAATTACAGTTGCTTCCTGCCATTCCCCATCTTCCTCCTAGAAAACCCAAATCAACCAAAACCTGAATACATTCAAGATGGCAGCAGCATTTTGATGTGAAGCTTTTGCAGTGCATTGTTGTCATTTCTGTGTATCTCTTCACATACATGAATATAAAGTGTTCCTACCAACTAGTGAATTGCTGAGTGAATGGACACTTGTGCAATGTATGCAAATTATGTTTTTCTTTCCTTGCTGTTTAAGGCCATTAATAAAAAGATTATAAGATTTCAGGAGTGAAGGACCTGGGGGCTCATACCACCTAGTGCCATTCTAAGACCTTTTTTAGCTCTGCTAGAAAATAACAAGAGGAAGTATATGTTAATATCCTCTCATAAAATACATTTATTTCTATATTTTCATGCACTTTCACGAAAGCCCTTTAAAGAGATATGGTCATACGCTGGACAGCGTGCTCTAGGTGACCCTGCTTGGGCAGAGGGGTTAGACTAGATGATTTTAAGAGATCCTTTCCATCCTCAACCATTCATGATTTGGTGTGATTGAAAGTCTATCACTATTAAACAGGGTATTGAGTATGCTGATTCTTGTCCAGGAGCAGGATGACCAGAGCTGTAAGGAAAAGTTCCCTTGGACAGGCTAAATTCTCTACTTAGATAGCCTAGAGTACATTCAAAGCTGAATTGTTCTAGATTTGAACCATTGTCCTTTAGGGAGACATTTAGCCATGTATCATAGACAAATCCTCATCAGAGACCAGTTAGAGTCAGTAGAAGTTCAGTTTAAAAAGCTCCAAGAGTATTGGGAGCCTAATTCATTTTCTAGTTCAGCGCTGTGTAATTTATTGCTCTTATGAGGGAGCTTGCTATTAATAATGAGACAAAACTCATTCTATATCAGTTAACTTCTTCCTTATTTACAGAATTCTTAAGCTACATGCTCTTTAAATTATCCTTGCCCTCCTTACATTAAAATGTTGCCTAGCAGTTTTATTACCTTTGTCTAACTTCAATGTGTTTGAGGTGTTGTTGTGTTAATAAAATGACCAGAAAATTCTTTTAGAGAAGTCTAGAGAATAATGGCCCGACATGCTTCATTTTTCCCTCTCCTCTTGTTAGAAACAAATAATATAATCTGTTTAGAAAAGAATATTAGGCAGAAATTATTAAACCAGGTAGGGTTATAATTGTACAAGCTGTATTTCCTCCCTTCCAAGCAATTGATAATGAAGAGGAGAGTCTGCAAGTGATACGGTTTTGCACAGAAAGGCAATGGCTTTGATAATGGTGAAGAGCTCTGGAGGAGCATCAGTCTATGGATTTAAGGAGTGATGCAACTAATGAAGGCATTACTAAGGATCTAAGGACTCAACTGATCTAAGGTGATGTGGGAGCAGTAAACTCTGTCAGGAAAATGTCCCACCCAGTGCTACCCAGTGAAAGCAAGAGAAAGAAAATTAAGAGAAAGGGATATTCAGGATACTGAGAAAAAATGAGTTATGTTATTTGGTGTCTTGTAGTGTTGTGAATAAGAAATAATTTGAAAGAAGTCATAGGAATTACTCTGCACAAAGTTAGTTTGAGAATGAAAAGTGATCCATGGAGAATAAACAATGTCTTCTGTTAAATTTGTTCCACTCCTGTGAAGGGCGATGTGAGTTCAAATGTAAACATGTCCTTTATGCTGACAATTTCCTGTGGCAATTGCCAAAACAAAGCAGGTCTTGTTGACAGTGAGCTTTGATCTCAGCTTCTCAGAGTTTTGCAACAAGTTCTGAAATCTCATTTGTTGAGAAGATACTGATGGAAAAGACGGTGTATGTTTGGAGAAGAGCAGGACAGCCGAGTGGAAGAAGAATAAAACTGGTAATTGGCAGAAGAGTTGGTAGATTCAGTGAATGATGATAAAGGCTGGTGATGCAAGGTTAGCAAGACTCTGAAGGGGACGGTCAAGGGAAATTTAAGATCTACTGGCATTTCTACCTTTGAAAATCATGTTTAAGTATTTTAGGGGTGAGAAGAGAGTAAAGCAGAAGCAGTATTGATGCAGAAACATGAAGCTGAATTCACTAAGTGAATTTAATTAGTGCTCATATGTATTCTTTTCCTCACTGACTTCCCTGATACTGTCATATCTGAATGCCTCAAAGGAACAGTCTTACTGGTTGCCTCTGCCTGTCATACAAGGGAGGGCACAGGCTAACAAACAATATGGTCCTTGAGCCAAACATTACTTGTTCAAATCTCTGCCTGAAAGGTGTCTGAACATATGCTCACAGTTTCCTAGGGGAATTTTAAACTCATATTATTCCTATAAACTGCTGGGCCTCCTTGCCTGTCAGTGCCAGTAGCCCTGCCACCCATATCAGTTCTAGCTCTGGGTCACATTTTTTTCTTGTCCTTCCCAAAGCTCCCTTAAGGTTAATAGCTGAGTGCAAGTTTATTTTTAACAGTGTCCAACTGTTGAACTGTCCAAGCGGGGTTGAGCAGGCTCAGATTAAAAGTACTGTGTGCACCTGGCCATTCAGAATGGGAAAGTTATATTGACACAGAAAAAGTCCCGAATTCAAGCGGATGAATTTACAGTTTTGCTAAGGAAGATATATAGGTAAAAATATAGTTCTGTTACTTTCTAAATAGGCAAAGATGTATCAGAGAAAAGCTGGAAAAATCCACTACTAGAAAAACATGTAATTACTGATTGTCCTCATCTATCTGAGTAACCACCCTGGTTTGCTAAATAAATGCTTGTAACAGGAAAGAAAACTGTCTCCAGATGCAAATGATTTCTGCTTTATAAAAATATTCTGTTTTCTGCAAAATATTAGATTTATTTTCTTTTATTTTTCATGTATTCACCTGATTTTGGAATTGCTCACTCTTGGTGCTGACTGTAGTGTAAACAGCTATCAGGTATCAATTTTTTACCTTTACCACTCGGTTATCCAGGCCTTTGGTGTGTTCTTCAAACTCCACTCCCACAGTGTAATTCAGGTCATAGTTTCTGAAAGTACTGAGTGTTTTTGTTTTAAAATTATCTCCGTCTTGAATAATCTCCTTCGTTTGTTTCAAGTGTTTTGCAATCTTCCGAGTCGCAAAATCAATACCTGTCAAAACCCAGAAAAGGGAGTATGACAATGAAAATTCCAATATTCGTTACCAAAAAATAATAAAAAAGAAACAGCACTTATATTTACAGATAATCATAACAACTAAAAAAATTTATGTGGAACATAGTTCTATAAATCACACTTTTACCTATAACATTTGCAGAGAAAAAGATCATTTCATAGAAAAATAATCCTGTGTCTTCAAGTAGACTTTCAATTCGTGGATCTTCCACTGATTATAAATTTATTTATTCACAGGGTACCTGTGGGAACGTTGTGAGCAGAGCTACAACATACAACTAGTAGTGACTAGATGTTAGCACGTTACATCACCCAAATCTCCAGATTTTTTTTGAGGATGTGAAACAATAAGGGGATATTAAGACTGACATTGCCTTTTTGGCCTCACTCACACATGAAGTACATGCGGGGTGCTGGGAGTGTTATTATCATCTCATGCCTGGGAGCCGTTGCCTTTTCCTGGCAGCAGTGTAGTAGCTCTTGAGCATATGAGGGTACTGATATGTGATATGTTGGCCACCCCCAAAAGAAAGATCTCAGAATAGTATTCCTTTGCAGAAAATTAGCATGTTAGAGTGAGTATGTAATAAAGAGGATTTTGCCATGTTACCTGTAGTCTGTTGGAGTATACAAGAGGTTAACTAATTAATTTAAAACTAATGAAAATTGTACTAACGATTTAAAAAGAAACCATGAAATAACAGCCCGACTTATCCATTACTGTTAGACAGCAGACACAGAAATAAGTTGTAGTTTAGATGTTAAAGGGAGACAAGTTCAAAGTCAAAAGTCGAAAAAGTATCAAGCTACATACAGCATTTGACACTTCCTGTTTGATATTCTGTCAATGTTTTATGCAGTACTGATCTCCTTATTTTGCTCATGATGAAGACCAACATTATAATGTAAACAACTGCTTGCTACTGAATGCATTGAAAGTTTCTAAAAGGAGAATATATATTACCATGCTGACAGTTTGCCCCAGACAATCCACCTAATGCCAGCTGCATTACCATCTGCAATAAATATTTCTGACCAGCTGGCAGTGAATCTTATTATGGTGCTATATGCAAATGAAACAAGCTCACATGCTTCTGCAAGAGACTGAAAAACGGGCTGGGGTTTTTAGCCATCCTTTAGTGGATTCACATGCGAGTTAATCATTGTCAGCTCAGCGATGCGACATACTAATGGAGCGCTTTTCCTTTTGGTGGATTCATTATACTGCTTGTGAAGTACTGATCGACTTCAGTAAGAGGATTGGCTTGAAAAAAATCGTGACTTTTTAACATGGGGAATAATGTTCTTGTTCAGTATTTATATTCAAGACTTCTTGGGTATATTTTATCTGCTGTGGTGGATTAAAGGTCTGATTTATAGGCAGGTAACATAAAATTTAGTTCTCTCTGAGGTAAAAAAAAATGTCTAGACGTCTAAAGAAATGCTATTTCTGACTAATATATTAGTCTTGTAGCTCCTGGAGAAAAATCAGAGGAGGTTTTATTAAAGCATGGTTTTCATAACTGAATTTTGAACAATACAAGCAATAAAAATGATATATTATTCTATTACAGTAGATTAAAATACTTTGTAACGTGTATGATAAAATCAAAGTTTCTGGCTTAAAGGGCAAAACTATTCTTTAATTAAAGTATAGAAATGTGCATGCATTAATTAAAAGGATGGATGAATTTCAAAAAAAGAAAAAAAGCAAAACCTCCGTGTGCTTTGAATCTGAGAACTTTAATACTTAAAATATCAACCACATCTACAATTGTGAGAAATGGAGCAGAATGTCTTTTCACCCCTTCCATGTCATTTCTTTCCATTCAGAGAATCACCTATAGCCTTATGCATCTTTGCATGGGTTTTGGTGGTGTACGTTTGGGTGTTTTTGCTAATTCATTGTCAGCTTTTAATTAGTATAACTTACAGTACATATATATGCATGTACGCAGAAAAAACCGTGATGTGCTTATGAAGAGCCAGATCCAGGCAAATGGTGCAAACAGCTCCTTCAATCCAACCAGTTGCTGGCATTCTTACTGGGAAAGTAGTTGGAAAATGTTATCAGAAAATTCAGTGTGTACCTCTTTGGTGCAGTGTGCCCAGGGTAGGCAATGAATCAAAGTATTTCCCAGGAAAAATACATCCATATTGCATTCCTTATTCTAACACATTCTTCCTCTTGCTTTGTTTCAGGCTATTAGGTGGGTCAAGTTCTTTTATTCTCATGAACTGTTGCTATCTTTTTTCAAGCAGGCTTCTTAGTATTGGATGCCTGTAGTCCAGAACCCATGGTAGGCTGAATTAATCCATTTTTCTCCCAGTTTCCACTGGGATAGATAAGGTTAGCAAGGGATGAAAAATCCACTTGCTTTAATAATAACAAAGTCATAATTCACTGAGTGAAACATTTCTAAGGATGCCACTGAGATGCAATGAGGAACTGCTGTAGACCAGCTCATATAAATACTTTGCAATCTGAGCAAACGAGTTCTTGAGATGTCTGTTAATTTGACTCAACACCTTTTGAGCAAAGCACAAGAAGCCACAAGTCTGACCTTGACTTCTGATGAAAAGTGCAAGGTACTTTGACCTGGAAAAGCTCCTGTTTATCACAACATCACTCTTACAGTGGTGTCAGCTGCTGTAGGAAGGCAGAGAAATAAGGCAGAGCAAAAGCTCCTCCAGTCTAGGTTAAATTAGGCAATTCTAATACCTACTTTTCTTGTGTAAGTTTTACAGACATCACGTGTGGGAAGGAAACAATGGTCCTTTATGTCCTTCATCTGTTATGTAGTAGAGCTGGGAAAAGATTCTTGATTCTACAGATTACACTTCTCATGCATGTATAAATCTAACTCCCATATTTTTTGTGGCTTTGGAGTACAGCTATATTACTGCAGTGGTGGAAAGGTGATAACTGTTCTCTCAATGCGAAGCAAATCTCCTCAAGATGAAATTCTTGCAAAATGCTGATGTCTTCTATTATTTCTCCTTTACAGCAAATTAAAGATCTTCATCTCTGCTAACCTAGGTAGAGGAAGGGCTTCTTGCACACTACTTGCATAATCATAATGACCTGGAGCAAAAAGTTTATGCCTTTAAAAGAATAAAAATGCTTGAAAGGCAATTTATATTGAAAATAATGGGTGTAGCAAAAGAAGGCCTTTCATAAAATTAGCTCCAGTCATTACAAAAATTGAGTCTGTCAGTGTGGGGGAAAATAAATCTAAAAACAACATAAACTTGATCTTGATATGAACTGACAAGGATATTGCTTCCATGCAGTTAACAGTGGTTTGGTACTTCAGGATCTACAAAGAGTATGCTTAATATCCTAGACAATGGGTACACAAACTGTAGCTAGCAGGCCCCTAATGATAAAGAGGGTGACAAAGCAGTAAATGAAAGTTGCCGAAAGAGCAGAACATCTCTTTTTGCATTTACACACATGTTATTGTTATTAGTGAGAGTCGTAGCCAAGTGAAATTAGGCTGCTAACCATGCAAACAGATGCTTTACAACTCTTAGGGCCTAAGTCTCCTTTCTGTGTAGGATGACTCCCACAGAAATTCCCAGAAATATCTGCCCATGTGTCTTTAGATGCTTTTCAAGGCTTTTATCGCCTTCACTATGCAATTGATATATACATTTTTTCCTCGTTCAAAGCACTGGTTAAGCACTAAACACTATTGTTTCTTTAGAATATCCCATTCCTCTTCAACAGAGCCAGACTGCTTGTGGCCTGACTGTTACAGTCAGTATATATTAGGAATAAAAAAGATCTTCCGTATCTGAAAGGCTGTTCTTCCTCCCTCTCCCCCCCAAATCTTTATCTGTTTTTTCATTTATCTAAATAAAGACTATTTTCTTTGGCTACAAGTCTTCTCTTGCTTATATACTTAGACTGATGTAATTATAAATACATTATAGTTACTTGATTTTTGATGTGAGTGTCAGAAACATGCCAGAATGAGCATTATAGAAATAATCTCATCAAATTTTGGAAGGATTTTACTTATAATTGAAACATTTTATCTCTATATAGTTAATATTTTTTCACTTACCTAAAGCAACCATGTAGCCTTCAAAGTTTTCATTGGTTTCCATTTCCCACGTCCCATTGTAATCAGCAGGCATGGTGGCAAGAGCTTAAAACCAACTTCAGATGAAAAGGTGAGACTGAAAACAGGATCTGCTACAAGAATGTTTTATAAACCTTTTCATATCTTTTTTTTTCAGAAGGTTTATGGTTTTCCAGATAATACAGTTTAAGGGTCAGAGTGATAACCTTAGAAAACTTTGCCTTCATTAACAAAGTTCAGTTGAACAGCTGGCAGACAAAGAACACTTTCTGAAATACGTAGTAATACAGGATATGATTTTACAGTGACCTTTGTAAAGAACTACTAGCTATTATGGGATACCTTTGAAATATATTGAACACAGTGGCAAATTGTACAACCAAGTTAAGGTTTCCAAGGTGAATTCTCTTTTTCAGTTCCTTTCAGTGTATCGCATTTCCCTATGAAGAACGAGTCTCACAGAGCTGGCGCCCCCAGAACTCCCATTTAAAATTGATGGAAGTCTCGAATGTGCAACAAATACAAGACAGGGAAGAAAGGGGAATATTTCTGTTGAAAATATTTTTGTTTTCCTTTCAAAATATCAATATAACAATAGCTGTGTTTATACCAATTGCACTTCCATATTTTCATTTTAATTTAACAGCAAGTTTAGCAAATATAAAGTAAATTGAAATCAGTCATAATTAGTATAAAACCTACCATAAAAATGATTTTTTAATTACTCTGAATCATAGCAGTTTGTGTTAGAAAGGTATTTTTCATCCAGCAGCTTTACGTTGTGGGGAAGAGCACAGATTTCAGTTGTGCAAGTGAGCACAATTAGAATGTGTCTGAATTGCAAGTTTGAAAGTGCAGTACAACTTTATTGGAATTTAAAGCACTAAAAGAAAATTAATGTAAGCTAAGGGTTAAAATTCTTTGGCTTTAATTAGACAAGGCAACTTACAGATTGTTCTACAGATAGACCAATGGAAGTGATCAGGAGTCTAAAACTCCATGCCTTTCTTTCCCTCTCTTTTTTTTCTCTAATATTATTAAAAATTTTACTAGAAAAGTATTAAGGTCTAGAATTCCAACTCAGAAATCAGTAAATTGAAGAGTTATTTATCTTACAGTGTCTTCTGTATGCATTCACTTTGTCAAAATTTAACGTGAAATTCCACAAATGCTGAAAAATACAGTTGAGAAAAAAACCTGAGAGCTTCTGGGAGCTCAGTTTTTAAAATGCTTTTATGTGATATTTAAGGAGAAAAAGTATTTTGATCTGTACTTACAGGACATATTAGGAGGTTTTTCAGTCAGACATCAGACAAAGGCTCGAGGAACCGCAGTGACTGAAAGCTGAAGTGAGGGGAATTCCTGTGTGACTGCACATTGGATGATACCTGCATCCTTACCTGTAGAGTACAGTTTGTCCACAGACCAGTTTACCCAGGGAAACTGGTAATCACTGAAATCTTTAAATAGGCAGAGGGTGGGTTTCTAAAACATATGCTACATTTTAAGCACTATTTTTGCGGCTGAATGCATCTACTTATATATTTGCTTCCGCGATAAGAATTTCTAAATGAAAAGGTTGAATTATGTTATGTTGAAAGTGAAGTTTGAAAATATTTGCACTTAAAACATTGTTCTGTAGTAATGTTATGCAATGGTTAAGTAATAGGTTTGATTTTACATATCACTGTGTACTTTCTTAACCTCCACATTACATCAACATTAATATATACATTACTATTATTATTTATATATTGTATGTATATAAAAGAGTCTATAAAAAGAAGAAAAATAAGAGGTTATGGTTCCCACTCAAAATCATCTGTGTAAGCAGCATCAGTTCCCTTGTGCACATGCACAATTATCTTCAAGTGCATGATCACACTGTTTTTCCAACTGGAAGTTATTCTTTCCTTCAGTGTAACTAAAGGGATGATGTCCAATTTAAAAGCAGGTACTCAATGTTTTACCCTTTACCTCCAAATGCTTCATGGTGGATTTATGAGAAATGAATTGGACCGAATGTCTACAATCACCAAAACCCACAGCATATGGTAGAAGCTCATGGTGGGGGATTTTATATGCTCATTGATGTAAGTTCTGAAGCATTTTGCTTCCTATAAAACAGTCATTTTGGTAAGATGTGGAAGTGACTGCAACTATCATGTGGTGATCGACAATTAATGTCCATTAAGACCAACTAAGGAAATAGAGGGTTATATTGCTGTAGCTATGCAGAGCTAGGCACTTTCAGAGAAAACTGGTTATGACCTGAGAACGTCCTTTACATATCAGGTTGTAGTTCCTAAACAGCATACACATATAATTGTACTGCTTTTCACAGCAATGCTTTGTTTATGCCCATCCCCTATTGTTTAAATAACTTTTATTTTCAGTGTCTGTATTATGTAAACTCCATATTAGCAATTCCCTAAGATCCCTTAGCATCAACCTGAAATAGCTCTTTTGAGCCTTTTCAGGTAAATATGCAACTAGGAGGTTTACACACACTAAATTTAACCAACCAAAGACCTGGCTAAGCAGGAAATTAATAAAACATGAAATATTGACTTGACAGAGTTCTGTGACGCTTCATGAGCTTTTTAAGAGCATTATGTTACGATCACAAAGAGAATTTTCAGGTTACAAATCAATATCTTGTTATTCAGAAAAACCTCTACCACATTCAAACACCTGCCTGGATCCTACGGAGCCAAGAGACGTTGCAGGTACTGTTATCACCGGGGTTTTTAGAGCCCTATGTGGATAATTTTAAGTGCACATAACTGACCCACTGTATTCTCAGCGTTCTCTTCTCTGTGCCTTGCTAGTTATACTGACCTGCCTCTCCTCACATTTCAGCTTGAAAATTTTGATTTATTATCCACTTCAAAGCTTAGAAATTATTTGTTTCCTTCTTATTCCAGGAGTACAAGTTTGGGGAAATGGAGAAAAGGTGCCCGCTCCTAATTGTCATAATTATTTTGTTCTCAGCATCCTTTTCTCGCAAGACCATCAGTAAAATCACTAGGGATGCCATATATAGCAGGTATTGAACCCTGCAGATGGGGGAGGGAGTTGTCTTCCTCAGGTTTTTCAACATGTATGTTAAAAAAAGAAGTTTTGAGCCTGTAGCTTGTGTTTCAGGTTTCATTTCAGGGTTAAGTTTTATGGCTGAGTAGCAAGACCTTGGAAATGAAGCAAAAAGTCTTGAAAAAATCAAAACACTTTTCTTAAAATCCTAAGTAGCTTTTCCAGTCCTTATTTGTGTGTGAAGAACCAAAGATGGCTTTTCTTGCCTCTGTCCTACACATCAATATTGGCAGTTGTAAACAAAACATCTCAAACCCAAAACATTCTATGATCTCATAAAAAGTGGCTGGACTGACAAGATTGAAAAGCTGAATGTTTCTGTGGGACGAGCCAGTAGTCATGGCTGCTAGTTCTAACACTCGCCTCCAGCTTCTCTCACTGGATCTGAGACCTGCCCAGAAGAGAAACCCTATATGGTTAGGTGAGCAAAGTTCACTCCTCATGCTGCCTGCTGGTAGTGCACTCTTCTGGGAAAGATTATGCTGTAAAGCACTGTTAGGAACACTAGATAAAGAACAGAGCTTTTGGGTGTGGTATTTTGAAGGGACTGTGGCATGTTTCCCACTCTCTCCTTCCCTCATTTCATTTTCTTTTTAAATTATCTAATATGTGTATATAATGCAGGAGAAAAATCCCTTGTACTCCCCAGTCAGCCCCTACACTCCTCAAGCTTGACAGCTGGGACTTTTGACTATAGTTACTTTGTTGTTTAACACATAGAAATATGGCAAGTTGTATAAGTTGTTCTTTAGCGACTGAATTCCCCTGAAGGATTCAGACAGAAGCAGCATGGCCACAGACACCTATTATTATTTTTAACTTGATAGCACATGTGCGCTCACTAAGATTATTTTTATGTTTAAGAAAATTAATCACTTGAAATGTATTCAGTGATGGCTGCTACTGCAAAAAACTGTCAGAGGTGTTATCTCACCAGGCTTGGAGCTGTGTTCAGCACAAACACAAGCAGTTGCATTGTGGCAACTAAAAGTAAGTTGGAGGGAGGCAATCCGCTTCTTGTTGGTATGTATGAACTGGCTTGATGTCCGCTCCCAAAGAGTGGTTGTCAATGGGTCAGTATCCAAGTGGAGGCCAGTGACAAGTGGAGTCCCTCAAGGATCAGTGCTGGGACCAGTCTTGTTTAACATCTTTGTCAGCAACATAGACAGTGGCATTGAGTGCACTCTCAGCAAGTTTCCAATGACACCAAGCTGTGTGGGGAGGCTGACACACTGGAGGGAAGGGATGCCATCCAGAGGGACCTTGGCAGGCTGGAGAGCTGGGCCCATGCCAACCTCATGAAGTTCAACAAGGCCAAATGCAAGGTCCTCCATCTGGGTCAGAGCAATCCCAAACACCGATATAGGCTGGGCAGTGACTGGCTTGAGAGCAGCCCTGAAGAAAAGGACTTGGGAGTGCTGGTGGGTGAGAAACTCAACATGAGCCATCAGTGTGCTCTTGCAGCCCAGAGGGACAATTGTGTTCAAGAGAAGTGTGGCCAGCAGGTCGAGGGAGGTGATTGTCCCCCTCTACTCCACTCTGGTGAGACCTCCCCTGGAGCACTGCATCCAGTTCTGGAGCCCCTATCACAGGAGGGATATGGATGCGGTGGAATGTGCCCAGAGAAGGGCCACGAGGATGATCAGAGATCTGGAGCACCTCTCCTATGGGGACAGATTGAGAGAGTTGGGGTTGTTCAGTCTGGAGAAGGCTCTGGGGAGCCCTTATTGTGTCCTTCCAGTATCTGAAGGGGGCTACAAGAAAGCTGGGGAGGGACTTTTCAGGCTGTTGGGCAGTGATAGGACTGGAGGGAATGGATTAAAACTAGAGATAGGTTAGACATTAGGAAGAATTTCTTCCCCATGAGGGTGGTGAGACACTGGAACAGGTTGCCCAGAGGGGTGGTGGAAGCCCCATCCTTGGAAGGTTTTAAGCCCAGGCTGGCTGGGGCTGTGAGCAAGCTGCTCTAGTGGGAGGTGTCCCTGCTCATGGCAAGGGGGTTGGAACTGGATGATCTTTAAGGTCCCTTCCAACACTGACAATTCTATGATTCTATGTTAAGATGGCTTGCAGGCCTTGGGGATTCAACTGGGTGAAGACAGTCATCAGCTACTGGACAGAATATTTACTAAGAAGTGGGGGGAGCAGTAGGAGAGATGTTCACAGCAAGGGAGGACAGAATCAAAAGGTATTATTTGCAAAATGAGCTCAGCAAATAGTATTTGATTGCCCAGTTGTTAATGGTTGCTCTCACCCCGTATCAAATGGCACTAAACTACCTTGGATATCCCTTGCTTATAAGCTTCCTTGACAAATCAGATACAATTAAGTATAACCAAGTGTACCTCAGTGTCTTTAAGTTTAATTAGAGTTTTGGCTTCTGACCCTGAAGTTTGCTGCTTGTTCAGGGCTGGGCTCTACGCAGAAGGATGGAAGTTTGACCAGTTGTACATATGTTTTTTGGCTAAACACTTCTTATTTAATGTCAGTTCTTAGCTGATGATGCCAAAACAGAAATCTTCAGGAATAGAGTTTTTGTTGACACCTAAGAGAAGGGAAAATTCCTTCATTCACATGTCAGTAGAGGAATATATCTGACACCTTGTTGAGAACAGCAGGGACAGGTTACAAATGCTGTGGCAGGGTGAGGATGTACACATAGGTCACAGTTGTGCCAGTTTGGCACATTTTGTGTTTATCTTCAATTTAAAGAAAGATGATAAAAAATATGGTTTTAATCACTCTTTTAGAAATAAAATAATTGGCTTTCTGGCACTGGGTATTTTTTTCTTTTTTTTTTGATCAATGACTACCTGACTTCAGTCTTTCTTACCACTCTTACTCTGTCTGCTTTTGCTGATGGAGTTGAGAGCCCATGTTAGACACTTTAGTAATTCGAAGCCTTCCTCCTCTCTAGGTAAGGACTTTGGTTTAGCTCTTACAGGCTTCTTAAAGTCACCAGTAATCATGTTACTGAGTTTGATAATAATAAAGAAATCACCCAGTGGATCCTACTGGCTTGAGAACTCACTTTTATTGAAGTGGTTTGTCTTGTGAAAAATTATGTTCTAGAGAAATAATAGCCAATGGATAAAGCTGACTTTCATTTTCAAAATAAATGGGGAATACAGAATGTATTCATTCCTTAATTCTCTTGAGCACTTATTCAATGCTCTTTATCCACAGATTTCAAGGAAGGAGATGAAAATCATTAGCCATTGTAGAATCAGAAAAATGTAGGGACTGACATGGTTTGGCTAAGGTAATGAGATAAGGCAGTAGTCAGAGCAAGTTAGTGAGTATAACACTTCACGTTATCCACTAAAGCATGCTTCCTTCCTCCTAACTTTAATGTAGATCAAAAACCTGAACCCAGTCAAAGTGCTTTGTCATTGCCATTAAGGCTGCCTAAGTTTTCCCTTCAAAGATTTTTCAGGATCTGAATTCCCTGCATGAGCTGTGCATTAATATCTGTAACTGTAATCTATAACTTAATTGTATTTATTCTGTGGCAAAGTTTTGTAATTGCAACTGCCGCTTCTTGTCTTCGTCAGATAAAGGTTGCATTACTCAGACATTGAACTGGAATACTGATTGATGGGTTTTGAATTAAAAGAATCTATAGAAATCAGTGTGAGGTTTGTTTCTTTGATGCTTCTATGACAAGCACAATTTAGCTAAGAAAATGTTTATCTCCCCTAGTTTGTTCATGTCTGACCATAAAAGCTGACATGTCATTTTAATGCAACATCTCATCCATTAAAGTAACATTTTAAAGAATCAGTTTTGTAAAACAGTCCTTTTTGCCTCATCTGGAGATCACTTTATAGGGATACTTTCAAATGCCTTAGAACTCAAGTTTTCACATACCTCGTAAGATGTATACTTTCATGATGGCAGGGTTTCCCTTTGAGTTCTAGAATCCAGATGAAGAGAAGAAGTCAAATCAGCTGTTGCAATTATTGCACAGCCTAGAATTTCGTGTAGCCATTTAGAAAAAGAGTAAAGCCATCCCTGTGATAACCTTAAGGACCTAAAGCCACTGTCCCAGAAGGACTGTAAATTAGGTCCAGATATATTGATAAAAGCCCACAGTAGTATTCTTCCTGTTTATTTTCTTTAACTATGTTGCTACCAGTGTAGAGCAGTTACAGGACTGTTATCCTAGGCCTACAAAAATTCCTAGATAGGTGAGTGTATGTTTCTTGAGTGCTTCCTTTTTGCCATAAATCAGTTTTACTGCTTCAGCTAGAAAGGGTCACTACTCAGTTACCCAGAATCAAAGTCTTCTAGAAAACTGAATGCTAGCATCCTGTGTTGTTGGATATCTCTTAGAACATAGGCATAATTCTCTACTTCCTGTTCATTAAGGGATGCTCTGTGTTGTAAATCTCATAAATTTATGCCTCTCAGTGCAAATGCAACATACCTGACACTGCAAGATGGCTCCTTAAGCAGGTATATACTCAGTTTAAGAATTGCTGGTAGTGGGTCAAGCACTACAACTCAGGACAAGTTGCTAAAGTTAAGATTTCTCCCAGACCTCTGGCAGGATAGGCTCTTAATACCGGTGATACTGTTTGCTTTCAGGAACTGGATGCTCATATGTGCAAAGCAGGGGGAAGGATCTTTTATATCTGATATATTGATGTCTGAATTATAACAGCAAATTGATAAACATGGGAATTTCAGTTTTGTATAAAAAGTATGAAGTACATTTAATGTAGAAGATACCAATGAAAATAAAGTTCCTTAAAATGTGTATTTTAGAAGAAAATTTATAGATATAACAGGTTGGCAGACTGTCTTTCACTAGAAGAATAAAAGAGAAAAAGAATTGAACTAGGTAATATCCAAATTGAAAAACTGATGCCTAAATATAATCTCCTATTAGGAAAGGATTCCCCAGAAATTCAGAGTCATGATCATGATGATAACGTTTCTCTAGATTATATGTGAAAACTAGGGAGGGAAGGAAGGAGGGGAGGGAGGGCAGGATGAGAAAGAATCCTTATTGATGGCTATAAAAATATGGCTATAAAAATATGGTAATCCACTATATAATTTGTTGAACATCTTGCCTAGAATGTTGCCGAAAAGAATGTAAGGAAGCTGAATGAATAAGGCAGAATAACCATGTTTTCCTCAGTCTTGCTAAAACTATGTGGTACTTAGTGCAAAATGAAAGTATTCACTTTGGTCTCTAGAGACTTTTTCCCACTTGTCCCTTTCAAACCATATTTGAAGTTATAGTTAGTTGTTTGGCTTCCCCTTGCTTGTATGGGAATTGCCAGATCATCTGAGGTTTGAGCAGAGAAAAAAACAGTGCGGAAACAAGTATCTCCTGTTCATGAATGTAGACAGAGACTGTCAGGAGTGTGGAAGCAGTTCCAGTGAAGCAGCAGCTTTGGTCCCTGTGATAGCAACAATTTAAAAAGAGCTTGAGCTGGGAAGTATTTTTTCAGGACCATTAGACTCCTTGTGAGGACTGTCCCTTCATGACAGTGGGAAAACAAAGTCCTGTGCTGAAACAAAATGTGTTACTTGTAAAGATATCTGGGTAGTTTCTTTTACCTTGCCAGACATAAACAGAAGTCTTTGTAGCAAGCAGTATATCTGTTAGAAAGATATTCATCATTGCCTTTGTTACTAGTAAAAGACAACCTTGTCAGTGAAAAGAAAGTGTATTGGTTACCAGGGAATTGTACTCCATTGCTTCCCAGTTGAAAGATGAATTTTCTGGGGAGAGGACTGCTGCATGAATTAGCTTTGTCATCAAGTGATTGCAACGAATGAGCATTTAAACACTGGAAAAAAAAAAAAAAAGTCTGTTAGAAGAATATTCAGGATTAGAGTAAAAATAATCCTTTTTTCTCCTTGTGCTCAATATAGCCACATCTTCAGCCAGCAGTCCTAAGGATTCCAACAGCACCATGTTGTAACAGTGACAGTGGCAAAGTACAGCATAGTTGGAAGGTGTATGAGCCCAGCTAATGGACAGCTGTGAAATTGCTTTATGCCTGCCATTCCCTGGAATACGCTCATTGCCTTTGGAGGCTGATTTGCTATCTCTGTTCAACAACATATCCTTCACTTGTGAGTAAAGGTTATATTGCTGCGTGGCAATTGGAGATATCTGAAGCTTCCAAGAAGACATTATTATAACCTTTTATATAGTGTCTATTAAACCAACACTCGTTAGACTGAGCCTCTAATGGGATGCTTTGAAAGTTCAGATTTATCAAAAGCAGCCTAAAACTGTTACTCTCCCCCTCAAAAATACATTTTTCATTAGTGTCTGACCATGCTGCTGAGTAATCTGCCTTTTATCTAGCCAGCACACCTCCATAACTTTTTTCTCTCTTGTCAGTGGATGGCATTGTGCTTTAATAGTTTCCATATCAAGGTAGAGATCTTGGTACCTTGCAGAATCCCATTCAAGCACATTTGCAACAGAGACAGTAGATTGAATTTAGATGCCTAATTACAGCAAGTAAAAATATTTGCTTTGATCTTAAACATGGAAATACTTACTTTTGAAATCCGAGGTGCAATTACAGGTAGCTTTCCTATCCTTTCAAGGGTTATTTCAGCAAATACTTGCATTGTGAAGAGATCAAATTATCAGCAAATAAGCACCACAATGCCCCATAGTACAGCTTTACAAGGCTGAGTCTTCTATAAAGAAGAGCACTTGCAGCAGAAAGGAAAGGAATATGAAGAAAGGGTAATCTTCTTGCTTTGCCCAAGCTGTTCAATGAACACTTTTTTTGTCCTATGGAATGCACATGTTGCTCAACAGCACATAATATGCTCAAAAAACAGTTGTAGTGAGTCCAGGAAGAGCTTTACTTCACAAAGAAATACCTCTTAGGATAAGTTCCCTTTTCTATGGGTAACTGTTATCCTTGTTTTTTCTCTTCACATACAAACATTTTTAGGAAGAGGAATTGCTAGGCAAGATAAGAAGTCTGCCATCCTGTATTTAGGCACATGATCCAGTGTCTTGAGGTTTTATGCTTCAGAGATGAACTGTAGTGAACCTTTGTTAAACTCTGTTATTGAAAGCTGTATTTATTTTGCTATTGATGATTTTGCTGTGACAAATTTTTTTTTTAATTTTCATTGTGCTGGGGGCACTTAAAAGAACCATGGTATTTGTTTTAATTCGGCATGTACTCTACATTTGCCTCCATTCACTAAGACTTAGGCATTCCTGCTTCAAATCTTTAGTGTCCAGTGAGAGAATATGATTAATCCAAACCAGTTTGGGGTTTTTTTACTGAAAACCATTCACTTACTCCAGCAGAATATGTGATTGAGAAAGTAACTAGATGTTTCTGACATTACACAAGCTGGAGCGAGAAGTGCTATGACACTAGGCCAGCTTTTCAAAGCATTTATACGGTTGAAGAGGGAAAAAGGCTCTCCCAAAGAAATCTACATCATACATAAGCAAATTACATACTTATTACCTGTTAATTTTAACTAACAGTTAAGCACCTGGTAAGGTTTTCGAGTGACCTTCAGCAGTTTAAATGTCTATCTGTTCCTTTCATCACCAAACACATTTGGAAATACAGTCAAAAATATATGCCATCATGCTGGGAGTTTGTAACATAAATGGAATTTTGTGTAATGTGATACTTCAGATGTCTACAAGGCAGACTTGCTGTGTGAGAAGAATACATTATAAATGATTGTACCTATGTTGCAAAAACCATTCTCTGAAATAATCCCTTATATGCTTGGGGAAGACATCTGCCTTGTGTTGTACTTCACAAAAGATGACAAGGAAAGTTTCTAATGGAAATCTGGGGTATTTTGGTCCTTCAGGAGCTGGAGCTAAACTATTTGGGGACTATTTTGCTATGGAACTCTGCTGTTCTACTTATTTTCTGTTTTTCTTCATACAAAATGAGTCATCTATTTCTGCATCATTTAGGACGGTGTGAAATCTAGTTTGCAGTTCTTGTTTGTCTAGCTCCTAAGTCAGCCCCCGTGTCTGAGATTCTTTGAAGCTGCTCTCAGACAAAGTTGATGAGATGTGTTACTGGGGCAGAGTGTTGTGAAAGTCTGTGCTGTGCTTTCTGCTGTATCTGAGGTATAATAGGTCTACAATGCACAATTAATTATTTCTGAATTCTTTCAGAGTAATCTCTGAGCAGCTCTTAGGAACGTGAAAAGTATCTGTGTTTATATCTGAAATAATGGAACCTATATGCTGGAGTAAAGGAGTAGTGATGACAAGCTTTCTAGCTAGTGATATTTTAGAACATATCTTGCTCTTAAGGATCGTCCTGAGTAATTAAGTGTCTCTGATGAACACTGGTATCAGCAATACAGTGGAAAGCACTGACTGCATTACAGTGCATTACATTGTTGTACCTAAAAATTGAGTGTTTGGATCTGCTTGCTAGTGTGTTTGAGCAAGTTCTTTGCTGTGTTGCTGTGACATACATAAAATGGCACTTTTCTCCTCTTTTCGTCTCCAAAAATAAACTTGGAAATGTCAGCATCAAGAATGGCAGCATGTTTCTTGACAGGATGAGTGAAAGATCACTCAGTCATTTCACAGAAGTACTTGAAATGTGTTAACAACTTCTGCATGCCCTTAACATGCCCAGCTGGGGAGAAGTGTTGGAAATTGTAATAGTTATGGATAATAAGCGTCAGTGTCTTGGTAAGAAAAGATAAATTGATTCATGCTGATTTAGAATTAGAGAAGGTGAGCAATGAACTGCTGTGAATCTTGTTGCACTTGATGGAATGTTAGATTTCAGTGAGCTCACCCCATATGCTATGGTTCTAAGCCCTAACAGATTATAATGGTGACTGCCTTGCATTATAAATACCTCCTGTTTGTAGTAAGTGCACTGACTAGCACTTGAGAAAAATTTGGTGGGAACATCAGGATGGAGAGAGACCTTTCGGCTGAAGTGTAACTTCAGATTCTAGTACAATTTTGCACTAGCACTTTCTTCACCTTTTCTTGTATGTCAGCTCTGCGCTTCTGTACCGTTGCTTTGTGTAGCTGAAAAGGGAGCGGAAAGAAAGGCCAGCCAAACAGTTAAGGGAATAGCTCTTGAAGTGATTCCACAAAACATTTTTAAGAGCTGCACATCTCTGCAGCCTACTGCTGGTAACCAGGCTCTGTAGATTCTGCACATGCACAAACAAGTTCTAAACATTATCTACTCAATAATGCTCCTGCATCCATAACTAACTGCTCACGCTTACGCCCCAACCTTGAACTACCAAACAGCTGAATATTTAAATAAAATACTTTAAACTTGAAATGCTCTTGTCACAATATTGGCCTTTTAATTTACTCAGCATTAGAACAGTGTTGTACAATGAGATAGATGGTCTCTTGTTATGTAAATAACTGTAGAGTCAATAAGCCCATCCTTCTTTCCTCCTTTCCTTTAATAAGAACATGGCCCTTGAAAGAGGGAATTTTAATCTGCCTCCATGGTGTAGAAACTTAATCTTCAGGCAGTGCTATTGAAGGGGTTGGTGAAGAACTGAAAGGCCATTCTGCTTAAGCGGTCAGCGTGGATTCTCAGTATCAGCTGTTAATGCAGAGAAAGTGCTTGCCATGGTAATAAAGCACATGGTACTGAAGGGACTCCACTTTTGGGTGAACTTTTGCTAGACAGGAATAAATTACTTAAATAAACATTGGTTTGAGGTTAAAAAAACTCCTTAAATTAGAAATAGCAGTACCCCATTGTCGCTGTTTATGCCGGGAGCGGAGAGACGCAGCAACATATAAGTTCAGCAAGAGCAGGCAAAAGAAGCTAAACTTTATTAATTTACAACCCCATTTTTATACCCCAGCCCCATAGGGCGATTGGTCAGCAATCACCCATCTCCTAGGGTGATTGGTTAAAGTCCTACAGCACCTATTTCAAAATATTTTTACAATGTACCATAAACAAAACTTATCGAAACACCACGTGCTAGTCTAGTTTACAAAACCGTCCTACTATTTCTCATAACACGTGTGAGAAAGGCAGGGTTCTCACAGAACATTGTGAGAACCTAGGAAAATTCCTCTGCTAGCAGCTTTTCAGCATCCACACCCCATAGGTAGGGTGCCAAGACAAATGTGTTACTAACAGAGGATGAAAGGATGAATAGCCATGAATCTGTTACGGGATTACAGATGAGGCTGTCCAAAAAAGACTCTAATACAATATGATACATACCAGGAACTTTTACTAGTTTTGTACTGGAGAACTCTTGCTTTTTACTGTCCACTTAAATTTAATATAGTGGAGTCAACCAAAAGATAGACATTGATGAAAGCACATGTGGCCAGTGGAGCTCATCATTCATGCCATGCCAGTAGGCTATTACTCTTTACTGCTCAGTCCTGTAAGAGAATCTTTAGGAATCTAATGCACCTTCTTGTTAAAGGTATTTGCCATTCAGCTTGCTCATGCTTATTTTACAATGAAACTGTTAACATAGATCACACCAAGCAATTCTTTCCCATCTTTCATATTTAGACTATTACATAAATGAAAACAGCAACCCTAGCTCTTATTTCAATTCTTGATTCTATGAGTTCGATTGTAAGAGTTGCTCTTAGTTCATGTGTTTCCATGGAGTATTTCAGTGGTGTGGACTGAAATGGGAACACTGTGATCTTCTGGTGTTTTAATCTAAAGCCCCTAGGAATGAAACCAGGCTGGAATCAGCCTAATGACTCTGATCCTGTTAGAACACTTCCATTACTGAGGTACTAGGGGTAAAAAAATCCGAGTGACATGGGTGAATGGCTGGTTGGTATTTCTTGAAGTATGAGAAATAAGAGTAATTATAATAGGAGGTAGCAGGTTCAGGCAAAGAGAGGTGTTTTCTTAACAATGGACAGAGGCTGTTGTGTTTGTTAAAAGCTTACATTGATCCCCAAAATGACTGGAAGGTTTTATGAAAGGAAAATACGGTAAATGCTATTCAGTTCTGAGATAACATCCTCTGGCTTGAGCTACAGATCAGTAAAGGCTGGGAGAACACTGTAGTGTAACATCAGTCATATGAGGTGGAAATCACAAAGGGTGGTGTTTTGCATCCATGGCACTACAGAATAGATGTGAAGATAAAATGCTGTAGCAACATTAGAAGCATTTCACAAGATTAATTAATACCATTTATTTTGTAATATTAATTAATATTTAAAATACATGTTTGGGTAATGGAATCTGGTTTAAATTGCATTCTTCTGTGCCAGCAAAATATTTTTGTATCTATTAAAAAATCCTGGATTTCTAGAATACAGAAATAAAAAATTAACAGTCCTTAGATGAACATTTATTTTGTGTAGATTAGATTAGATTTACAGTCATATCAAATATTCAGTCTTCAAGTACTGAGATAAATGTTTTACACCCTTATTTGCCCTGCTAATATTAATATTTATGTTTTGAATTATTCACATAAAACAGAAAACAAATAATTTTCAAATGAAAATATCATCTGTACAGATTATGCTATTAGATCAAATATAATCAACTTGCTAAAAAATGTTAGTGCTGATAATTTTTCTTCTCTCTTTCTCACCCTTCCCTCTCCTCCCACTCTTAAAAGACCATCCTGTTTTCTTTACAGATCATGCCACTATAAAGGGTTTCAGTTCTGGACCTGATGAGCAGGTAAGGATATGATTTAATTACTGGGAGCATTCCCTGGGGAAAAGGCACTTGCCAGAGAAAACAATTCTAGATATGTATGGAAGAGTTGTGAAATCTGGGTGTGGGGAAGGGGTGGGTTGTAAAATTGTAAGAAAGCTGGTAGAAATCTAGCTGTATTCCAGACCTTCTTACTCAGACCAGGCAACATTGTTGGATAGTGAGTGTATTGAAGGGAGAGAGAAGAGGAATGGGAGGAAGTCAAGGGAACGGTAAATTAGCAGTATATTCAATACTCAGGACTAGAACAGATTTCAACATCTAAGCTGTAGTCACTCTGATCTGCAAAGAAATGACTGAATTTATGGGGAAGGAATAAAGTAGGAGGGTAAGAGGAGAGATGTAAATCCAAACTTATGGATGCATTTCAGAAGTAGACACATCGGAAGTACAGGGGGCTTATAATTAAAAGATCGGCACAAAATATTTCAAAAGTGTTGCAGAAGGTTGAAGTTGACATTATCAACCCTAAATTAACTGTTTTCATGGAAATATTAGCTGAATATCTGAGAAATTTTGGATGATCTTATAGCTATAGTACTGTTACATACCTCAGGTAGATTAAGTTTGGTTTCTTCCTAATGTTCGTTCAATTCCCTGTATCTTCAGCAAAGGTTGCTCGTAGCTGTATTACACACCACTGCATAATATCAGGACTGGTTTCAACTTTTAGAAATGGTGAAATGCACCTTTTTGCCTTTCCATTCACACTGCTGCTGTAAGCACTGCTCTTTCCAGTACAAAATTTAAAATGTCCATTATATGGAAGTAATGCATTTTTGCAGAAATACAGGATTGGTATTGACAAATTATAGCTTACATTTTCTGGAAGACGAATAAAATTAATACCAAGTTTGATTCTTGAGTAGTAAGCAAATCTGGAAATGAATTCACTGTGAAGATCTTGGCTACTAAGTAGCTTTGAAAGTAGTCAGGGAGGCTGATGTTTCTCAAGAAATTGTTGAATGTTATGCATTCAGTAAGCAGCTATTTTACAGAAGATGTTTGAAGTTATACTTTATGATAACAAGTTTTTAAAGGTTTCTGGAAACAGCATGGCTAATTTTATATGCATTATTTGGAGAGCATCATCATGGAAGCAATGAATGAACATAATTTCCTCTTCCAAGGGAAATGGTTGCTGCAGTAGAGATAAGAGGTTACAATTATAATGACAAGCAATTGAGATGATTTGAAGAGAATGTATTAAAATTTAAATATTTCTGAAGTTTCTGTAATTTACATATGTGAACTGTGGAAGTACTTCCTGAGCTTGACTTTTCTTCTTAATTAGAAGCAGGTTACATTCCTTCTGGTTGATAAGCCATTAGTTATTAGTACAGTGCTAAATTTGCCCTTGTACCAAATGACCCAAAGGGGAAAAGCTGTCTGTTTGATTCCAATAATAATAGCTTTTAACAATTGGATTTACTTAGCTAGATGTTAATTGATCCACTTACAACCTTCTGCAAAAAAAAAAGAATTTGTGAATGTTACACAAGACTGCAGGGAGCTGCAGGCAAAAATTAGAAGACATCTGGTGAATTAAGGGTGATGAACTGCGAAATTCTATTGAAGGAAACTACATTTCAAGAAAGGTCTCAGTGATGCAGGTTAAAAAGAATTATGTGAAGTTTAATTGTGGATAGTGTGTGAACCATCTTTTTGTTTTGTAGTTTTAATTTTCACAGGAGGAGGAAAATATAGGTTGTCTGAAAAAGAAAAAAAATTGTTATAAATAAGAAATTGGCATTCATTCCATATTTTACATTGTTCTCTTGCTTTCCTTGGGACTGAGGAGTGGAGAGCTATCTGGAGGGTGTGTATGGTTATGAAATCAGTAATTTAGAAACTTGAAGGAACTTCTTGTGTCCAATAATCTTTCAGGAAAAACAAATGACTGATGCACTGGAATTTGGCAACTGAGATATCCCCAACTGTGTGTAAGGTGATAAATAACATTTTAAGTAGACAGCTCTTTCTTTACAATTTCCCTTAAGCAGAGCAGTATTTTTAACCCGAGACACACAGGTTTCTGATCCTTTTCCCTCCCCAACAATTTTGCTGTCTTATTTAACTGTACCACTTTTGACCCATCCCACTCCAAGTACAAGAAAACATAGTCACCATTAACTGCTGGTCTGTATATTGCTCAGGAGGGATTCCCATTCAGCTATGGACACATATCTGGATGGCTAACACACTCTTCCATGAGGGAAAACCAGCTTCGGCATGGATCTGGTTGACCATGCTCTAGTATAATTCCTAGAGTCTTCCTCGGGCATGAGTATTACAAGGCAATTTAAACAACTGCATTACATATTTCTGTAATTCCAAGTAGTATGAGCCACAGCTGTTGCACTAGTAATGCAAGAATTTACATGGAGAGGGAGTATTTTTCACCTGTGTATCACACAAGGATGCTTAAGTCTTCTTGAATAATATCACAGAATCATAGAATGGTTTGGGCTGGAAGGGACCTCTAAGGGTCATCTAGTCTGAGTCCCCTGCAGTAAGCAGGGACATCCTCATCTAGATCAGGATATATCTTCTGTGCATTGTCTGATGTAAAGTAAAAACCAAAACTTTACAAGATTTAAGTGGATATCCCTTACCCACTTGTAATACTATGTCACATGCTAAAGGTCTGGTCCAAACAGGCACCCTGTATCCTTGTGTCTTTTTGAACCTGATGTGAAGTAATGGTGCAAATTCTCTATCTGCTGTATTGACAGTCTGAAAATATGTCAGTTTTGCTTTGCAAATTACTATAACCAGTGATTAAATCAGTGTTGGAAACACTAGGCCAATGCTTTGTTACACAGTCTGCATGAGAACATGAAGACTACGATGGGTGGTAAAAAAACCTGAAAAATATATTGTACAAAGCAATGCTAGCCACACCTTTTGTGTGGTGTGTGCACAATTACATACAGTTTCTAGCAGTGATCTTACAATTGGTTTCTCCAGAAAAGAAAAAAAAATCATGAATGGTCTAAAGTGTTTAGAGAAGAATCGTCTCTTGGCCCCGTTTCTGTAAAGTACTGTTTCCCCAGACTATTGATCCATACCTTTACTTAGTTTCAGAAATCAGGTTTTTATTTGGGCTGGAATAGTTTCAGTGAGTTACTGCTCCATTGGAGCTGATGGTAAAATGCTCATTGGCTTCAGTGATCTCAGGATTTAAGTGTAAGTCACATACTACAGCTCTCATTAGTTTGCAGTTCAACATTTGAACACAAGACTACCTGAAGGCCCTTTGCTAAGTCTGTGGAAAGGTGATCCCCATTGTCAGTAAAAAATTATCTTACAAGGTTTTAAACTCCGATATCTTGTTTCATACAAAACAGTCCTATTTTGGTTTAGTCAAGAATTAGAGTATGCACACATTTGTAGTGTTTAGTATCTTTAATTGGCATTTCTAAAAAGAGTTTTAAGTTATTTCTTGAAAACGATTTGTTAAAAACATTTTATTCTAACTATACAGTTCTAATGTGATCTTCATTTCTGCGTTTGCTCGCGTCACTGATGATGTTCGTTACTACCATTTGCAGATACGGTGGCAAGTCTGTAGTTTCTATTGTTCTTCACTCCTGCATCAGCAGTAGGCTCACTGTACCTTCTTAAAGACCTGCTTACACTTGACTCCACACACTCTTATTTCCTAGGAAGAGAAAACAATTAAAAAATACAACTTTGCCATCAGACAGATGCAGTATACATTCACGTGCATGTCAAGCTCAATCTGAACCCACAATTTTCTATCAAATCAGACTGGGTAGCTTGTCCATGGTTTAGTCTGTTTTGAATCCTTTACAGAAACCAGCTGGTTTGGGTTTGTTTTCTGGTGAAAGGTTGAGTAAACCAAGTTATTCTGGTATCTCAGATCTTAAAGGGCCAGATATGTTCCGGTTCATTACTCACTCTTTGTAGTGTGTGCAACTGCTTCGGTCTTTAAATTGGGCATTCTGTATTTTGGACACATAAAGAAGTTATTTGGAGATGGATTTGAACAACCAGCTCTGAATCTGTATGTTAATGACTGGCAGTTCAAGCCTATATAACCAGAATTGATCTGAAAACCCAATCTAGCAACAGAAGGATCATTTTGATCAACAGAAGGTTTGACCTAGGTCTATAAATCACAGCACAGCAGTGAGTTTTGATTGAACTGGACCACACTGGATGCCTAGTGCTGTCTACTGTTCCCTTGTATTCCATAAGAGCTTTTCAAAAATCCCTATTTTCTAGTCACTGGATCACCATGAACAGTGCAGGAGCAGGTGCAGTGATGTTTAAATCTTGCATACAGATTTGTTGTTTACCATATCTCACTGAAAAAAAACAGTTTAATCTTCTCAATTACTGAAACTGTGATTTGAGAAATGCACACAGTGTGTATGGGGAGGTGTGGAGGTGTTAACTGGTTTTGGTGGAAAAAGGGGTGGAACTTCTTAAGACAAAGGCTGTGTATGACCTAGAAGAAGAGATGTACTTTCTGCTTCAAGGTAAGAGTTTTAATAAAGCTATCAGAATATTTTGAGGAAGCAGGAGGCAGAGTTTCCTGGGAAGTTATGCATGTTTTCTAATGGGGGACTTCGATAAAAAAACCCTTACATTGGGTCAGTAACCTCAATGGCACACATTGATAGGCCCTAGTAAGAGCAAATGCTTCACAATAAATTGATGAAACCAGCAAACTGATACAGTGAGTTTAGTTAGGACCTGTTTTCTTCACTTCTATGTAGGTAACCCGGAAGAAGGAGTGTGCAATAAGGGCTAAGAAATCTGCTGACAGTGACAAAACCCTACAGAGCAGAAGCAATCAATACAATAGAAAAGGGCAATAAAACTCAAAAGGAAATGGAGAATGGTCAAATAAGTCACTCATGTAAAATAGAATCTAAGGAGCAACAAAGAACTACAAAGTACAGCCCATAGAATGAAATGGAGAAAATAGGAGGCGATAAACTACTAAATGATGTGACACTACTCTCTACAGAACTGTGGAAAGAATTAAATTAACACTTGGCTCATTGTGTAAAGTTCAATAGGATCATAAAGTTATCGAAGTATCAATTTTTTAAAGGTAACTGCCCATTCTATCAAAGGACTCTCAGGAGTATAGGACCTAGTAATCTTAGCTGGTCAAAAATAAGATATTAAATGGGACTCTTTTACTATATGTTTAATGGAGAGAGTTACATTAACAAGGACTCGGAGAAATAAAGAGGACATCTTTCAAAGTTCAGGAAATATAAAAAGTGATAAAACTGAAATATTGGGGACTGGTATCTAAAATACTTGTTTACTTCCTTTGCAAGAAGGAATTTTTTTCCTGACTGTTGTGTACACGAGAGACAGATTGTGATAAAAGGTAAAAGTGCCAGTGAGTGCATGGGTGCCTGCATGAGCTGGCAGTTATGATACCAAACTCTTCACAACCTTCTGAAAAAAACATCCTCAGATCAGTCAGGTTACTTTGGGGTACCTAAAGAGGCACTAGACACATATGTTTGAGCAACTGAATCTGACTTTCAGACTTCCAAAGTCAAACTCTTGACAAGTTCAAGCACAGAAAGTGGTCTGACCTGGAGAGCTGTGGCTAGATTGCATGGCTAGAGCATGAATCAGAGTAAGGACAGCAGGAATCGGGACTAAAGAAATTGGTGTTGGGGACAGGAAACGGGAAGAGGTAATGGGTACTGGTAGGACTGGAGGGAATGGATCAAAACTAAAGGTGGGTAGATTCAGATTAGACATTAGGAAGAATTTCTTCCCCATGAGGGTGGTGAGACACTGGAACAGGTTGCCCAGAGAGGTGGTGGAAGCCCCATCCTTGGAAGTTTTTAAGCCCAGGCTGGCTGGGGCTCTGAGCAACCTGCTCTAGTGGGAGGTGTCCCTGCCAGACACAACCCTGGCAGAGGGGTTGGAACTGGATGATCTTTAAGGTCCCTTCCAACCCTGACAACTCTATGAATGACTGTGGAGCTGGCAAGGGACAGAAACCACAATGCCAATATAGAGAAATCCAAGAGCAGCTAGTGCTATGGCTTCATATATATGCAGATGAGTGCATGTATGTGTAGGATTGAGAGCAGCAAGGTGTAAGCTGAACTAGGACAGACACTGCCTGGCTAATTGCAACCTGTTTACCAGCAGAGACTCTCGAAGGGCTGATGCTTGGTGACATGGCACCGTTGTGAACCGTGGAGGTTGAGGAAATACTGTAGCATGCTTGTTAGCTAGAGGTTAGATAGAGCTTGTTAGATAGAGGGAAGGGGTATTCACAGGACATCCTGGAGTCTCCTTTGCATTGCTTCCCCCCTGCTTTCGGTGAGCCCATGACTTCAGCTATAAAGTGACCACTTAGACAGTAACTTTCTCCCTACCTGCATTATAGCAAGCATGAAGTCCAGATGGTAAGGTCTGTCATAGACCTTCCTTTCCCACACTGGTTTCTGGGACTTTCAGTACTTCCTGAAAATTGTGTTCAGTAATAAGGGGTTTGGGGTAATTTTTCAAGATTTCATAACTCTGCTATTGATTTGAATATTTAGAGAACATTCATTTAGACTGTGGAATGCTAATAGTACTGAATGGTGAGCAGAAAAGGGGGCTGCATTTTATCTCAGCAGGAGGACTGTCTTTTACCCACATTGATGAAAGAGTGAGGAGCTATAAAGAGCTATGTGACAAAAGAATAGGCATCTTCTTTCAGTTCCTGTTAACTATGAAAAATAAAAATGATGAGCTGAACGAACATGACATTTCAAAAACTTAATTGCTGTTTTAGTTCTCTAGGCTATAATGCAGTCTGGCCTGTAATTATTTTAAAAGAACAATGGTGTGTTTCCCCCTTATGGCTTATTGTTGTATGCATAATTTCACCAGCTCCCATACTGTGTATTTCACAGGCTGCATGAAGGACATTCTGTTAAATGTCTTCCTCAGTGTAAACATTTCAAACTGGTATGTGTGGACAGACAGTTAACATAGAAGGAGTACTGCTGTGAAATCAGCCAGTCTTTCTAAGGGACATAAAAGCATAATGGCTGCAAACGAAATTGTTGCTTTAGAAACCAGTCAAAGTAAGCCAAGATAACATAGCATGCAGCCTGCTGCATTACATCTGACCAGTTCAGCTGAGTGGCATTTAAAACCTGTTCCATGAGCTTACCAGGTGCATTTCATCTCCTTCAATCCACTGGGTCCAACCACGACCTTCTTTTTCTCCATTCTGCACACAAAGAAGCTTATCTCCATCCCAGGAGACTGTGGTCTAACAAAATAGACATGTTCAGTGTTGCTATAATATTCTCTGATATTGTGATTAGTTTCCTTAAAGCAAAACTTCTCTCTGATATAATAAATGTTTAATGTATCTTGTAAGAAGCATATGTAACTCTTAGGATAATTACAAAAGAAGTGAGCTTAAATACAACGTTGCTGCCCAACTGCCTGTCAAAACCTGTAAGGATGAGAGAAAGATGTTTAAATGCAAGAAAAAAAATAAAAATCATTGTATAAGAGAGCACTCCTCTCTCCCTGTTGACAAATACAGCAGCAGAAGGGATGTGCAGCCTCACACGGTATTTGCAAAAGGAGCTGAAAATGTGAGATTCAGTTTGGTTTTACCTTTCCACAAGGATTCCTCACCTGTTTGACCTGAAAAAAATACCCACCTACTGGCAGCTATGGATGAACAAGGACTGTTCATATGGATTTAAATCCTGAGCTGTTTTTCCCCATGTCTTAATCTGCCTTCTGTCATTGAGCAGAGTGGTTTGGAAGTGTCAGCAAATTGGTAACTTTGCCAGCATCCTGCTTTGTGTCCCTGTGCCAGGACTGGCAGAGTAGAGTGAGAGTGAGGTGTTAAGGTGTTGCAGGATTCAACACAGCGCTTTTGTGAATATTGTTGCTGTCCTGAGTAGTTCAGTAGGACCTGATTCATAAAACTGCTTAAATATATGAGGATGCATCTTAGAGATTGTTACTTTGGTTAGTCTTTACTGACAATTTGCCTTGTGTCTGATAAAGAGAAGCAATATTCTGTAAAATACTTAGAGAGGGAAGCTAAAAAGCAGCGACAGTTTGTGCTCCATGAGAATAGTTTAACATCATGTTAGCACATGGCTTTTAAACCATCTTGTTTGAAGTGACTCTGAGGACTAACTATGCAATTACTGTCTACCTTGTACAAGTCTTCAGCCACTGCCTGTATAAGTAGTCAGATATGGAGAGAAGATGAATTCTGATCCATCACTGAAGGAAAATTTAGGGCATTCATCCCGTGTAGTTTCTAAGAAAAGAAATCAGCCTGCATTTGTCATTCTGGGAACTAAAAGCAGTGCAACATTCAAGAACTACATAGCCCTATTTATTTAATTTGTGTATGTCACAAACAATTAATTCTTAAATGATAACCATGATAGCCACTATCTTTTAATGAGTGCAGCCAGCAGCCTCCACCCCTGGGAAGCTTTAGACTAAATAAGCATGGAAAATGAATCACTAGAAAGAGTGCCAGCGTAGATAATCATAGGCAAGGCATTGCCACTGATCCCATATAGTCTGTTTGTACCATATGGGGTCTCTGAAAGATAAACTCATGTGTCCTTGCTAGAAGTCTCTCTGATTTGGAAAATGCATTCACAAATTCTTCTGTTTGCTCTTGTAAAATGATGTATTCAAACCAAGTAGTAGATCACATTTTAAAGCAGCCATATCCTTTTCAATGTATAAAATGCTAATGCAGGAAGGAACAACACATTGACGTAAAGCTGCAGTTAATGTGGTCATCATTGCTTAAATCCTCTTCTAGATCTGTTTTGAATCTGTATGTATTCTGTTGGAGACTGAAGATAGCAAATAATGCTAGTCAAAGATGTTTCATTTGTAAGTTAACATATCTAAGAATTTCTGATTATTCTAAAAAATAATATATCAGAAAATGAATACTATTTCTATCATCATTTGCAGAGGAAAGGGATACTGTGGAACAAAGCATTTGTATATGCAACTTTGGTTGGCAACTTGTACTTATTTTTACCCATTATTAGCTTAGCAGAGTTTCATCATTAGACTAGCTTAATAGTTCTTTTTTTTTTTTTGGTTTATATGTGAATTCAAAGGCAATATACCATGATAAAGTACGATCGAACTCTGTTAGTACTACTAATACTCAAAGCCTGTTGTGGAAGTTATTAGTCTTAATAATATTCACTAGCTTAGAACACTTGGGGGCAATTGAGAAATGTTTGTAGTAGTGCAAGGAAATGTTAACTTTTTTAGCCTCCAAGGGGGATTGAAATTGTTTCATCTTAGAAAACAACATGCATTTTTCTCTGGCTTTTCTGTTTTTCCAGTCAAGATTAGTTAATTGCTTTTGGCAATTTGGTGATAACCACAGAGTGTATAACACCACAGACCGTTAAACAAGCTGTTTTTTCAGTCTGTATTCCCAGTTATCATCCTCTGCCTTCTCTTTAAGAAATAAAAATGCTGAAGGCATATGAGTAAACCTTACACTTTCTGATTTTTGTATGTGGCTCTTTTGCTATGAAGGTTATGAAGGACAGAATATACTGCAGAACATAACGTTCTCATACGCTGGAACAACCACTTTATGACAATAAGATTAATCAATAGCATTTTTATATTTTCTTTCTTAAGGTCAAACTATAATGTCTCATATAACAAAAGACACAACTAACACAGAAGATAGCAATTTCTCTTTTAACTCAGATTGAAGGAAGTTCTTAGATTCCAACCATCTCTACTGAGAGACACATTGAACATTAATGGAGGTTGGAGCTGCTGTGGCTGTTACATATGCACGGGCTGCTGCTAATTGTCCACCCCTTACCGACAGCTAAGACACTGAACTGCTTGCCTTGGAACATTCCCAGATATTTGCGCCAGAACATAATATTTAAAATACCCCTGTAGGGCAGATGTTGGTAAATATAATCTCTTTTGTCGCATATAAGAGCAAGGATTTATTTTTGCAGAATGGTCAGGATATTGCCATCATATAATTAAGAGTTAAGAACACGAACAGACTAGTAAGACAGTTCTGTATGAACCTTTGGTTGCTGTTGTTTTCCTCTCCCAGCACACACTTGCTAGCAAGATAAAGAAATGCTTTACCTTTTATGTAAAGCAGCTTTTCTCAGAAAAGTAGGCTTTTATAATTAACCTTGTTTGCCACCATTTTGATAATAGCATTAGCTAAGGTTTGCCTGGTTACAGAGACTGAGCTGCTCTCCCCTATCTGGAATGACTAAAAATCTTTGCCAGCACAGCATTCCTGGGAGGACAGTGCCTATTCTTCATCTTCCTCCACAAGCAAGAGGAGAAGTAGACAAACTTTGAGGACAAAAGCTGCAGTTTCCTGATGGTAACAGAATCAACTAGATGAAAATGTATTTGTCTAAAACTGAAGGCCCCTGCCTTTCTGAGCATCTCACAATACTTGTAGGATAAATGGAAGACATAATTTATTCATTTCCACTAGGTAGTACATAATCTAGTTTGTCATAAGCAAGCTTAAGTTTTGCTTGTCTACTGCCTGATCATACTTAAACCTAAGACAAACACTTCTTAGGTCAAATGTATATAATTTACAAATGCATTTAGTCGGTAGCGTGATTAAAAATACTGAGGGAGCACAAGAAAAGTTAATGGAGTGAGATAAGTGAGTCTTGCCTCAATTTAACTGTTCTCAAAAATTCTAACCACCAATATTGCACATCTTTCAGATTACATACTCTTTGTTCTTGAGGTGTAATAATAGAGAATGGAGGTCCTCTGGGAGGTGAATAAGCCTTTGAAGCCTAAGAACACAAAAAATATTCACGTTTTCTTTAGTTTTATGATATGATTTCTGTAGTCTTACATATTTTTTTGTGTATTTATGTATTATCCTTTTATTACTTGGCCATTCACCTACTTCTGTTAGTGATTTAATATTTGTGTTATGAAGATTTAAATACGTGTGCATAACAACAACACCTTCCTGAAAACTAAAGCTAGAAGAAATTATTCTTAAGGTTTCCAGTTATAAGACAAGGTAGATTTACTAAATCAAATATTTACTAAACCAAAAAATTTATTGACTACTTATTTGCATTTTCTCTGGTAGCAGTAACAGTAGTGAAGTTTAGCAGAATTATAAAAGGTATTACTTTTAACTTCTAGTGGTAAGTAAGTCCTGCTGACCCACAGCCAGAGATACTGACTTCTGTAGTTTATTGAAATAGTCATCCAGCTGTTTAGTCAGAGAACTGTGCATTTCCCAGTGAAGTCTAACTGCAAAAACATTTGCTGCTGGCTTTGCACAGTGCTTCTCATTCCCTTGTTGGCTGTTCCTCGTGTGCTGGCTTGTGTCACGTGCTCTGCAGCTGAAGACACATAATGTATTTTGCAGGTGAATGAAAGAAAAGTACATTTTTTTTAACGTAGTCCATGAACATCTTTTGTTAATGCTACATAGATTTTCAACACATTGCATTTACAAATACAAATTGCAACTAGCACCTTTCATCAAAAATATGTTATTGATTTCCTATCTGTAGGAGAAACACAGCAGTACCACTTCTATTTTTCCTCTACTTCCCTTCAGAGTGTTGTCTCTATATTACGGTGCAGCAAATGACTGCAATGCTCTGAAACTGCACGACACACTCCATGCTCCAGTCTCAATCCAGTAATTAATTCTCTCCTTGTGAAATTGACCAGTCATTTTACAACTGTAATTATGACTGTAGAAGGAGTAAAGAATGGTAAGGAATTGCTTAAGTCAGACAACACAGGAAAATCCAGTTTGAGCTATGTCCTGTACTGTGTATACAAATAACATGAAAGAAAATATCAAACATGCCAAACTTGGCAATATATCCAACAAGATATTTAATAGCTTCTCAAGATAAAGCATTTTCATCTCTTCTAAGTGTCAAAGTGATATAAAAACCTCTGGTAAGCAGTCTGCAGGGTGAATTTTCATCAAAGGAAGTGCTGGTAGAATAAACTAATGTTGGTATCACAGAGGAAATCTCACATAGGGTGAAGGGGCATCCTGTAACCTTGTGGTCACCACCTGTGACCTTCTGTGCAGGAAGCATGCTGCATGCTGCTAATAGAAGGGCTACAGCCATGTTCAGGGCTTGTCATCTCTTCATCCTGTAACTCCTTTTATCTCCTCAAATCTGCATCTTGCAGGTTGTGGATAGACAGATTACTGAGAAAACAACAACAACCGCAGCAGAAAAATTAGTGGTAGGATTCCTGGACTTGTATCTCAAGATACTGGTGCTGGACAAAGGCTATACTACTCAGCCATCCTATGGCTAGGTCGACTGGTAAAGACGGTACCAAACTTTCCTTCCCTTACTAACTTCAGTTCAACCCTGCAGAAGCAGGTGTAAATCTGACCTCCTATTTCATCACTCCTGGTTTTAGCCACGCAGCAACAGAACTCCCCGAGTTAACTCCTAGGAAATGGCTGTACAATACAATTGCATTTCTCAGCTGCTTGTGGGACTGGCAGATGTGACATCTCATAATAGGTATCTATAGCTACAGGACTCTGAAATGTGTTCATACCATTACAGACTTGCTCAGATTGTTATTGAAAGACAAGCTGGTTATAATGCGGGCATTCTGTACCTGCCTGATAAGTTCACTGTAGTCAAAAGGCGAGACACTTCTAGAAGCAGTATTTTGCTTCTGTGATTGCCAGGATCCCCATTGCTAGCGAAGGGGCTTAGGATTAGATTGACAAATTTTAGATCAAAGGCCAAGCTGCTGTCAGATAGGATCAGAGATTAAATTCCTTATTTTGAACTCTTGCTTATGAGAGCAGTGAAGGAAAGCAATGACTATAGACATGTCCCAGGCAGCAGAAAAGTAAATGGGCCAAAGCTCCAGGATATGTAAGTGACAATATGTCAGAGAAGGAGGAGAATCAATACTCTGGACAGTACAAAATATTTTATTACTTAAGAATGGTGGAAATTTTTTTTTTAAACTGAAATAAAATTGTATACAAATAATACAAAAATAGGAAGACTTGTGTATGTCCAATGCCAATTCAATTCACTTTGTGCAAAGATAAGAATCAATTCTAAGACACTTACTGTTTAAATTAATGTGTATATTATCCTCTGTGTAATTTTAGCAATTGTACATAATGCTAATGGTTTGTCATTCAAAATTGGATTCTGTAAACCTGGTTCTCACATTTTCAGCTGATTCTTTCTGATTGCACTTCCTGCATTCATAACTCTCTAAGCTTTCTGGGATTCACAAAAAGATGAAATGCTCAGCCCATCCAAAATCACCTCCCCAACAAAGCTTCAGCATGTTAACAGTGGTTTTGTGAATAACTAGCTCAAAGCTTCTGATCAGTCTCAGGTTTTAGACATGAACACAGCACTGCAAAATTTGAAGTTAATGACAAATTATATGGCAAAAGGTTCTAGAGATCTCATTTGATAACACTGCACAAATGTGCTGAGCATATCACTTACAGGTAATAAGCTGTAATGTCAAAAGAGCATACAGCGTGAAATAAGGCAGAAAAAAGGAAAGGGCTCCTCTCTGCTGAGGCACAGAGTCTGCGTGAACCAGACTTCTAGAGAGCATGAGACAGATCCAAGAGTGGGCCTCTGTTCTCTGGACCCGCAGAGGGGCTTACTGGATGACTGCTCTTCCTCACTTGTGGACAGCAGTTTGTAACAGGTCAGAAGTGTCACCAAAAAACTACATGAAGGCTACCTCCACTAAGTTAAACCCCACTAAAAAAACCCAGAGAGGAGCTGGGGAATTTACAGGACTGCAGAGAGAGCGCACTAGCTTTGAGAAAAGACTCCTACATAAACACACCCTGGCAATGACATAAAAGTACCTCCCAGCAACAGTGTATGAGAAAATACTTATAAGCCAAAAAGAAAAGGAGCAGTATTTGAAGAGGTAAAGAAAAAAATATAGTTGAATCAGAGGCATCTAATAAAGACATATTGATGATCCTGCATTTTACTAGACAGGCACAATTTATTTTGAGCCTTCCCACCCTGTGGGGGATCCCTACTGAAACTCCAAGTATTGGAATGTTGTTTGTTGGTTGCTGTTTTTCTGGCAGCAAAGTCTTCATTCCAGTACCTACTCTAAACTAGATTAACAGCTGTGAATTCCATTTGTGGGACAGAGGAACACTGCCTAAATAGTTAAATAAGCTTCATAAGCCATGTGATTTTATAACAGGGCTTTATTCTGACCTTGCAGCAGTATAAATCATGTTGAGAACAACTAAACTTTATTGTATTTTTCCTGAATATAAACTAGAGAGAAATCAGTTTCATATTAGGCATGTCTGCTATTTAAATCAGAGCCATGATCAAACACCTTACCTCCTTTCACTAGGGACATGGTCTGTGTGACAGAGGGCTGGTCAGGTGTCTATGAACAATTCTTATGTGGCTGTCTTAAATGTTAAATGACTATATATTTTCTGGAAGATATTTCATATGGTAAGATGTATGACAGATCTGATGAGTGAATTCTGCAACTCCCAAATACCCCTCACCCTACCCCATAGCCCAGCAAGTCTTAACTATTACTAAAAATTATACTAGTTCCAACAATGGAACACTAAACACCTATTTGGTAATTTATCCATGGTTATATTCTGCTTGTGTTCTGTTTTGGTTAACTAAATGGTTCATATGTACGATTTTCCCCCTTCAGTTTCAAATTCTTGCTGTTCTGTCTGTTTACCAGTCCCCAGTTACTGTCATTTCCTTTCCCGCTTCAATGTGAGAAGAAAATTACTACACTAAAGAGCACAAGGCTCTGAATCACTGAAGCATCCAAATATTGAATTCTAATGCAACTGATGCTATTTTCAGTTATCCAAGAAATTCTGTTGTTCTATACTTAGAACATAAAATATTCCTTGATTTTTTAAACAGATCACTTACCTATACTCTCTGTCAAAAGACAGATTAATTCTGATGAGTGTGAACTAGAGCAATTCAGTCTCACACAAATGCTTGAACAGAGAAAAACTATAAAGCAAAAAATTTCTCTGACTTTAGCAGCAAAATTATTGGAAAAGTAAAATTTTAGAGAAGTAATTTTTGCGTTTGAGCTATCCCATCCTCAGTCTGCTTTGATTCATAGAATGTAAAGACATGAAACATGAAACTTGAGCCTTTGTTTCAGCCTTTAAGTTTTTTCCATTAGCTTCTTTGTAAACTTTTGTCTGTGTAGCCTAGACAAATAGGCTGTGAAGGTACAACTTCTCTGCTTGGTATCATATCCTGCCCCGTTCTTATGTTTACTGGTAGGTGTTTCTCACCACATATGTTCCCACAGCTACACTGTTTATTACTGATACTGAAAAATGGAGGCACAATTATCTGGTGATAAATAAGACATACTTTTGGAGATGGTTTTCAGTTAACTGTTGTTTCAATAAGATCTTGTCTCTTTTGTGCACAGTAAATTTTTTCCACAGGAAAGTTTATGTTCATGAAACAAGGTTTTCTACTTACTGCAATACCTGAGACAAATTAATCACAACTAGACATTCTAGAATTTATCTTTAAAATTGATGAAATTTCATGATGAGACTGGAGCTTCACTGAGAATGAAGATAGCAGGATCAAACATTCAATTCAGGAAACACCAAAGCCATATTTATCCATTTAACTTTATATTTCTGTACACTAAACATCTGAGATATGTTACCAATTAAAACCATGAACATACTCTTCAAAGTAGTACCAACTTTATCCCATGGTCCGATTCAAACTTCACATCATATGAAAAATAATGTAATACCATATTAATCTTCCAAACTTCTTTCTACACCATTTAATGTGTGCCTTGCAACATTTGCAAAGAATAAAAGATGCTCCTGAATACATAAGCTTTCATTTTACCTTTGAAGTTCAAACTGACAAGTTTTTAACAACTCTAAATATTAAGTATGATTAAACTTGCAGAAACACATCTTTCCTGAAACCACCGAACAAACTGAGAAACTCTTCGTTAATTTTTACCTAAGAGATAAAATCTCTGGGAAAAGCTGCAGGAAAGCCCCATAGCATTATGGAGCTAAGTGAAGGGAAACATCTTGCCTATATTTAAGAGACCAGGCTGTGCCGCAGCTTGCTCCGTACACAGTTTCAGTTATGCTTAGAGTGTTCTGAGTATCAACCATCTTCTTGGAAGTACCCTGGGCTGTGATTAGGGATCTCTCCTGCATCCACACATCTGTGTCATCAGCTACCCTAATCTTTGGTTTCGCAGAGCAGAGGAATCACATCTTTAACTAAACTAGCATGGCTTTTGAGCTTCTCAAGATTCCAAAGTAGCAAATTTTCAGTTCCCAGCAGAAACAAAATCTTCAAAGATTTGATGTCACCACCTGCTGTTACCTATACCACTTAAGAAAACAGAATCACATAAAAACATGTTGCATACAAGAAAGTGACAGTTAAAGGTCAAAAAAAAAGAGGACAAACTTAAACTGCTAGCTCAATTTTAACTCAGTGTTCCAGAAAGTTCAGTCAGGCTTCCAGGAGTGACAAACCATAACAATGAAAAAATCCTAACTGAAAAGAAGGAGGGGACCTATACTATCACAGGACTATCAATTCCTACTGTCAAACCTTTGACTTCTGAAATAAATATCAGCAAAACTTTTTAGCTTTTACTCATGACAGCTGGTATCAATTTGGAATTATTTAGTTAAATTCTACCCTGACTGACTTGGAGATGTGTTTTACAACTGAAAGGTGCATACAATTTCAATGAATTATACACAAGATCTAACCTGTTCACCGTGCTAATATTATTTTTAGTGATGTGTTAACTCTAGTTAGATGATATATCCTTCATTAAAAGAAAGAATGATCTATACCCGTCGGATGAATTATTTCTAAGGTTATTTTTGCTAGTCTCCTGATGATTGCTCTGCTATATAGATTAATGTTTAATGTGTAATTTGTCTTATCCGTGTTACTTTGTACTTCTTATAGGTTCAGCTACTTGGATAAAACTTGCCCAGTAGTCTGCTCAGTCCACAATATAAACAACAACAGTTGATTCACAGTCTCTCCCATTCCACGGGTTGACTATTAATGATAAGCCATTTATGGCATGCAGTTTCGCAAGCTACAGATGAGAAAAGGGAACACCAAGAATGATTTTCAACCTTTGCTTTTATGGTGGTTTTCTTCATAGTACCACTCAGGGAGTGGTCCAGTATCTCTTATATCACCTCCATGACCCTTCTCTCATAAGACTTTTTCTGGACCACTGGTGTTATTTTGTTTCTTAACAACTGCAAGCTTTGCTTGATATAGCTGTCAGATCTGGGCTGAAGTGACCTCAGAAAGACATCTTCTTTGAGAAAACTGTGGTCTCATGTAGAAAAGAAATCTTTAATAAGAAAATTGAACTGTAAAGTATGAGACATTGCTGCAAGGCAAGTAGAGAACCGGTGACTAGTGACCTTAACTGTACTGCTGTGTGCACATCTTGGCAAACTGAGAAGTACAGAAATAATTGTGAAAATAGACCCACAAAATGGTGAACAGATGTGGTCTGTGAAAGGCCTCAGATCATTAATATTTTTTTCATCTGTTGTTATGGTTCTAATTCTTACCATGCATTTGCGATCATCCACACCAGCCAAATCCTCCTCAAACTCCTTTCCTACATCAAATTCCATGATGTAGTTTCGAAAAGTGCTTAGTGTTTTAATGATCATATGATCCCCGTTCTGAAGGATTTCTTTGTCAGGTTTTAGCAAGTTTGCTATTTTTCTTACAGCAACATTTACATCTGAAAAAGAAAAAGAATTATTTTAATCCAGAAAAAGTCTACCACAAAAAGAACCTTGTAGCTCTAGGGAGAACTTAAACGAACAAAGATAAATAAATATCCAGATCTTTCAGACCAGCCTTCTCATCAGGAAAATGTCCATAACCTAGTTATTTTAGTTTAAATAAGTTTATGTGTTGATTTTCTGATGATGTGGACTCCTAAAAAATAGTATTTGTATTTGATGGTTAATAAGGCCTGCAACACTTCTATAGAAATACTAGCACTTTATATCAAATACCAACACACAGAACTGCATTAAGTACAGTATTGTCTGTTTATTACATATAAAAATTTTACTCTTTTTCAACTTAGAGTTCTTTTTTTAAGTCTGATATCTGCCACTTACCTCTTCAAGCTATTCTGTTTAATCTCTGTTAATGTAAGCTTCTCCTGAAAATAAATATTTCTCACAAAAATTATTTATGACTGTACAAGAAAAAAAATAGATTCATGTAAAGACAAGGACAGGTTGTATTTATGGATTATTTATTAAAGAAACACAAAAGGAACCTTACCCAGTGCTTTCAGATACTCCTCAAAATTGTCATTGCTGACCATTTTCCAGTAACCATTGAAATCTGCAGGCATCCCTCCTTTAGGTAACTGTCAAATTCAAAGTCTCAGAACAGGGTGTTGATTCTGTACTGCCTTGCTTTGTGGCGAGTCTGAACTCTGGTTTCTTTTATCTTTTTTTTCAGACTGTGTAGCTATGCAAGTCCTTCTAATCCGATTATTGTTGAAGTGTTGCCTTTAAATCCTTCCACAAGGCTGAACCTCTGAGATTTCTAATGACAGCACGATGACTTGATTTAAACAGAATGAAAGCATTCACCTTCCATATACTATCCGTAAGGACACTGATTATCTGGAGATCCTTTCTAACCATATTACTCTTAATTTTTCATGACAATCAGAAAAAAAAAAAAATTAATGGCTTTAGTTTAGGACATTCACCAAAGCTATATGAGCTATCTTGTGTGTGTTTCGAGGTAAATCCTTCTTCCTTATGTTCCAGCTACTTTATGCCACCTTCTTTTCAGAAAATGATCATACAGACTCTTTCAATGAAAGCAATTTGTGTCTGGCATTACTTGTTCCACAAGCTCCTTAATTCTAGTGGAAGTGGTTTGGTCAACTGAAGGCTATTAGGTAGAAACTTGTATTAAGAAGCAATGGTTAAGTCTATGTATTGATAAATGCTACATCACTACTGAATGCATGCTTTCAGTTAATTTAAGCAACACTGAAACACAGAAGTAGCACTTTACAGAGATTCCATATTCTTTGAAAGTGTCTTCTGTTAAAAATGAGACAGACTGAATCAGCAGAATAGGTGACCAACATGTAAGAGAATGGATTTTTCCAGCTAATGTTAGGGCTCAAATAGTGAGACAGCCTCTTTGCTACTTTCATTTATTTTCCCCTGAGTCTTTTCAAATGAACTGTCTGTCATCTGTGACTCTAGAGGCTTAAAAGTGACAAGAATGGTTCATGCATTTTTAAGTGCTTACATGAAAGAAAGATTTATTTTCGTCTCTTGTCCAAACTGACAAAACACAAAAAGTTAGTCAGGGTCCTAAAAAGTCAAAGTTTAGTGGTAACATATATTTAAATATATATATATATATAAAGAAAAGTTATAGTTCATTTTGTTTTGCCCCTTCAGAACAGTAAGGCATCTTCAAGCTAGAACTGCAGGATTACAGAATCACAGCTCGGGAAGGCTCTATGTTTGACCCTTTAGCATTACTGGCAATCAATATTTATTATTTAGATCTACTTTTATTTTCACAAGGAAGCTGTTCTTTATATATTTTAAGGTATGCAGATGAGCATCTCAATTTGCTTAAGCACTACCACACACACAAACCCATGAATTGAAAACACCACATGTATTTAAGAAATCTTGGATTGAGGTACTTTCCCCTCATTAACAAGAGCAACTTTCTCAAGAACTTTACTGTTCACTTCAGTCAGACATCAGTCATTTAGTGGGTGTACTGTTGTGTTATGCAACTTCAGAGGCTGAAGCAAGTCACCCTCATTCTTCTGCTCACTCTCTTCTGTATAGATATTATGCTGGGCAATGTAGGATATAACAGAATCTGGTATGAGATATTTTACACTTAATCCTCTGCACAAAGCAGAGCGTATCTTTGTGGCACTGATTTCATTCGGAATCCATTCTTGCACCAGAAAGATATTGTGCTGAAATGCAGTTAAAATATCTGATTCCTTGATAAACTTAGCAGGATCAGAGCCAGCACGGCTAATACAGACCAAACCAAACTTTTCAACTATTTCTTTGATGTCTTCTTCTTTCCAGAGATTGGGTGTCTTAAATGTCTGTAGAAAATCAGCCCCGCAGAGCAGCTTTAATTCTGGTGGAACTGGAAAGACAAGAGGAAAGGAGAGATTTCTATACTTGCTTGGTTTTCTAGGAAGCTAGGAAGTTTTAACTCCTCACTTTTTTTTTTTAACTTTTTTTTTAATCAAATAATTTACCTTTCTTCCAGTCTTCTTTCAAAGGCTGCAAGGAAAATTCAGCTTGGATTTCATGTGTCTGCTCCCATTTACTTTACCACCTACTTCATCATCACTCACATCATATCACATATTATCTGTGCAATATTAAAGGAGAATTTTATTCCTCCACTCAAGCAAGCCAAAAGGAGGAAGAAGCAAGTGAAGAAGAGAATTATTGTAGCACAAAGACTATACCTGGTTGAACCTGGCTACTACACCCCAGCCTGCCCTGCTTGCTTTGCTCAGGTACTGTGGGACCAACCCCAGGTAGCCAGGCCCTTGCCTGCTGCTGTGTTACTGCACACAGCTCCTCAGCCCTTAGGGAGTGGTTGCCCCACTGTGCTCTGGCACACAGGCTTTGCATTCTGTGGTGTTAGCCAGAGAACAACCCAGAATTTTTCCTGGGTTTCACAGAATCACAGAATGTTAGGAGTTGGAAGGGACCTCCAAAGATCATCGAGTCCAACCCTCCTGCCAGAGCAGGACAGAGATAGAGCAGATCGCTCAGAAATGCATCCAGACAGGTCTGGAAAGTCTCCAGAGAAGAAGACGCCACAACCTCTCTGGGGGAGTCTGTTCCATGGCTCTACAACCCTTACAGTCAAGAAGTTCTTCCTCATGTCGAGGTGGAACTTCCTGTACTCAAGCTTAAATCCATTGCCCCTTGTCCTATCTACAACATGATGGACAATATCTGATCTAACTACCTTTACTGCTACAACAAGCTTAGTAGTTGATATACTAAGTTTTATTTTGTTTTTAGAGAAATTTGAACCAGAAGAATATTATACAGATAATATTTTGTGTCGTGTGGCCATGGCATTTTCATTCTAGCACAGAGATCTGAAGACAAATTTGCTGTATCTTGAATATTGATCAAAAATGTTCAGATCACTAGTACAATTTTTTTTTCTCTCCATTTCTTACTTGCTGCCCAGTGACTAAGCCCCAGTACAGAACTATCACTTTCCTCGAAGTCTGTTCTACAGCAGTCATCATTAGACTATCTGAGTATCTTCCAAACATTGACTAGGTATTTTCAGAACCTTGCATTCATGTGAAATGCCAGGGAAGGAAGGAGGTATTGCCTTCCTTATACATTCAAAAGATAAGAAATATACCGGTGATGATGCATAAAAACATAAGTGCCTTGAGATAATGCTTGGTGTTGCAGAGGTTTAGGATATACCATTAACTACAGAAAGGATTTCTTTCACCACAGACTGTCCACAGACTTAAAGATATGACTCTGTTCTTTTTACAGTTTATAATGTATTTGGTAGGAATGTGAAATTTTTGTAACAGCCCCTTCCCCCATTCAACACCCAGTAAATTGTATTTTGATACCCACATCTGCAAGGTTGGAACCTTTAGATTCAATGCTCTCATCTCTGACACTTGAGCTAGTGCAGAAGTACCTGCAACAGTTGCTTGTGACCGCTGTGTGGACCAGGGCTACAGGAGCAAGAAACTATGGAAGAATGTCCCAGAAACCTCTGACATGTGACGGACAATGAGACATCAATAACCTCAGGATTCACACATCCCTGGAAGTTCTATCACGATAAAGCTGATCTCTGCTTCATCCCTTCTAAACTGTCCTCTGCCCATCTATTCACTCATGCCAGTTCCAATCTTCTTGTATTTCCACTCACAGATTCTGCATTTCCTTTCCAGTTCCCTGTACTCAGTTCCATGTTTAGACTGCTTCCACTCCCCTGCTTTCCAGAGTCTTACCTGAGTTTTATGTCACAGCTTGCTTTTTACTTAACAGCAGCCTCCAGAACAAAGCAGTGCTCTGTCCCGAGCTGGATTAGAGCCAGTATTACACCAGAGCTTTCAGAGTGTTGATGGCTTTTCTCTGAATGTACACGCATTGCAGTTCTAGGGGACTAGGAATTAAATTGGCAGATTGCAGATTTTACCAAAAGGCTGTCAATTTTGGAAATCCATCTCTGCATATCCCCAGATCCTCTGTGCCAATGAGGAAAAAAACTGTCTTTGGCCTTTCAAGGGCACTTTGCTAAATGATGATCTGCAGCTTCCAGTATAAATGGTATCAAACACAAATAGCTGCTGCAATGTTCCATTTTTCAAGTACAACAGCCTTTACTTCAGGCCATGGTATGTCTAATGAGCTAAAGTGATGCTTAGAAACTTGAGAGTTAATACAACTCCAAAATAAGTCTCCTGTCTATGTGGGAGTTACTACACAATAACTGCATGAGCAGTCAGGCTGGCATTTGGCACGACTTGATTTTGGCAGGCAGCTCCAACCCTCAGAACTTACCATGTGCCATTTTTCATCAGTTAGTCTAGTCTGGTAAAGCTGTATTGTTTCAGTTATTGTTATGCAGTTATGAACCAACCTGAGTACTGGTAAGAAAGGGAATCTTCTGTAGATCTTTCCACAGGCTGTTTGTTTTTCACAAATTCCATCTTGGACTGGAGGAATCTGAACGATTCATTGTAATGGTGCCTGCATTTAAAATAAAGGCTTCTGTGTGAGGTAATCCTCTCAGAGATGCACAAAGCGATTACCTGGCACTTTCAGATTCAGGAACACAGACTGCTTTTATGCATTTTGGATGTGAATAAAATCTGTGAAGAATTTAGCATATTCATTCTACCATGAGATTAGTATCAATGTAGTTAATGTGTTGCAGAATTCACAAGCGATCTCCCTAATGGCATTCTGGGTTCCAGCTCCTGTTTGAAATTCTACCACTATGGCAATTTTGGTAGCAACATTACATTTAAAATATTGCAGAGGGTTTTGTGTGAAAAAGGATTAAATCACACTTTGATCACTGGGTCTAATTTCGTGATTAAATACAACCCTTCACGATGGTGTTTCTACAACATGTTCAGATTTTGATGAGGAGACATTCTTGTTCTCTCTCATCCTCTTCTCCACACAAACATGTTCCCTGAGTTTTTACCTTGTGGTTTCCCTTTCATTTTAGTGAAAAGAACTGCAATCCTGAGAAACTAAAAATATACAATTCTCATATGATTTTTGACATCTGCCGTGCTTCTAATTTTAACAAGTTCAGATTCTTGAAGGTGGGCAAGGATCCTTTAGTCAGTTTTTCCAGGTCTCTATTACTTTATTCTTTTGCTGCTCCTGATAACTGGTCTCCCACTTCAACACCTGTACATTCACCTCATGTTAGCAGCCCCTTATTTGATCATGACGGTTAAGTGCCAATCTTAGATCCAAACACCTAAACTCCTCTCCTTCCAAATCAGCATGGCCTTGCCTGTTTAGAATAGTCTCTGTCTTGCACCATCCTGAGCCTTGCTGAAAAAGTGCTCATATTGGCATGAGCCAAAATCATACCAGGAAACAAACTGATGGCTAAAGAGGACAGGTAGACACAGACTGCAGCCAGTGTCCCATCTCTCTCTAGTACATACACAGCCAAAGTGACCATCTCATAGTCTTATAGAACTGTTTCAAAGCAGAGATTATGAGTTACGAGGTACAGTCTGAATTCAGTACGTGTACAAAGCCACAAATAACCCTCTGAATGTCTGGCCTAAGGAATTAATTTATAGTTTAGTGAAATCTTGAAATCATGCGAATACTTTCAGCCACAGGAATAAGTTGCACAAGTGTCAAGAACATACTAGGACACAGGCTGCAAAACTACCTCCAGGAACTTCTCATGCTCAGCTGTTGGCTAAAGAAGCTACATAGAAGTGAGGGACATATGGCAGCAGAGAGTAGGTAGCAGTAACTTGGCCTGTGCCTTCCTCCATTTCTATTTTTAATCCTGCCTTGTAGTAAACAGCCTGATGCTATGTATAGCCAAGTACACTGGCTTCCTATCATGGCCTGACATTCTTGGCCCATGATTCAAAAATAAGAACTCTTGGCAAAGAGCTCACTGCAGGTCTAACATTACCAGCACTGCAAAATCTTAACTGCCAAAAGGTCTGTTCAGCAGGTGTTTCAAGTGCTGAGGCAGGGGTGGTTACAGTATTTTCAAGATGCCCCAAAAAGGACAAACCGATCTGTTGGCTTATCGAGCATTTTCTGGTCTGTGTATGAAGCTTTGAATAACAATATAATTAAATCACAGTGGAAGTTGGGCATGATAGATCTTTGCCAATTCTACATTAATTTATAGTATGCCTGTACCACAATCAAATCTACATTACAAGAGGAATAAATGCAGTTGTTTGGTTACTGACAATACTTGTTTCCTTGTCTAGAAGAATATTCAGGAACAGCAGCTAAGTGGGAAATAGCTCTATCATGTTTCCTCTTCCTCTCCAAAAAAAGCCTTGAGCTAGTCTCCAAAATCCCCATTACTCATTTAATGTAATAGGCAACTAATAGCACTGCTACAAGTGGGGTATGAGCTTTTCTGCTTAAAATTCTTTTAATGTCATAACTATTTGGGAGCCTCTGCAAAATCCAAGATTTTGATGAAATATGGCAATTCCATTGCACTCAGGTAAAACAAGTGCAGTAGGAAAGGGCCATTTGTGTGTCTCAGGACACAATGTCCTACTGCAGTTAAGCGTACCATTCAAAATACTGATAAGAAGAGACATTTGGGTGCGATATTTTTTGCCTCTGCCTTGCCATAGTAAAATCTCTTTCTATTGGTACTAAAGTTTCCTATCTGAGGGAGCCGGTAGTGAAGTTGGTTCTTGGTTCTTTGATCAGGGAAGAATTTATATCTTAACCTTCAACATTTTTGAAGAAGCACAACTCCACAATAAACCATTGCCTATTTACACTTGGTAAGGATTTAGCCCTAAAGCTACCTCTTTTTTTAATATTCACATGTGACAGTTAAAATACAATACAAAGCCAAAACATCTACATGTGCTATTTCATCAGGACACTGTGTCAAGAGATAGTGTTCAGACATTCCATTCAAGGAACAGGGTTCAGCATTAGGTTATGGCACTGGTTCAGCTCATTAATATAGGCCACGAGTTGGGAAAAACTGCTTGAAGCTCACCCCTCTCATGAACACATTTGAACATTTTGTAAATTTATTGATAAAACTAAAGGCTGACTTTCCAGAGTGGCAGGAAGTTGAGCTGTTCCCACCACACTGATACTACTTCCCCAGAGCAGAAATTTATACACGCAGGTTTTATTTATTGTACCTCTTATACTGAAGGACTCTGAAATGAATTTACAATTTACAAACATAGTCATTGCTCACTTCAGCTGGAGCTGTGCAAGATCAAAGCCTTTGTAAGTAGGATCACTGGATCTGTAAGATTTGTCTCTGCTCCTCTGGAGGAAATTAGTTTAACAAAGTTGAAGTTTAGGAGAAAAATCCTCTACCCAACCAGTGCTGGCAGACAGACCTTTTTGGTGATTTCTCACACTGGCATAATGCGATCAGAGAAAAGAACAGAGAAGTGTTCTGCAAAGACAGGGTAGCATTGCCTAGTCTTCCTGCCACTCCAGTACTATTCTCCTGGCTGGAGGGAAGGGGCAAAAGAAGCAACTGAATGTCTGTGTTCACTCAGTGAAGCAAATAATAACAAAATGAAAAGGCTCTACTAGGGTTTTTTTTAAGTAGGTAGGGTATTCTTATGTGCGCTTTTGTACCGTAACAGGTCTGAGTTTTTTAACTACTTTCACATACAGCCCTAAGAGCTTTCTGGGCAGTTGTTGGAAGGCCCACTTTAGGGCCTTAAGCTATAAAAAACTCCTGTTTCCAGTTAGAAAGTAACCTAGAAAACGTGCATAGAAGTGAAGACTCATTGATAGTTCTTACAGCACACTTACTTCCTTGAAAGACACCCGTGAAGTCTTTCACTTTAACAGTATGTTGACTTCTGAAACAGCTACATTTCCAAAAAGTAGCTACCACAAGAAGTTTGTGTTTTCATACCTTGCCCCACAATGCATTTATTCCCAAGACCAACCATACGGGAAAAAGGCACGTTTCAAGGTCCTTACATCAAGTTAACAGGTTTTGGACATACTGTTTTAATTTTCCTTTTGGCACAAAAACCACAGCAAATTCAGTGATTCTGAAGAGAAAAACAGCAGTTATGAGCTTGGCTTTAACTTGCTATTAAAGTTAATAAGAAAACTTATTAACTTATTTAATTTGGATGTGTGAATAGATAAACCTGCAGGCATAATACTACCAACAGATCTAATCTGGAATAGGGATGCTCCTGAAGAATGGCTTTGCTTGTAAACAGTCTTACATTCCAATTAAGATCATGGTATTACCTGCTTAGGGACTTAAAAACAAGAGAAGTAAGACGAGAGGCAAGAACTTTGCTGCAGAACTCTTTCAGAGACTACAATTTTGCAAGACCCCTTCCTGGCAGAGGCTTTCCACATGCATCTAACTACTTCAATGGCACAAGTGCAGTACTGTGGTGTATTACACGGGTCTGGGGAAAGCCTCTCTGCTTTGCACCAGGAAAGGAATGACTCCAGATGAGGAAGGCCAACGGCGTCCTGGCTCATGTCAGTAACAGTGTGGCCAGCAGGAGTAGAGCAGGGATCGTACCCCTGTACTTGGCACCGGTGAGGCCACACCTCGAATAATGGCTTCAGTTTTGGGCCCCTCACTACAAGAAAGACATTGAGAAGCTGGACAATGTCCAAAGAAGGGCAATGAAGATAGTGAAGGGTCTGGAGCACAAGTCTTATGAGGAGCAGCTGAGGGAACTGGGGTTGTTTAGTCTGGAAAAAAAGGAGGCTCAGGGATGATCTTCTCACTCTCTACAACTCCCTGAAAGGAGGCTGGAGGCAGGTGGAGGTTGGTCTCTTCTCCCAAGAAACAAGTGACAGGACAAGAGGAAATGGCCTCAAGCTGCACCAGGGAAGGTTTAGATTGAACATGAGGAACAACTTCTTCACCAAAAGGGTTGTTAATCCCTGGACCACGCTGCCCACAGAAGTGGTGGAGTGCCCATCCATGGAGGGATTTAAAAGCTGTGGAGATGTGGTGCTGAGGGACATGGGTTAGTCCAGGAAATGCTGGGTTAATGGCTGGACTCAATGTTCTTCGAAGTCTCTTCCAATCAAGACAATTCTATGATTCTCTGAATATTGACTACACAGCCTTTCTGAAAGAAAGTGATGTGAATTTTCATTGCTCACAGATCTAATAATTGATGTCATAGCAGATGATGCAGTAAACATGTGTTCTGCTTTGCTTCGGTGTTTCACATGACTGAATTCTGTGCCTGACAGATTTTTGGCAATTGGTAACTTTCTAAAGAAAAGCAAAAAAATTGGGATTACCTTAATACTTTTGCTGTCTCTGTCCATGTCTCCTGCTCACTCTCCCATGGATCAACTCGAATCCAGTCAGATGTCTGCAGTGCTAGTTTAGCCATTGCTATCCGGTGCCTTGCTGAAACCAAGCCTTTCTTTCCATAGTCATCACTGACAGGAGACATTATGCCCTCAATCACCTGGTACCTTCCTTTGGGGAAAAAAAAAAAAAAAAAAAGAAGAAAAATAAGTCATCTTCTCAGACTCTAGAAAATTCAGGGTGGGTGGGACCTTGGGAGCTCATCTAGTCCAACCTCTTCAAAACACACTTAACTTCGAAGAGGCTATGAACAACCTGATCTAGTTATTACTTTTAATATAGAAACAGCAATTAAAAAAAATTAAAAAGCAGCCTTTTATTCCTCTGTGAACTGCTCACAATTACTATCAGTATGTTTATCCTATTAGGTGATTCAAAAAGGAAAGCTGGATGAACATACAATTCTTAAGCAAGTACAGATGTTTATAATTTATGATGCAAACTATCAAAACTACTAGATATAATTGTTATTTTCCAATAAGTACAGCTTTTATATAGCCAGAGCAATGGATGACTTAACTGACCACTGCATTGTTCTAAAGCACCTGATGCTTGCTATTTATCACAATCATTGTGCCTTTTCATTGTGTTAAAGCAAGAATTATAGCATATTACTGCAGCACTGATTAATGAGATTCAGACAAATCAGAAGGTTCAAGAGCAAAGATGGGGCTAATGGAATCTAAAATGAGACTGCACCATGGTCCAAACATCAGCACAGCAGCCATTAAGGACCATTTCTATCTGTCTGATCATGTTAATTAAATTTGAAAGTATTCCTACTCCTGTAACATAATGTAATCATTAACACCACAAGCTCTTTTTGTTAAGCTGTGCAGTTCTGGCCTCAAAGAAGGAAACAAAAATACAGCTCTCCTTTTAATAAAGCAACAGGGAAATAAAGCATTGAGATGAGCTGCATCCCTCAAGGAACAGAGGAGAGAAAGGGTGTTTCAAATAAACCAAAATGAAACAAAATGAATTATAATGTAATACATGCATTTTAAATAACTATAATAATATGATACTGAAGGGGGGAAAAATTGCTCTTCCTTTTTTGCTAATTCAATTTTTCCAGCAAAGAAACAAAAAGAATGCAGCAAGTTCCCTCTGTTGCTTTGTAATGAAAATGATACCCCTGGACTCATAATTTCTGATACTGGCACATGACAATTTAATATTCTAAAATGAAATTTAGGAACATCACATTTATTTTGATGAAATAGAGTAAAATTTTCCAAATAACTTAAGTGAGTTGGACTTAAAAAACAGCATTAAGACTCCCTGATATTTCCAGGGCTGCCGCTTGTTAAAATGTCAGTCCAAACTATTCTCTGTTTTAAAACATTCTTATTATAGGCATTATTATTATCAGCAGAGCAAGATATAGATAAAATTTTCCAGAAACATGCCAAGATGTGTATATAATGAGGTCCAACACTTGTTCTGAAACTGGAAATATTTTCACTTGATGTATGAATAATAATTATTCTCTGATACTTTGATAATACGCAATGCTATAATAAATTCTCATTTAAAGGGACAGAAATTACAGTTTGAATTCATTAATGCCACCCTTATTAAAAAGGTTTTCTTACACAATAATTTTATTTTCCACCTTTCATTTCCTTTCTTTTCCATTTCTACAGATAAGACTTGTTCCCTTCTATTTAAAATTGATATATGAAATGTAAAAATTACAGCTGTGTGAGATCATGCTAGCCAAGAATGATTGCAACTCTGCCCTATCCTCGTGAGCTGTAAAGACTTCACTCTCTAGTCTGGCCTAGAACTGCACAAACTGGCTAAGAGCTTCTGATGCCACATCAGCTTGTTCCAAAGCAGAAATTAAACCAAATGGAAGAGGAAAAATTAAGGTTGCTAATACTTAGGTACCAAAATTCAATTTTAATAACTGTTTGAGAGGATTCGTGACTGAGTAATGCAGCTCTATGTAAACATGATGCACATAGAATCTTCCACCTAAAAATACAAACTTTACCACTAAAAATATAGGAGTATATTTTATTAATGGCTCTAAATAACTTCTGTATTGAAGCAATAATAATGGTTTCCCTTGAACCCACAAGGGATCAACAGTTATCCTCCCAGAATTCTCAGACCACTAATGCTAGGAAAACAAATACAAGGATTTGTCATTTCTCCATTTATTAAAAAAAATATGTAAATTTTATTTATAAGCTATAATTAACTGGGGTGAAGGGAGGAGTATCTAACATCTTTGTTCAGGTGCCATGTAGGGAAGAAAATTAAAGTACAATCCTTCAAATGCAACCAGAATCAGCAGATAATGACTAGAAAAAAGTAATCCCAAATATTTGAGTTGTTCCAAATGATTTACAGACTAAACATCAAAGAGATATATCCTGTGCTTACCTTCCCAGACACGTATAGAGATTGCCAAGCATGAAAAAGGAAAAGAAAATAGGCAAGACTTTAAACTTCATGTTCAGTCACCCTTCTGTGAGGGGAATTCAACACAAGGAAAATCAAAGGGGTAAACAATTCAGCAATGATGGCATTGAAAGTCAGCAGAAACAACAAATACATCAGAGCAGTAACAGACAGTCTTCTAGGATAGCTCTCCAGAGGATGGATGGCTTTACCTTCACCATTTCAGAGGGCTTGAAAGATGCATTCACTGAATTAGATGAGGTGTGCAAAAATTGGAGTGACAGATGCCATAAGAGCACCTAGACAAAGATAAATCGTATCCATCTGGCTGAGTGAACTACAGGGCCTGAGGATGCAGATTTACCTCCCTAGTCAGGCAGCCACTCAAATACAACGCGACTTCAGGAACTCTCCTCCTCCAGATGAGTAACTGAGCATGCACAATGATCAGTCCTCAAATAAATGCTGAATGATCTCCACACATCACATTTGTAATAAACATTTTGTATCAAGACATCAAAATACAACTTCACTTCTACAGAGTGGCACACTACTGGATTTGGACAAAAGGAAGAAAAGGAAGAAAACTATTTCTTGACAGCTATGAAAATGAGTATTTCCTCCAGAAAGCAAAGCTAAAACCACCTTCTTGAGAGTAACAATGCGAATGATAAAGTACTATAGCACAGGACACCCTATCCTGAAGTGCTCTCGTCCAAGCTGACTTTTGCCATGTAACATGACTGGTAAGCAGTGCTTCTCTTCAGAGATGCTAAAAACCAGATGACTAGGATTCCAAAGTCAAATACAGGGCATAACTCAAATACCACTGCAAGCAGGGGATGCCCACCCCTTATCCCACTGGGTTTTAGAGTAGGACAACAAAACTCGTGGAACAGAAAGATGCCTATGCTTCTTCCACTTAGAAAAGCATCCCTTAAATTCAGGAAACGGTTAGGACCAAAACCATGTATGAGTAACAGCACTCAGAAAACTGAGTTTTATGTAATAGAAGGATTTTCTTTAGGGATGGAGTATATCGTGGAATGTCTTAATATTGTGGAATGTCTTTGCTTTTCCTGCAAAGTGCCTTCTATAGCATTCTTGCTGAATGCTGAGCCACATGTGCATCCCTCTTTATGCATCCTTCAAGGGTAGAGCCTAATACAATGAAGCAAGCATTGCTCTATTTAAGCAAGCACTGCTGTAAATCTTGTAAATAAGAAACCAAAACCAAACACCAACAATAAAAAGGCAATTTTTTTTTTCATTATAATTTTTTAAGTTCAGTTAATTTTAACTAATGTCTGTCAATATTTATTGTATATGCAGTGAGTAACTACTGTGGATCTGATCCTATTTCAACCATCTATCTGTATTGCTATACACTCTACCAAACAGTAGGAGCAAAACAGGTTTATTTTGTATTGTTTTCAAATTCCATTTATCAGAACTGTTGCAGGAAAGCAAATTGAAGTCAGTGCATTTATACTGACTTACTGCTGTTACAATCTGTTTCTGTCCCTTTCTTGCAAATATCAGTCCATTTTTATCAGATGAAGCCCTTGAACAGCATAAACTTCTAAATTATCAAAGCCTGGTTAGTGACTAGTTACTCCTTGGACTTCTCAGCTCTGCTGCCCAGCACTGCAGCTGACACAATCCACTGACCGCGTCACATTTTGCCCAAATTTTCACAAAATAGCTACTCATTTTCCTTCACTTCCCCTCGCATCTGTCTTGTCACAGGCAGAAACACCCTGCCTTTCATACCCTTCTCATTTGCCCTCTAACCCTTTTGGTCTTATCTGGAAACTTGGTGATGTAATTGTCCTCTACATGGAATAAATACTTGGGAAACAAGCTTTTCAACCTCTTACAAAGGTGGATTCTAGTACCATTTCTTTGGACTTCATGGCCAAATGAGAAATACAGTCAAAGAAGAACATCTGGCATTGTTAGATATTAACAGACTGGAAAGGCATTTCCCACAGTCAGTGCAAGTTTCAAGAAACAACTTTAAATAACTTTAGTATCTGAGAAGATTCTAGCTACGTGTGAGGATGTGCAAAGAGACACATTCATGAGAAGAGACAAAAGCCAGATAAAGAGAATCATTAGAGTAATTCAGTCACATGTAGCTACATCTGTTGTATTTAAAAATTGGCATGACTAGATTTGTCAACTGATATTAACAGAAAAAAATATGAATTATATGATGTGAGGCAATGAAACTGCAGATTAAAGTATCAGAAACTCAATAGATTTCCCTATTTCACATAGGGATGTATGAAAAATAAGACTGGACTGCATTTGAAACTGAAGTGATGTGCAAAAATCTGGCAGACAGAATTACTGGAGTTGTCAGTCAGGAGGCACATCAGGGATACTCACGTCACTCATAACAGTAAAACCTGCCTGTGAAGTCAACTCCAGCCAAGTTATTTATTGCACAACTCATCGTTTCTGCCTGATATCTGATAGAGAAGAAATACTGAAGTAGCACTAGAAGTAAGTCATCCTCGCAGCCTAGGAAACATCACTCCTCATGCTACTTAATTCTTCACTAAGCTACTTTTTCAGGCACTCAGTGAATAATTTCAGTACTGAATGCTCAGAACGGTACTGTTCTCAATGGGAAGGAAATCAGTGTGAATACGGCAGACCACTACCTCATTTCAAACAAGCTTTAGTCACATACAACCACTGTCCTCCAGCCCCACTATCAGCTCCAAGTCTGCAACTAGTGCTGCTTCTCAACAAATAAGTTCCAGTTTCTCCTCTGCTTCCCTGGGTAAGGACAGAAGCAGAAAGAGGACTAAAATGATGAGAGAATGACCAACTAATTTCATGGGTAGGAAGGCATCCAGAATCGATCTTTAGAGAATCTTGCCAACCCCTTCTGTTTGAGAAACTGTCTTCACCAGAGCAAGAAAGACCATGTCAGTTTTGTATGTATCCATACATATAGCCACATATAGCTACATCTATAATTGCTTCAAATAAAGCTACCTCTGCTTGGGCTGGTAAAGCTTCCACAAGCTAACTGAGGATTCTTGGTTTGCAGACATTGTGTGTTAAGCAGTCGGAAAGTGTAGTGATGACACTGTAGGCAACCCAGACACAAAGTCCCCTTCTTTACTGCATGAAGTACTTATACTAGTAACATCCTATCCAGAACTAAGCACTGATGTCAGAGAGGTGCAATGAAATGCACAACTTTAATTTCAGCCTTTCAGAATTTCATTTTTTAAATGATTTTCACCAGACTTGTTTAAATAAACTGCTCTGAATAAAGGGTGGAGTCTTGTTACACAGACCCTGGAGCAGACCAGACAATGAATTGTGATTCAGACAGAATCATAATGCATTTCCTGGTTCAATCCTTTCAAGGTAAAGAAATAAGTTACTGGACTATAACATATGACTTTTGCCTCACATTGCCTTTCTACTCCATGCACACCTGGGCAGCAGGAGCAGTTACAGAATTACAGTGAAAAAAAGACAATTCAAATCCCTCTTTAACCCTTTACTTCTAGTCCTGTGGGAGCGACAAAATCATTTTACAGTTACAATAGAGACTCGTAGAGGCAGCTCTCAGAGCTGACTGTCTAATTCTTCCTCATGAAAGCTGAAGTATTCTCACAGTATGGAGAATTGGTAGTTGCTGCTTTTACTGCACAATGGTGTCAGTGGGTTACCAAATTCTCCCCCCTCCTCCCCATAATTTGACAGTCAAATTCCTTTTACTATTATTTTCTGTTAAGGTTCTTACTGAACAACTTCCTTAGGAACTTCTCTGTCAGGCTCCAATAAACTATTATTCCCTTCCAACCTCTTCCAGAAACATACCTGTATATTTTAGTTGCCGGGGGGGGGAATAAAAAAAAACCTCTCAGCAACTAAGTAGTTGATCAAGCTTAGAGTTCAACGCTTTGCAGTAGCTTTTCTGATCCTTGCTTAAGTTCCTGATGTTATCCACCCTTCTCCTTTGCTGCTGAAACTTTCTAGCCTGCTGACATCTAGCTTTTTTTGATCATCTTTATGAGGAAATTATTTTGCTAGGGGAGATAACTTGTACATCTTAGTGGAGATGGATAATGAATAATTAATGTTTCATTTTTTCTCCAGTTTCACCCTGCTGTCAAAGCCGTTAAGTGTAACACTGCATATTAAAACACAATGTATCATAAAAGCATGAAATCTGAACATAAATGTTACTTCTCAGTTTCAACATTGTTAAGCATACTCTCTCACAAGGCTCAGCCTGTTCCATGAATATCATCTTAAAACTGTTGATAAAACTTCCTTTTATTTTTGCATGAATGCTCATTATGATACTAAAAGAAAAGAGAATCCTAGACTGTCTATATTGAATATGCCATGAAAGCCTTATATTGAATGATCAACAGACAAGGTTAAAATTATGCCAGCTGTAAAGTGACAGCGTATCTATGGTGAGCGTTAAAAATCTTTCTTCCTTTTCACAGTAAAAACCCCATGTGTATGGTTCCACCACCACCTTACTGACCTGTCTGGTGCAGGTGATCTCTAGCCAGTTCAAATAAACGCATATGCATGTTTGTGATGGGGTTAAAGGAGCCACAAGCTAGAAGAATGAGAGGTATCCTGCTCTTCATTTTGACATCAAAACAGTAAAACCCCACCCTAAAAGAAAAAAAAAAAGATTAAGTTATTAAAATAAAGGACCAACCTGCCAAAGAGCAGTCTGCCCACTATTCCTCAAACTAAAACAGAGCAGTGTGTTCAGAGCTGTATATTCCTGGAACACATGTAAAGCATCCGAAGATTGGTCCTCTGCATCATCACAGCTTACAGAGAGTTCTAGCTCAGAAACGTGTTCTTGGATATTCATTAGGAGAGCATCTTTCCCACATACAGAGATGGCTACAGAGTATTTCTCAAAATTCATATTGTCATTATTATTAAAACCTATCAGATTTTTCTACATGTTTTCTACTTTTGTCTAAAAGTAAGGTTTCATTCTGTTTGTCAGCCCTCTATTAATAATTTTGGAACCTGTATGCTTGCTACAAAATAAGATTTCATTAAAAAAACCCAACAAGACAAATCAAAACAGCATTCTTACAATGAATCTTTGCAACATATGATAAAAACCCATGCAAACCTACAAGTCTGACTTCCTTAGAGGTGGGCAGGCAGCAGCTAGTGGCCAGCCAGATGGATGGCAAATACTTCTAGGCAGATTATCAGCAATTTTCTATAGTTTCTTTACTGTGACAGAGCAAGTGAGGGTGGATCAATAACAGGGAGTAGCAGAGAGTAGAAACTATAGCCCTTACAGGAGAACACCAGGGATGTTAAAAAGCTATCAACAGGGTGGGGAGCAATGCTGTTAAGAAACCTCGCAGGTGCATTTACAAACAACCCTTAGATAATTTAGATAAAATGTCAGCCATCTTGATAAAAAAGCAGCAGAAATCAGTTTTAATTAGTGCTTGGAGCTACTTACTTGCATAGCTCTCTTTACAACTGATCCAGAATATTCTTGGCATGATAAAAACAGTTGTGTCCCATATATGTATCTGTGAACTTGCTTTTCAGATGGGGCTCTCTTCCTAGGATTTGAAACCTCTACAATGCTCACACCCTTGTATCATGCCTGCATCATTCTCTTCCCCACCCTTGGCCTCTAGCCTTCTCCATCCAGTGTGTTTTCCTTCAGAAGACACTTGTATCCCACACTTCATAAGTCAGTTTTGAGCTAACAAACCGAATCCAGTACAGATTCTGAGCTCTATTTAGCCAAATCCTATTCTTTACGTGCAGTGAACCAAATCACTGTAGCTCAGAGCCTACCTCTCCTCACTCTTCTCAATCCTTTTCTTTTTTTTTCCCTTTTCTTACTTCATAGAAAAATTTAACAATAATAGTTAAATCAATGTTAGGTTGATGTTTTATAGCTGCCAACTCTACCAATTCATTTACAGAGGATTTATAGCTCTGAAGACTCGGACTGTACCATTTAACAGCAGCCAGTGCACCTATCAAGTTTAATATTTTCACTTGTGACATGTTGTCAGTTTGCAAACTTTTTATAGAGAAAATTCTTTGAAGCATGCATGTTATCTGTACCTTGACCACCTAATACTGAATATATACAAAGATTCTTTTATAATGTTTTCATTTTACTTTACTCAATTCTCATATCTCCCATCACAATAAGAGAGGCTGGGAGAGGAAAGACTCATTGGCTGTAGAGCCACTGAGAGTTACCAACAATTTTATTGTCTACAATTGTACCAGCTGTAGGAAGCACATTTCACAGCACTCTCTGATTTACTATCCCTGTATAGACACAAACTCAGATGTGAAAGCTGTATGTAAATTTACAGGTTCTTTATTCAGAAAAATCAAATTCAATGTGTTCCTTTGTTCATATTCAGCAATTCTGTAAATCTATCTTCATTGTATGGGATCAAATCAAATTCAAAACACCTGAAATCCCACTAGAAAAAACCACCAACTGTATTTCAAACTACTGAAGAAAGTCCATGCTACTGAGAAGGCCATGCTTAACCTATATAAAAAAGGTTTCATGATGGAAAAATCATTATAATTTTCATTAGAAAATTTCTGCAAGTTCTTTTTGTGTTGCCTATATTCCTGCAATGTCAATAATAGATGACATTACAGATGACCACAGTTAAGTTCTGCTGAAAGTCAGTAATTAGAGCCATATCTGATTAATTATCAGAAGCACAACAGAGTGCTGAGCAGTGCAGTCTGATTCATGAGCTGTTAAATTAGTAAACTGGAGGAGAAGACACTGATACGTGCATGCTAAGAGACAGACTCATCCTTGAGGTAAAATTTCTGCAAAGAGCAGAAATAAACTGAATCCTAGCACAGGATAACAGTTTAACTCCTCCTGTGAGGATGAATCTAAAGTAATTTAGATTTTGACAAGTTCAAAGCTGTCCATATTCATTCTTTTACTGGGCTATACATCACCTTGTATAAACTCCTGCAGCTGCACTGAGCCCAGCTGAGTTACACCAGGTGACATCAAGGATCTTACGGTTGCAAGACACATTTTCAAAGTCAGAAAATAAAATGTCCATTTTAGTAGCTGACCCAAATCATAGCAAACTACAGTACACAAATATCCCTTAAAAATATCTTATCAGATTTTCTCATGCTGTTACTAATGGGAGTCACTACCATAACAAAAGTTACTCCAGCACTTTGTTCCCAGCATATGCTGTCACTGAAATCAGTCCTCCACTACAGTGACAAATACTTACCTGTATATCCCCACTTTCCACTTTAATAATGACCATAACATAAATATCTGGGTGAGAGAAAAAATGAAAAACGTATAATCTAGGGCAATATTTGATTTGCTCGTCAGGAAGTTATT
>JANVCC010000027.1:1816659-1843052 GCA_025345505.1 Todiramphus chloris collaris | reverse complement strand
GCCCCCGGGGCCGCCAGCCCCCAGCCCCTGCCTCCCGCAGCCCCCAGCCCCCGGGGCCGCCAGCCGCCAGCCCCTGCCTCCCGCAGCCCCCAGCCCCCGGGGCCGCCAGCCCCCAGCCCCTGCCTCCCGCAGCCCCCAGCCCCCGCCTCCTGCAGCACAACCCCCCGGGACCGGGCAGGGGGCACGGGCCAGGAAAGGGGAGGGGGTGACGGAGAGAGGGGAAAAAAAGGGGAAAACGGGGAGAAAAGGCGGGGGAGAAAAGGGGGAGAAAAGGGAAAAAAGACGGAAAAGGGGGGAAAAGGGGGAAAAAAGGTGAGAAGGGGGGTGAAAGGGGGGAAAAAGGGGAAAAAGAAGGAAAAAAGTGAGAAAGGGGTGAAAGGGGGGGTGAAAGAAGGGTAAAAGAGGGGGGGAGAAAGGGGGAAAAAGAGGGAAAAGGGGGAAAAAAGCTGATAAGGGGGGTGAAAGGAGGGAGGAAAGGGGGAAAAAGGGGAAAAAAGAGAGAAAAGGGGGAAAGGGGGAAAAAACGTGAAGAAGGGGGGTGAAAAGGGGGAAGAAAAGGTGAAAAAGAGAGAAAGGGCTAATAAAGACAGAAAAGGGGGAAAAAAGGGAAAAAGGGGGAAAAAAGGTGAGAAAGGGGGGGTGGAAGGGGGAGAAAGGGGGAAAAAGGCAGAAAGGGAAAAAAGACAGAAAAGGAAACAAAGGGGGAAAAAGTAAAGGAAAAAGGAATACAGGGAAAATAGGAAAAAGAAAAGGAAAGGAAAAATACAAAAAGGAAAAAGGAAGGGGAAAAAAAGACAAAAAGGGAAAAGGGGAAAAAAAAGGCAAAAAGGAAGGGAAAAAGAGGAGGAAGAAGAGGAAGAGGAAGAGGGAAGGGAAGGTTACTATCAGTGCCTTCTGCTCCCCAGCTCCCCCAGAGCAGGGGTGAGAAGCAGGGAAGGGGTGACTTTGCCAAGCTAACCAACATCCTGGGTTGGTGGGTGCCGGGCGCAGGGGAACCCACCACGGTCTGTGGGGCAGAAGCACAGCAGGGGGTACGCAGGGACTGTGGGTGAGCTTGAGCCACACCACGAGGAAGACCTCGGACCAAGGCAGCCTGGCAGGCACAAAGGCCCACCAAGGTGTGTGTGGATGTGACTGTGTCCACACCTTCATCAGGAGCTGGCTAAGGACAACTCACGGAATCTCCATCAGGCGTGGGAGGCCCAGGACCTCTGGGACCAGCTCGAGGATCCTGCTGAGGACTGGGTGCTCCTACAGAATGGTGGGGTTGGAAGGAACCTCTGGAGATGATCTGGTGGCACCCCCCTGCTCCATCCAGCAGGGTCACCCAGAGCAGGGGGCCCAGCAGCACAGTGCCCGGCCAGGTGTGGAATCTCTCCAGAGCAGGAGACTCCATAGCCTCTCTGGGCAGCCTGGGCCAGGCTCCAATGCCCTCACACCAAAGAAGTTTCTCCTTATTTCCTTTTCTCCTACACACCTGGATCACTGGGGTGAGCAAATGCCATGGGGCCGTAAATCAGGGTGGAATGGAACACATTGCTGCAGCCGCTGCGCTGGGGTTCAGCTCGTTCCTGCTGCCACCTTTCTATTCCAGAAAGGTTGGCTTTTAAATAAGGGCTCTTCTTCCCCCAAAATAAATCTCGCCAGTCAACTTTGACCTTTTACAGCACAAAATGCAAAAAACCCCTAGGATGAATGTACCTTCTGAACCAATAAATGTTACAAAATGAAATTGTCAGCAGAGCAGCAAGGTAGAAGTAATTGCAGCCATGACTACTCTTGCTGCAGGTGGTGTAGGTGAAGTAGAGATCTGGAAGCCTCTCACAAGGAGTGATAAGTAGAATATCAGACCAGTGTTTGTGCTGCAACTTCCTCAGCAGCTGTGTTCAGGCCCCAGATACCATCCAAAACATGCTACTGTCATCATTGGACCCAGGAAGAAAAGAGCCAAGCGAGAAGTTACGTTAGGAGCCAGGATGGCATCTCTGAAGAAGGGACACAGGAAGGATCTGCTGTAGTAAGCAGAGAGGAACACCATGGACCCCTTCAGCAAGGCTCTGAATGCACTGCTGCAGATGTTGTTATTGCTGATACACCTGAGTGGGTGGAGGCAATCACAGACTGGGAGGGATTAGCAGGGACCCCTGGAGATCACCTGGTGCCACCCCCCTGCTCCATCCAGCAGGGTCACCCAGAGCAGGGGGCCCAGCAGCGCAGTGTCCAGCCGGGTTGGGAATCTCTTCAGAGAAGGAGACTCCACAGCCTCTCTGGGCAGCCTGTCCCAGGCTCCAACACCCTCACAGCAAAGAAGTTTTTCCTCCTGCACAGATGGAACCTCCTGGGTTCCAGTTGGTGCCTGCTGCCCCTTGTCCTGTCACTGGGCACCACTGAGCAGAGTCTGGCCCCATCCTCTTGCCCCTCAGAGGCCCTTTAGCTCTTGCTCAGCATTGTTCAGCTCCCCTCTCAGACTTCTCTTCTCCAGGTGAACAGCCCCAGGGCTCTCAGCCTTTGCTGGGCACAGAGATGCTCCAGCCCCTCAGCATCCCCTCCAGCCTCTGCTGGACTCTCTCCAGTAGTTAATCATTGAGATCAAAACTAAAAACCAACAACAACAACAACAAAAATCCCCAAAACAACAACAACAATAAAAAACAAACAAAAAGAGAAATGCTGAATTCATATTTTCAGGACTTTCATGTTCCTCTTCATGTATTTCCAACAGACTTTTGTTTTGCATTCTGCCACCAAACGCCTACCACTTACATCTAGCACATTCTTTCCTAGGAAATCATCCTGCAGCTCCCCCATCCACCCCTCCATCCATACAGTCATCCAGCCATCCAGCCATCCCTTATCTTCAGTGTCAGCACGTACCTCAGATAACCAAGATTCATCAGCCCATGGGCAGGATCCCTTCCTCTGCCCCTGATCCCCTCACTTTTGATTCTCAGCGTGTGGAGCCAGGCAGGCACTTGGCGCAGGACTCTGTCCTGGACAGTTTGGATTCAGTGGCTAAAATTCCCCGAAGGGGATCCACGAGTCAGCTGTCAATTTTACTCGGCATCAAAAAGCCCTGCCTCAACTTTGTGCTGTGTTGAACGGCACCCGCCCAGTCCCACGAGGAGGCCCTCAGCGAATGTACCTTTTTTTGGTCGCAGGGAGCATGTAGCATTCTTTGCCTCTGAATGAGTCATGCGACAGAAAATTTGATCTGTTCTGTCATTACAAGTTCTATGGCATTTGAAATGAGAGTCAGATCAATCACGGCATCTCTGAATTTTAGGAAATCGCATTATAACGAGCTCAGCATCAACTGTTTCACCAGAGGAGCTTGGTAATCTTGGTTTTTTGGTTGGTTTTTTTGTGTTTTTTGTTTTTTTCCTGCATGTATTTTGACCACGCTGCAGCCTTTTGTGGGGTCTGGGAAGGGAGCAGCGACGAGTGTTGAACGCTTGCCCAGTCGCCTACTCTGCCTTATGCACTCCTGCACCAGGAGAAGGCAAAAGCCAACCAACCGACCCTGCGACTTGCACGGTAACTTAAAAGTAAAGCTTCAAAGAGGTGTTATTTCCTTTCACGCAAGAAAGAGGGCATGGAGAGGGCGGGGGGAATTCACTGCAGCTAGGGGACTCTGGAGCACTGTGTTAGAACCACAGAATCGTTTCGGTCAGAAAAGCCCTTTAAGATCATTGAGTCCAACTGCGTTGGGTCGTACCCAGCTAGAAGATCATCATCCCTACAGTTAATGGAGAGAAGTCGAATGATTCGACTTCAGGAGGCAGCAAGCTCCGACACAGGGCTTGGTGTCGCTGCCCTCAGCACCAGTGCTGTGCTGGGGTGATGGTGGTGAGAACCACCGTCACAGTTGACAGACTGTGGTCTCCCCGTGAGACTTACCTCCCACCACACGTGTCCGGCTCGCTTGAGAGGTTGAAACGCTGACGCTGACAGTGGGAGCACCCCAGCGGTAACACGCAGCAGCGGGGAGCACGCTGGGCTGGCTGTCGTGGCTCTCTCCTCCTTGAACTGGTGTCACCAAAGATCGGTACTGCAAAAAAAGCCAAAGCGGGGTTGTGTCAATATGGATTATTTCCCTCCCTCCTCCTCCGTTTCCAGCGGCAACTGAAAATAATTTACACCTCATCACAGACGTGGCATCTCTTGCGGAGCAAGTGCCATTGTCACGTTGAAAATTCAGTCCATATCTGACTTATCTGTGTTTATTCCGCATGTAACAAGAAGGGGGAGGCTCCCTCTCCTCGGAAACAGCTCATCTGCCATCATAGATACAGATTCCTTAAAAGCATTTCACTTTTAAAACACATGAACTCTGCTTGTATCCAACACGAGGCTCGTTATTTTGCACGCTTGAGAGATCAAATGTATTTGTATGCAAATGTTTTCAGCCTCCACAAGTTTAGTCCATAATAAATGGCTCAGATTTCATGACCAAAGCTGTAAAGGGGAAGGGAAAACATAAGGTCGTAAGGAAAAGGAAGGGCTCAGGAGTTTGTAATCACGGCCCCTTAAATGCGTGGCTGTCAAGGCAAGTGGCCAGCAGCTGTAGATCTGGGCTTTAGTCCACGCTGCGAAGAGATGAAGGAGGTTCAGCGCCAGCCCGACCCATACGCCTCCCTGAAGTTTCGCTCCTCACCCCCCCGTACGGGCGTTTTGAGAACAGGTTTTGCTAAGAACATAGAATCATAGATTTGTCTTGGTTGGAAAGGACTTATATAGATCATATGAGGATCGTTTGAAGGAGCTGGGCCTGTTTAGTTTGAGGAAGAGGAGGCTGAGAGGAGACCTCATCGCTCTCTACAGCTACCTGAAAGGACACTGTAGAGAGGCTGGTGCTGGTTTCTTCTCTCAGGTAATTAGTGACAGAACCAGAGGGAATGGCCTAAAGCTGAGACAAGGTAGGTTTAGACTGGACACTAGGAAAAAATTCTTTACGGAAAGGGTAGTGAAATATTGGAATGGGCTGCCCAGGGAGGGGGTTGAGTCACCATCCCTGGATGTGTTTAAACATCGCTTGGACGTGGTGTTGGGGACATGGTCTAGGGGTGAACTTGTAGAGTAGGGCTAGTGGTTGGAGATGATGATCCCAAGGGTCTTTTCCAACATGAGTGATTCTGTGACTTTTCTGATCACCGAGTCCAACCGTTCCGCTGGCACTGCCAGGGCACCACTAAACCACATCCCTCAGCACCACAACTCCACGGCTTGGAAACCCCTCCAGGGATCACGGGGACTCCACCACTGCCCTGGGCAGCCTGGGCCAGGCCTGGACAACCCTTGCAGGGATGAAATTGTTCCTTGGCTCCAATCTAAATCTCCCATGCTGCAACTTGAGGCTGTTCCTTCTTGTCCTATCACTAACAACAACAAACCCCCCAAAATCCTGACTTTTACCCAAAATCTACATGCTCAGGTTTTCAGGCTGCCTGCACGTGTAAAAAATTAACTAGGAAGAGGAGCTGTAGGGCAAGACTCGATGGCTACCTCCGAGACACGGGTACGTGGTATGTGGTCTACAGTGTAAAAGCAGCAGATGAATTGACAGGGAAAGGGTTTACTCTTGTACTTGTTCCAGTGCAGCCTCCAGTTTGAGGAACAGGAATAGCAAAACAAGAACAGATTAAGGAATGTATGTCTTTGCATAGAACCACTGACTTATTTTTATCTCCCAGCCTCCCCCACATACATACTCACATATTTTCTTCTGCGGAGTTTCAAGGCTCTTCAACAAGCCTGTGACATCTGCTTACCAACATTTGGTGTAAAAATACCAGTATCTGCTCCTCATGGCTGTTCTGAGGGCTGCATTTACCAGCCAGTAAAGATCAAGAGCCTCCCGGGAGCTGGCTGGATCAAACTGTCATGATTTCAGTGCTGCTTTACGTCAGACGGCAGAATTTAAAGTCAAAACACAGATAGTTGAGGGAGGAAGACAATGCGAAGCCCTGAGTCATACCCTGCTGAGGATGAGGAGAACAGATCAATAGACAGCAAACATGAATGAAACCGAACGGCTCGTTTTAGTCACGCGGCTCGTTCTGAAACCCAAAATAGGATTTAATTTTAGTCATCGATCATGAAAAGAGGATTTCTGCGCACCTCGACGAGGAGAAGTTGAACAGAGAGTTTTGATTAGAGTGGGGCAGGCTCCCCTTTCCTTGACACCCAGAGGAGCTCGCCTGCGAGCTGCTTAAATGATGAGTCACCCATGAGACTTTGCATGACCCGGCAACTTTTAGCGTTGCTTGGATGCAGAAGATGCAGCCCATACTCCAGGCATGGCAAACTTTACTTTGCCAAAGTTGAGTCAAAAAAACCCCCCAACAAACCAACACCCAAGATGATTGTTTATAACCAGGTCGTACCTTTGTGAGGAGCTGAGGTGCTCCCAAGTGCCGGCTCACAGGGGAAGGAGGTGATGCGACCACAGCTTGGAGGAATGGCACAACCAGCAGCAGCAGACAGCAAAAACAGTTTGTCTTTGCTTTCCAAGGTGGGCACCACCTGCCCATGCCAGGCTGGTGTGAGGGTCCGAGCTGGGGTCAGCCAAGACTGACCTTCGGTGATGTTTTTTTTTCCCAAGGGAACACAAAGGTTTTACACAGGAGTGAAAAAAGTTAGTGTAAAAGTGACCTGTACACACATTTCTGTGTATTTTCATTTAAAATAAAGAGACAGAAGTGATTTCCCAGGCATGTGTACGGTTAGTTCCACTTTTTAGTCCTCAGCTAAATCATTTCAGCAATTCTGCTCCGCAGGAACTTCATGATCTCGGGGCTAAGCCATTTCTACCCCTTACTTACGTTAAAGCCTCATTAGTTTTCACATGAATCACTCACAAACACAGAAAAGCTCAGTGACTTTGGATCCCTGTCAGAGAACCTGTCAGAACTCTTTGGGGGTTTTATGAGACTCCAGCCATTCTCAAAAGCATGAACTTTGCATTACTCCACTACGTGGGCAAACGTTCTGCCACCCCCGAGCTGTCCGGGCGACGGCTGCGAGAAGCTCTCTGCTGAAGCTTGGAGGGCAAGAATCCGTTCTCCCATCTCCTTGCCACAAAACATTAGCACGAGGTTCTCCTGCACTGTCTTTGCCAGTGTCATTGGCTTCACCGGTGCCGTGGCAGCCTTTTTTTTTGTGGCCAGAGGTTTGTCTTTCTTTGCTTAGCGAGTATGTGCCTACCGAGGTTCCAACCCTACTGCTACAGTAATTTATACAGATCTGGGTCAATCCCAAAATTAGCGTTTGGTCATGAAGGTGACAAAAATAGAAGAAATGTGGTGCAAGGCACAGCACAGAGCTAATGTTACAGGATGTCTTCCTGCAGAAAACTTCTACCAAGATGAGGACAAACAGTTTGATTTGGAGGCTCATGGGGACAAAGGCAGAATGGCTTCACGTCACGCCCTTTTGTAAAAACATATAGTAAAGTAAAAGTTAATTCCACGTAAACATGAGTGATGGCATCAAAACGAGAGCTCAAATTCACCTCATACCAGATGGTTACAGAATCATAGGCTAGTTTGGGTTGGAAGGGACCTTAAAGGTCATCTAGTCCAGTCCACTTGCAGTGAGCAAAGACATCTTTAACTAGATCGGGTTATAGCCATTAACATCTGCCACTGATGTGGCATTAAAGCTCAGATCTTTAGGGCTGAACTGTACTGACTTTGGCTTTCAGGAAATTGGGCTTCCCCAAAAGGGCTGACAAACCCTGGCCCAGGCTGCCCACAGCAGGGGTGGAGTCCCCACGATCCGTGGAGGGGTTTCAAAGCCGTGGAGATGTGGTGCTGAGGGACAAGGTTTAGTAGTGACCCCGTTAACAGTTGGACTCAATGATCACAAAGGTCTTTCCCAACCAAAAGAACGCTATGAAACCCACTCCAGGCTGAGACACAACTGACAGACCTGTGCTGACCCACTGCCCGGGGTTCTTTTTTTCAGGTGGGAAAATGGTACTGTAACAAGTGAGCTGAGGAAGGGTCAAATACCCGGTGAGAAAGTCACCCACACACTATATTCTCTCAATACCAGCCCAAACAGATTAAAGCTCTGGGCATCCCATTGAGAGGTCCCACCTTAAGCACAAAATCAGACAACATGATGCAAGATTTTTTCCTCCTCGGAACGAAAGAATTGAACAAAAAGTTGAATGTGCGTTGACAAGTAGATGGAGAGCATAGATTCTGTACCAGCGCAGATAAAACACACAGCCTCTTTTATAAAATATTAAACATCAGCTGCTCTTCCCATCAAATGAAATGTACTCACAACAAACCATTCGCATCCAGGGATCCCTGCGGGTGACAGAAGGCTCATCATGGAAATCTGGATTCAATCGGATTCAAGTCTGGAAGCAAATAGATACATTATGGTATCTCACCCCAAAGCTGCAGAAGAAATTTACACCAGGAATTTTCTCCTGGATACGTCTGAAAACGAAGCATGCACTCTCTAATAGAGGCTGCTGAGTCCCACCTTGCCTTGACCCATCTTCCCATGGGAAATGCACTTTTCCAGCAGGATGGGATGTAGCTATCGGCTGTCGTCCACCAGCGCTCCCACTGACAAAACCCTCTTGCTTTCACGTGGGGCTTTTCAACTGAGTGGGGAAACCCCGACTTTGGTGGCCACGCTCATCACGTGAGCATCGTGACCATGGAGAGAAAATGATTTTGTCCTTGCCTGCTGGTAGCACCATGACCTCTGTGATGTTGGCAGCAGCTTCCCCAGTGCCGTCCTCGTTCCGGAGACTACCCTGGTGCAGGGACACTGCGTAGGGCTGCTCATGAGACTCAGATCTGTCCGGTTTTGCCATTAACGCTGTAATTTTTCTACTTCTTCTATTTCACCACCTCAGCAAACGCTCACCTATCCCTAAAAACAACCCCATTTTCAGTGACTGTCTCCCCCGTACAAACCAATGTGGCGCGGAAAGCTCCGGATTGACGTGCCGCACGATTTTCCACACGACCTGTAGCTCTTTCATTTGAAGCAGTCCTGCAAAACCATCACCCCAGGTCCGTCCCACCAGCAGCAGGTCTGCACACACAGAAAAGCCCAGCCCGGGAGTCACTCACAAATGCAAAGCTGCAACCCCAAGGACTCAGTGCCCATCTTCCGATAAATGACAGGTCTCTGGTCACCTGCATCTACCGCGTTCGGTGTGATGCCGGATCCCACAGAAGCATTCACCCAGAACAAATTCTTTGAAATTCAATCCACTGTGGCTGTTAAAAATCAAAAGCAGTGAGGCGATGAACTAGCGGTGGCCTTACCTAGAGCATGGCTCACCTACGGTCCTGCGGAGACCTGGGGTCAACGGGGAGTTGCTTGGCTAGCGGTGGTTTTCCACTGGTGTATCTCAAAGCTGAATCAAAAAAGCCAGATACTACATCTGGCACTGGAGATCTTGTTTGAAGAACTAACTGGATTACTGGTCCGTACAGGGAGGTTTTCACCATCTGTTGCAGATGGAATATTGATGAGGTGCTCAATTTTACAGAACTGTTTCACCATATTATTATACAAACAAACAAACCAAACCAAACACAACCTTTCTGTGCTGATGTCCTTTGCTTCCTTCGTCAGGAAGTCGTGACTGTATATGTTTGTTGAAGTGGTACCTTCTCAGCTTCTCCTGATGGACTGTTGCCTGTTGCAGCAGATATACTATTATATATGGGTTTTTTTTTCAAAATGGAGGCATTCTGTACAGAAAAGGAAGGGGTAGGAAGGATCGTAATGCATGAGGAGACCCGGGAAAAACTGGAAAGCAGAAGGAACAGTTCAGTTGCCAGTGATGGAGCTGGAACACGTGAGTCAGCCCAGCTGAGCAGACGTATGCTCCTCTGGAGACCACGGCCAGAGGCTCTGAACTGGGAAGAGCAGATGGTGCAGGAGCTAAGGCAGGAATATTGAGTTTCGCTTTCGGGGTCTGTGCCAAAGAGTAATGAGGCTGATGAACAGCGATATTAAATGTATGAAATGAGGCTTACAATAAAAGAGAAATCTTTGGGAAGAGAAGTTGAAGTGAGAAGAGTAGCAGAGCAAATCCCAGCGCAATTAACCTGCAGGGAAGCAGAAACACCGAACCCGTTCACAAAACTAAATCCCTGCGTGCAACTGCAGTTCTGCTCCCTGATTTTTTACCCACAGAGGTGAATTACAGCCATTTATTTGCTTTAAAAAAGCAGGAAAACAATAGAATTTGAAGTACACGCTTCGGTTGTAATAAGACCAAATAGATTTGGAGTGTGCACAAAATGAAAACCTAAGTGCTTTGAGCAGCTGAATGAGAGCCCTTAACCCTGATTTTTAATTATGACTGACAATTCTTAATTCTAGGTTTATGTTGCTCCTTCTCACAGCTGCTTAGACAGCCAGGGCACAAGGACCATATACCGACAGTCAGCAGCACCCAGACGGGGTTAACTCGGAAACAAACCCAAACAAACCGCAGAGGCTTTTCTGCATCAGCCCAAACAAAACCGAAGCTCCCTTTTAGAATCAGCCCAGCCAAGCCCGGACACGCCTTTTGCCAAACAAGGACACTTCAAGAGAAAAGATTCTGAGCAAGCAAAGAAACAAAGGACAATTTTCAGGCAAGCAGATCGGAAGAGGAGCCTGCAAATTTGATTAATACCTTGATCGCTGAAAGCAATGGCTACAAAGGTGCCCTCTGATAAATATGGTACCTTCCCATGGCCATATTGATGATTATCTGAAGACTGGACTTACAGAGCAGCTGTTGAATTCATGCTTTGTGACAGCAGGAGATGGGATGTCTGGTAGTGTCTTACTCATCTTTGAATAAGTAACAACAATAGATGGGTAGTTGTAGAGATGGGACATACTGTGGAATTCATAACCTTGTGGATAGTGTTCATCTCTAGGAACAGGGCAACAAGATGTCTTGAGGTGCCTAAGCATGCCGAGCAGACAAGAACTGTCAAAAACGAGGATTTTCGGCTTTAGGTCATTAAAACAACACAGTGATGAAGAAGAGAAGATGAAGTAAATGTCCACCAGAGGTCATGGAAGACCACCTAGGGCAGAAAAGACCCTAATCCTAATTTTATTAAGCATGCTCGGACTATGTAAACGGATTCTAGGAACTCAGTAGAAGACTGCCCTTTCTAGGCAACAGAATGAATCTGTATGTTTAGTCTGCATATAAACTGTGTACCCAGCTTACATCGGGACGCACATTTGGAGGAGTGATCCGTGCGTCCGGCACTGCAAAATACGGAATGCCTGCTTAATAACTTGGGTTATTGAGTTTTTCACTGCATCATTTGCGTTGTGCTGATCCAAGTCCTAAATTCATAAAGCGACGTGAATTTTAACGACGCTGAGCAAGCCTTGCCTGACATATCAGCTACAGTAGCTTAAAAAAGATGGATCACCCAATACCACAGTATATACCCACACGTGCAGAAACTTACACACACCCCAAAGGGGTTGTTTTATCAGCTTTTTTTTGGTCAGAAAAGCAAAGCAAAGCAATTCAGCTGTGTAGTTTCCCACGTCCCGGCATCCTTGGCTAGTGCAGACAACAGTTCTGAGATGACCCTGTCTCTCAGAGGGGTCCCAGACCCCTTCTAGCATTGGAAATCGTTCCCCTGCAGAACTGCTTTCCAAGAGTCTGGTGAATGGGGAGCTGTCCTGCAAAGCGGTCACCAATCCTACACTTTCCTTTCTGCTTTATTTAGAGGCTACCAGCAGCCTTTAAAAAAGCTGGGATGGCTGTGACATAAAACCAACCAAATCCAAGGCTAAGAGCATCTGAGAAGACCCCAGAACTCCTGTTTTGCCTGGTTACAGGGACTACATCCACCCTGTGTTACAGACAGAGCAGGCAGACATGCCTGTAATGAAGAACAAGAGTAGCACTTGCATGGGGAGGGGTGGGGGGTTAAACTGACATTTCACAGACCACCTTAACGCTGACACTTCCTACCTTATGTTTTAACTCACCTTCATCGTGTTTTCTGTAGAGTTCTCTGCTGTGTTTAACAGAAGGAAGGCCTGCCTGGGCCCAGCAGAATCTGTTGTGCATTCCTTACACTCCAACCTTGCTCTTTGCACAGGGGTCAAGCCATTACACTAGTCTGGGGGAACGTACATCATCTTCTAGTCTCAGTTTCTCCCGGTCCGACTTAAAGAACAGAACCTACATTATGTGTGTAAATAGGGACCTGTCCCACTCTTTCTCTCCTCCTGATGGGCAGCACTCACAGCATCCCACTACAACATGGCACCGCTCTGCCCACAGAATGATGTGCAGAGAAGAAAGGAGAGCAGCTTCCATCGCCCTTTTCTCACCATCCTTTCCATGACCTTCCCAGAGACTTTCTCGTGAGTGGTCCAGGGCATAAAGCAAAACCTTGGTGGCCTCGCCGACGATTAACGGTAACTCCAGGACCATCCTATTAATAGTCTAAGAGCAAAAGTTCTGTAGGACATTTGCCAATTTATTTTACCTTGAGGCATTTTGAACAGCTTCCTTGCCAGGAAAGTCGTGTCGCAGATACAAAAGCATTTCCTTGGCCGATTGTCTGCTGTTCTCTGCTGCAACCCTAAAATATTTTAAGGAGGTTTGCTTATGACTCAAGAAAGGGAAAAATAAGTAAATAAGAAAACAGGGAGGATCAGAATCAAAGCTCTTGCAGTGGATGCGGTCGGTTGACATTGGCAACCCCTTGGGCTATTTTAAAACACAGATTAAAGGTGCACTAGACAAAGCCAAAGCTTTTTTTGTCACACTAACGAGTGACACAGGACTTTCTAAAACTTAAGAGCTCGCTTTTGCACTGACGTACTGACAGCAGAGCATTAGTCAGGCAGCCAGGGAGTCTTCCTCTAATGTAGGTATATTAGCATGCAGTGCCTGACTACATTTCGATTGGAAGCCAAGACAGGCAGGCTCGTTCCCTCCTGCAAGTCAGACTGATGCGTTCTCCCAAGAATCCTGCCGTACAGAAAAATAATCATGAAATATTAATCATTTCCTATTTAGAGCTACCACTGTCACAAATGACGTAGCTCTCTCATGTACGACCTCTTGCTGAAAAAAAACACATAAGGAACGCAGCAAACGTTGATTGTTTCCTGGGCAGAGACAAAGCCTGGGCTGGATGAGCATGGTGAGTACCCGCAGGAGCAGGGAGAGTGCCCGATCCCACCAGAAAACCCACTCCAGGTAACAGAACCAAAGAATCATAGAATCAGTTCGGTTGGAAGAGGCCTTTCAGACCATTGAGTCTAACCGTTGCCACGGCACTGCCAGGGCACCGCTAACCCACGTCCCTCAGCATCACAGCTCCACGGCTTGGAAACCCCTCCAGGGATCACAGGGACTCCACCCCTGCTCTGGACAGCCTGGGCCAGGCCTGGACAACCCTCACAGAATAGAAATTTCTACTAATATCCGACCTAAACCTTCCCTGGCACAATTTCAAGGTCATCATTCGTTAACCACCACCGCACTGCTTGTGCCTTCAACCTGGTCTTCTTGTGCCAATGAGCCCCCTACCACAAAATCAAGAAAAAAGCTGCTGAAAAATATCCATGCAGCCTGAAGACGAACAGTTGGTTGCTCTTCAGACTCGCAGCACCCCCGTTTCCTTGCTGGCAACAGACGTGGAGAAGAAGGTGGCCCCACTGAAAGATCATCTGGAAAGCTCCATGCGAGTTTGGGAGCAATTTATTCACTCAAGGATCAGCCTCAATGCCCCGTGACTTGCAGGGCCCGTCATTCAGCCGAAATGGCAAATAATGAGACATCATTTCTCTGAATAGCTGATCGGCCATCCAGAGCATGAAACTGATTTGCATAAACCAGTCATTGTCATTTCGCACACGCAAAACCTCTGGCAGTCAAAACCTCACTGTAGATCATTCAGGGACCGAGGGGAAAGAAATTAAATCAGTTGTTTGCTGCAAATAACTCATCCGGCCGTATCCGACGTGGCAGCGCCTCATTACCGGCTGTTGTCACTGCTCCGAGCTGTGATCTATAGCCCACATCCCAGGACTTAAAACCCTGCGTGGCATCTTAAGATCCACGTGCTGCTGATACACGCTGCTGCAAATGGGCCAGGAAAATCAAATTGTTCATGTGGGACAGAGAGGAAAATCACTCCCAGACTAAAAGGGATGGTTATCGACTGGAACTAGGTGATCCATCTCATGCCAAGAGCACAGAGTAACTAAGAGACTTTTGGTTTCAAGGACCATCTTTGCCTACAATCAAATACGCTTTCAGTCCTAACTTTTTTGGGTGTCTCCTGATCTTTCTCAATACCAACTCTATCTTTTGTCTGCAAACAGAGCCCCCTTCTCACAACTGAGCGTGTGTTACATACTTCCCCGGAGCTAAAGGAAGAACCAGGCAGCCCTTCCGTTCCGGGCTCAGGTGCCAGTCTGCTTTCCGTGCTCATTAAAGGATGTCAAAATGGGATAGGGTGCTTGTCCTCACCCCCTGTCTCACAGGTTGTGTGTTGGGTGACACAAAGTTCCAAAAAAAAAAATTCAGTAACTTCTAGATTACTTGCCTTTTATTTCCCTGTTCTAGTGACTAGAATTTCATGTGTCACAGTTTTATTCACAGTTCATAGAAATGTAGAATGGTTCGGGTTGGAAAGGACCTTAAAGATCATCTCATTCCGACCTCTCAGACTGGTCCAGGCCTGGACAACACTTTCAGGGAAGAAATTGTTCCTCAGCTCTAACTTAAACCTCCCCTGGTGCAACTGGAGGTCAGTTCCTCTTGTCCTGTCCCTCGTTCCTTGGGAGCAGAGCCTGACCCCACCTGGCTCCAACCTCCTGTCAGGGAGCTGTTGAGAGCCAGAAGGTCTCCCCTGAGCCTCCTCTGCTCCAGGCTGAACAAGCCCAGGTCCCTCAGCCACTCCTCACCGCACTTGTGCTCCAGCCCCTTCCCCAGCTCCGTTGACTTTCTCTGGACACACTCCAGCCCCTCAATGTCCTTCTGGGAGTGAGGTCCCAAAACTGACCCCAGGATTTGAGGGGCAGCCTCCCCAGTGCCCAGTCCAGGGGAAAGATCCCTGTCCTAAATCCCTTTCCCAGGCTGGTCTCTGCCCAGAAACAGGACTGGAAGCACAAGGGCAGAATTACTTGCCCATAACCGAACCACTGCGACTCACATGATGCATGCATGCCGGTAGAGGTACAAAGCTGTGCTAATGACACACGCTGTCCCTATGCTGTGAGAGAAAAGGGCATTTCCTCTGATAGGCACCAACAGAAATCGTATTTCTGACAAGTCAAATCCATCCGTTCTAGGGAAAGGCCACAACAAGCTGCATCTCCTCGCTGACAGCAGCGAAAGAAAGCCCAGCCCAGGCATCGGCAGCCCAAGTTCCTTTTTGCTGCTGGTGGGTTCAGAAAGGGTGTTCTAAACAGCAGCAAATAATTGGCCTGACAGTTCAGCAGTGTCTGCGCTGGGTTGTGCCTCTGCTGCAGTGTGAATCTCCCCTGAGATCTTTCCGTGGCACGGAGACTCAGATGGAAAGCAGTGGTGCCAAAGCCCACGTGGCACCCAGGCAGCTTGTTTATCACACCGGCTGCTCTCCGCAGCTGAAAGTCTTAAATGCATCAGGAGAAGACGTCTGGGAAATGAGATCTCCAGCAGTTCCTGCTTTTGCCTTATAGAAGCATACTGAATATTACTAAGGAGAGGTGAAGAAACGCAGTGACTACCTTTGGATATGTCACAGGAGAGGTCGTACTCACAGCAAGGTGTCAGCGGGATTGCTTCCAACACCCTATGTCTGTGATAAGGTCGTGGAGTTAATCCGCCTGCAAACACAAGGAGAACACAATCTCAACGTGACCTAACAGGAAATATTTCTAGCTCAGACAGTTTTCTCTGCTGCTGACGGCAGAGACACCGAGATGTTCGGGATGATGCTTCATGGATTCACGTGTAGGCAGCAGCTGTTCCCAGCAGCCGACAGCCCCAACCTACTCTCAGGCAACCAGAATTGAGGGCCAATAGGTACAGAAATTAATTGCTGCTGCTGGAATGCAGTGAGGGGGAGAGGTGGAACCCAGAGTGTTTCTCGCTCCGGGGGAATTCTTGCCTTTATTACCAGCTAATTTCACAAAGAGAGGCCACAGCAATTTAAAGTTCTCTATCTATGCCTTAACGTCTGTTCCCGAGTGAGGTTTTTTCCACCACTGCAGCTGTAACCCCTGCTGCTCTGTCGCTGTTATTAAGTGGCACACTGAAGACCAGAAAGCCATCTGTGTGGAAATAATGTTCCATGGGACACCTCTGAAACCAGAGGGTTGGGCTCATCTCACACAGCACTCTCTGCAGGCTGGAGGGCAAGGATCTACCCAGGCTGCTTCTGAAAGATGGTGAAGTAGAGCAGTGCAGCCCACCCAAGGGGATACTGAAAAAGAGATGTAACATATGACCCATCAGACTTGCTCCTCTTGCTCTGTCTGTAGAGGGCTAGACTGACTCCACGGCCAACTTTAAGACAGCTTGAGTTGGATAAGCACCATCCAAAGAGATCACATTTGAAAAATCATAGAATCATAGAATTGTTTTGGTTGAAAAAGAACTTTGACAGCATCGAGTCCAACCGTTGCCCCAGCACTGCCAGGGCACCACTAAATCCATGTCCCTCAGCACCACAGCTCCATGGCTTTGAAACCCCTCCAGGGATCACGGGGACTCCACCACTGCCCTGGGCAGCCTGGGCCAGCCCTGGACAACCCCTGCAGTGAAAAAGTTTTTCTCAAGTCCAACCTAAACCTCCCCTGGTGCAACTGGGGGACTTGTGGCCTGTTCCTATTGTCCCTGTCCCTTGTTCCTCGGGAGCAAGGCTCCAACCTCCTGTCAGGGAGCTGTTGAGAGCCAGAAGGTCTCCCCTGAGCCTCCTTTGCTCCATGCTGAACAAGCCCAGGTTGCTCAGCTGCTCCTCACCACACTTGTGCACCAGCCCCTTCCCCAGCTCCGTTGCCCTTCTCTGGCCACGCTCCAGCCCCTCAATGTGAGGGTCCCAAAACTGACCCCAGGATTGGAGGAGCAGCCTCTCCAGTGTCCAGTCCAGGGGGACAATCCCTGCCCTGGCCCTGCAAAAATCTACCAACCCGAGTGCTGGAAAGTCAGCAGCACCGTAGAGAAAATTTCTGCAGGGTAGCATTTGCAAAAATGTGACACCAGGTAAACCCAGACGTACCCTCCACATCCCCCCGTTCCCGCTTATCGACTCCTGCTGAATCTCTGGGAACTTTCCAAAAAGCAAAGCAAAACTTTGCTACCCATCAACCTCAGACACAAATTCCGTTTTTAAGTAGAAGAGGCATTTTCAGACCGAACGGGCTTTTATAGTTTCCCTGTTGCATTGCAAAGAGATGAGAGGTGAGGAACTTCCCTAACTACTGTTGCTACCAAAGTCTGCTTTGAGGCACCCTGTGCAAAAGCAGTGCCAATACCTGGACTCAGCCTTGAAACCTAGCAGGAGTTTTAGAGACCCTGGCACTCACATGAAGAAACAGCAGCAACAGCATTAACCACCATCGCCCCCCAATTATTTTTAATCACTTCTTACTCCATCCTTACTGTAATTATTCCAGCCTCCCTTTGCAATAATTGGATGTCATCCTATGGAAGAACGACTAGATGAAGAGAACTCCTTCACTAACTAACGGGAAGATTAAGAGGGTCCTTCGTTTAAGGACGGATAAATCGGTATCGAGTTGCTGAAGGTATTAGGGTGGTTGCTTCATACTCAATTATCATCCACAAAGACGCCTCGGGAGGACTCCCATGAAGACTGGGCAGCACTGGGAAAGGGTTAATCATCTTCCACAGGTCGCTAAGCAACGGGATTCTGCTCTTATGGCATGTTTTGCCAGGCAGAGCTGTAGCAATGATGCAACCTTTCTGCTTCTTACCCAGAGAGTTTCCCTAGTGCTAGTCTGCAGGAACACAAACCCTCAGGCTGCTCCCAGCTGCAAATTGAGCTCCTGATAGCTCTTTGTTTTCAAACTGCTTCGGTACATTTCATTTTCTGTTCTGAAACATACATTGGATTTTAACCTGATTTAAATGATGGAAAAGAGGACAAGCTAAAATGCAGCTATAGAACTAAAAAAGAAGGAAGAAGTTGGGACAGCAAAGTGCCCTTGTGACCAGAAAGGCCAATGGCATCCTGGGATGCATCAAGAAAACTGTGGCCAGCAGGTGTAGGGAGGTTCTCCTCCCCCTCTGCTCTGCCCTAGTGAGACCACACCTGGAATACTGTGTCCAGTTTTGGGCTCTCCAATTGAAGAGAGACAGTGATTTACTGGGAAGAGTCCAACGGAGGAGATGAGGATGATTAAGGGACTTGAGCATCTCCCTTGTGAAGAAAGGCTGAGGGAACTGGGGCTGTTTAGTCTTGAGAGGAGAAGACTGAGAGGGGACCTTATTGATGTCTATCAATATCTGAAGGGTGGGTGTCAAATGGAAGGGGCCAATCTCTTTTCTGTAGTGCCCAGCAACAGGACAAGGAACAATGGGTACAAACTTGAGCATAGAAGGTTCCACCTCAACATGAGGAGGAACTTCTTTGCTGTGAGGGTGATGGAGCCTGGAACAGGCTGCCCAGAGAGGTCATGGAGTCTCCTTTTCTGGAGACTTTCAAAACTCACCTGGATATGTTCCTGTGTGACATGCCCTGAGTGACCCTGCTCTGGCAGGGGGGTTGGACTCGATGATCTCTAGAGGTCCCTTCCAACCCCTAACATCCTGTGACTCTGTTCTAAGTCCCAATATTCAATGCCCTACTACTACGTCCCTTCATGAGGTGTCGCAAATATAAACCAATAAAAGCAAACTTAAGAGTGCAACAATTCAGAAGCCAAGTTCAGGCTCCAGGGATGGTTCTTTCTCCCTCCCAGAGGGAAGGAGAGTCATGAGGACAACTCCAAGAAGCTGCACTGGACATACAACCCAAACCAACCCAAGACTCCATCAATCTTCAGGGGTCACTGAGGGCTGGGAACTCTGAAATCCATCTCAGTTCTTCATGCTTATCTGGCCGTACATATCTCAGAAACATCTTAATCGGGAGAGAAGGACACATCCTCTTAATGAGCAAAGCCAAACATCAGGATTGAAATATACCTGAGCTCTGGGGAAACACCTTTCCAACCTCTGCAAGTTAATTTTCAGGGACTTGCTTCTACAATGACTTTGGGAACATGGACACACACACGTGAACATCAGGACCGTTTCAGAGCACATATAGGTCAAGTACATACGTCAATCCTTTCTCAGCTACAGTCATTTAGTCTCAGCCAATCTCTATGAAACACAAAATCTTTGTGTTGATAGCATTTTCCAGCAAGAACTACTAATCCTTCAGGGGAGAAATTTTTCCTTGTGTGCAACCTAAACCTCCCCTGGTGCAACTTGAGGCCGGTTCCTCTTGTCCTGTCGCTCGTTCCTTGGGAGCGGAGCCTGACCCCCCCTGGCTCCAACCTCCTGTCAGGGAGCTGTCAGAGCCAGAAGGTCTCTCCTGAGCCTCCTCTGCTCCAGGCTGAACAGCTCCAGCTCCCTCAGCCACTGCTCCCTCCTGCACAATATTATTTGAAATAACTAATTAATATCATGTGATATGAATTCCTTGGGACCGGGAAAAGCATGTGGATGGCCTGAAAACCAGGAAATCTCCAGTAACACTCTCTGGCATGTGCCATATAGGTCACTTCCTTACTCCCCCAGCAAGCACGTTTCAATTGACAGGCAAGAATGCGGGGCACAATCACTCCCTGTATTCTAAAAAAACCGGCCCAAGGAAACCCGACAGCAGCTGCATTGACTCAGGAATGGTACACTGGTCTTCCTACATCCAGTTAATCCACCCGGACCCTTCCTAAGCTCATTACTCGTGGTGAGTGCTCAACCCCATGTTCTAGTACCCAGACCAGCTCTGGTTTATCTCCCGTTATCACAGAACCCAACAAAACCTCACTCAGGATATGCCAAAGCTTTACCTGCACAGTTGCTGCCAGTTCTCTTCCACTGAAAACCTTCCCCAGGAGGCATTGGGATAACTTGTCACCCACCATCTTAGCATGATTTAAAAGACAAATTCTGAAGATAAAGGAAATGAGCAACTTATAGCGTTGACTGATGGTCTGGGGGGAAAAGTGGATATTTTTCCAGCAGCTCTAAATTCTCCTAACCCTGTAATTTGCTACTATACTGATAAATCCACCTATAGCTGCCTTTGATATTCATAGGCAGTCAGGCTCCATTTTGCCAGGGAAATGCCACTATGCGGAAGGAAACCATCTGTTCCCAAACAATCCAGCTGACCTTGTTTTCCAGTAGGCTGGGATCTCAAAGAAAGGCACGTTGGTGTCTCTCTGAGGAGATAAAGTGCCGTGCTCTCAGAATGCAGAACAGCTTCACAGGGGCACTCGCAGTCCCTCCCGCAAGGCACTGAAGGACAGTGCTCGTGACAGGCAAGATCGGGCTGGAGAGGAGGGACTGCAACAGGTATTTCCATCGCTGTGAGCGTCGACTCGAGCTGCAACCAGTTCTGATGATGTCTGTTAGAGGAGCAGGGAATAGTTAACAGCTGCACCAAAGTCAGAACTATTCTTCTACCTTTGGTGGTGCCCAGCGACAGGACAAGGGGCAATGAACATAAACTGGAACCCAGGAAGTTTCACCTGAGCAGGAGGAGAAACTTTTTGAGGGTGTCAGAGCCTGTCCCGGGCTGCCCAGAAAGGCTGTGGAGTCTCCTGCTCTGGAGAGATTCCACACCTGGCTGGGCACTGTGCTGCTGGGCCCCCTGCTCTGGGTGACCCTGCTGGATGGAGCAGGGGGGTGGGCATCAGATCATCTCCAGAGGTTCCTTCCCACCCCCACCCTGCCGGGATTCTGTGGTGCCGTACCTGCAAGAACAGCTTGTAGTTGATGCTTTGGGAGTCATTTAATGTGTTGGCTGCCCCAGGACACAGAGCCCTTTGTAAATCACACGATATCGGATCAAGGATGGAAGCTGGAACAGAAACTTATCGCTGACCTTAGAAGAAAACAAACCGGTCCCTCAGGCATGAGAGGAACATGACAGCTCTTTTAAGTTTGAAACAGTTTCAATTTAACTTTAGAAATGATTCTGTTTCTTTTAAAAGAAAGAACAAACAGAAAAATCACAAGCCAATCTTTGAGTGCTCTGTCAATAATTAATAACGACACATCCAACGTAATAGTCTGTGGCATTACAGGAACTCCCTGATGCTTTGCCATGTGAGTAAGACACTGACCACGGCCAGCAGGTTCAGGAAGCCTGGACGAGCTCTCCCGAGCACAAATTGAGAGGCCAAGAGCGAGGGAAGAAATCATATTATTTGATCAGCAACCAGTTGTGATTTTTCAGAGAATCACAAACTGGTTTGGGTTGGGAGGGACCTTTCAAGGTCCTCTAGTCCAACCCCCCCTGCAGGGAGCTGGGCCATCTGTACCTAGAGCAGGGTGCTCAGAGCCCCAACCAACCTACCCTGGGATGCTGCCAGGGATGGGGTAGCCACCACCTCTCTGGGTAGCCTGGGCCAGGCTCTCACCACTCTTGCAATCAACAATTTCTCCATTCTCCCCAGTCTAAATCTCCCTCTCTTAGTTGAAACCCATCACCCCTTGTCCTGTCACAACAGGATACCTACCCTACAAGACTGTGATGGCCAATGAGCACCAAGGTGGGCAAGCAGACAGGTTTGTGCTAGGATGAGAGCACCCGAGGGAGGGAGGGAGGGAGGGAGGGAGGGAACATCCACCCTTTAGTGTCCACGGGCTGATACGTGGACATCTGGACACCGTCCAGAGACAGCAATTTATGCCGAAACCCGCTGGACAATTTCTGGTTACTGACCTTGGCTGGTGAAAGGTTCGAGAGCCCATCATTTAATTGCAGATGATTTTGGTCCCTTGAGTTAATCTTTCTCCAATTATTATTTTTCCAGACAAACTCAACACTTTTTTTCTGGGTACAGAAAACAAGAGATTAAATGGTTGGCTGAATCCGATATTTAAAAAAACCCCAATCCATACTTGCTGTGCAATTAGGAGAGAAACAATGTGGCTGGAGAGTAGAAAAAAAACCCCAAACTTGTTTTCAAACCTTCCCAGGGAGAATGGTTTCAGCTATAGCAACGTCAGAGCAAAGGCTCATCAGTTGCCTTCATCCCCAGGCGAGGACTCCAGGAGAGGGGGATCAGAGACTCCTGTGTGCTCAGGGTTACTGAAACTGGTTGCTTCTCTGTTTTGTGACACACCTCACACAGCCAATTTCTCTGAGTGGTTTTTAATAACCTCTCCAGGCTTTATTGCCTTTCTTGCATCCACATCTTTCCGGAAATCCTTTTCTTTTTGAAAATGACATTTGGCTACACAACGCATCCGATTTCTCAGGGAGCAATAACTCTGCAGTAGGACGCTTTTTAATGAGCAACCTGGGGAAAAAAAAACAAAAAAGAAACAAAAGACCATCTTTTGTAGAATCAACATTTGACACGAGGCCTCAGAAACAGCAACCTTTTTAGATTTCAACTGCTTCCCTCCTTTTGATTTGGTTTTATCCTCCTCCTGCTTCTAAGTTCCTCCTTGATTTTGTCTATTTTCAATATTCCTCAGCTTTTCAACAGCGACTTTGCTCTGAAAAGTCACCTTTGTTACTACTGCACGCCACATAAAATACGCTCCACCTGCAAGCGATGTGACTTCCTTTGCTGATACCTTTCCCTCTGCTGATACAAAGAACCCCCCTAAGCTGTGATGCTCAAACTGGGCTCTGTCCACCTCCCAGAGTCGCGATGCTGGAGAATTCAAATCTCACCCTATCTGGAGTTACTAGTAAAGCTGGGTATACCTGTCAGGTCATTAATGTATTTGAATCACAACTTTCAATATTTATCTTTCTCCAGGTCTTAAAATTAATAGGAACTCAAGCACAGGAATCTCCAAGGCTCAGCAGGCAGATGTCAAGCAAGAAGAGCTCCAGGAAGGACGGGTCACAGGACCAATCAGCCCTCCTTGGGCATCCCTTTGCTCAGGCTGTGATTCTACAGGGAAAACAGACACTTGGCTCCTGATCCCTGATCTCTCGGCACAACAGAAAGAACCTCTCACTGTCAAAATCTGTAAACCGAGCTCTGCCCCTGCCCTGATCAATGCAAGATCTTCAGCCTTCCAGTATCAAGGGTGTTTGCTTCCCCAAGAACCCTCTTCTAGAAAACACTGGGTATGGTTGAATTGGTTGCAGCAAGCGAGGCGTAGCTGATGGTCAGATATACTACAAAAGCTTTGCATGGAATTGTTAAATCATGTACAGGCTTGACAGCCCCCGACGGCCATCCAAAAGCTATTTCCAGTGGTATCAAAAAGGGGGAGAGATCATTGTTCTCCTCCCTCACTTCCCAATACCTGGATTCTAGCGGATCCAGGTAAATCAATGGCGTCTTCGTAATGAAAACAGAAATTTAATTATTCACAAGCATTCCCCTTGAGCTTTCTCTGGGCTTTTTGTGAATGATTAACAGAGCAGCTGCTCCAGACAGCGCACTCAATCCCGGCTCGCTGGCCTGTTAAAAGCAGTGACTCATCAGCACATGACGTCAAAGCCTCCTCTCCTCTGAAATGGCAGGAAGGAGGTTTCATTAAAAAGATAAAAAAAGGTATCAACATAACAGCCTGAACTTCCTCCCGAGCACACGGGGTTTGGCCAAGGGTCATCTCTGCTGCTGCCCGAAGAGCTGCACCGTGTGTACACACCGACAGCTCCTTCAAAGGATAAACTTTTCCATGGAATACTGAAAATGTAAAACATATTTTCTCAGGCAAGCCGGTTTCTTAGATAGCAACTCAAAAAACCCAGACCAGCCCTCAGCATTAGGCTTTTTGGTAAACCCTGCTCGTGTGTCTTGCAGGAGGATGTGCCTGCTCAGCAGACCTGGGCAGGGCAGTGAACATCCTGCCGTAGAGCTCCCCACGCTCACAGCGTGGTGCAAGTACCTTCACAAAGGTGTTTACCCAACCCAAAGTAGCTGTTAAGCAGCCCTTGACATTGGCTAGAGAACACTTTCCAGTAACACCCATTAAGGGTGCCCAAACACAGACAAGCACCCACAAGTTCACTGTGGCCAAATTTAAGACTCCCCACACTTGCCTCCACACCATGCTAAGGTTCTGCTGAAATCATAGAGTAGTTTTGGTAGGAAGAGATCTCAAAGATCATTGAGTCCAACTGTTCCCCAGCACTGCCAGGGCACCACTAACCCATGTCCCTCAGCACCACAGCTCCAGAGCTTGGAAACCCCTCCAGGGATCACGGGGAGTCCACCAGCGCCCTGGGCAGCCTGGGCCAGCCCTTGACAACCCTTGCAGTGAAAAAGTTTTTCCTCACATCCAACCTAAACCTCCCCTGGAGCAACTGGGGGACTTGTGGCCTGTTCCTATTGTCCTGTCCCTCATTCTCTGGAAGCAGAGCTTGACCCCACTTGGCTCCAACCTCCTGTCCGGGAGCTGTCAAGAGCCAGAAGGTCTCCCCTGAGCCTCCTCTGCTCCAGGCTGAACAAGCCCAGGTCCCTCAGCTGCTCCTCACCACACTTGTGCTCCAGCCCCTTCCCCAGCTCCGTTGCCCTTCTCTGGCCATGCTCCAGCCCCTCAATGTCCTCCTGCGAGTGAGGGGCCCAGATCTGACCCCAGAATTGGAGGAGCAGCCTCTCCAGTGCCCAGTCCAGGGGGATGATCCCTGCCCTAGTCCTGCTGGCCACACTAGTGCTGGTACAAACCAGGATGCTGGTGGCCTTCTTGGCCACCTGGGCACATGCTGCTTCATTTCAGCTGCCTGTCTACCAACACAGCCCCAGGTCCTTTTCCTCCAGGCAGCTTTCTAGTTATGCATACAGAAAAAAACTCACGTGTAAACAGAGCCCAGATTCCCTGTCTTTGTGAAAGAAACAGGTCCCATCACCACAGAAGTTACAAGGAGAAGTGATCTAGAAAGGGGCTGTTTCTCTGCAGTTAAAATTCAGATTTTTCACTCCAGACAGACACGCGGACAACAGCGTCATGCCCAGGAAATCTGCAAAGCAAAGGAGAGGGGAACAGGCCGGGGAATGTGAGATTCAGCTCTTACATGGGATTAATTACTAATATCCGTGATATTTTATTTCCTCATCCCAGGCAGCAGCCGCTGGCTCTTCAGCTGTGAGCAGGGGACAGGAGATATTTTTAGCTCCGTTCCCGGCTGCCTGGAGGGCAGCATCACTTACAGCCCGCGACTCCCAACTCCCCCCAGCAGAAACCCTGCTGTTACCTCCATCCCTTCACCAAAGGCAGCAATGTGGGAGGAAAGTGGAGCTTTGGGAGGAGAAAGTGGCAAGGTGGGGGCTGATGTCCACACAGAGTTCGCGCCAGAGCTGGAAAAAGCTGCTGGGTTTGCTGCTGAGCTCCCACCCCACATATGGTGGGATCAGAGCTATGCTGTGGAAGCCCTGGGATGACTGAAATGACCTACAGAGCATATATAACATAAAAGATGTATTATAACCAGCGTTACACACAGGCTGAAAGTTGCCGTGACACAAGCCTCTGCCCAACACGCTTTTCTATTAAGCAAAAATAAATAAATAAATCATTATCTTTATGTCATTCTGCAGACTTTGCTGCCTGACCTTTTGGCTCTGTTAGTGTTCCTCGCCTTGACAGCTTATTTTCCTACAGGGTCTCTCTCTACCTTCAGTCCCAATCAGAAGTTGTTTTCTCTCATCAATACACAAGCGAAGTGATGGAAAGTTTACAGCAAAAACAGCCCCTGGGTGTCCGAGTTAACCCTGGACAACAGAGCACTCTAAAACAGGAGTGAAAACTCTCTTCCTGCTCATCTAGAAAAGCTGATTAGAAGTGATGTGCTAATGAACTTGCATTTTGCACGTGCCTCATCACCCCGAGTGTAGCCCCTAAGTAACTTAGCAGTTTGAAAAATCACCAAGCCATCTGCTGAGCCAGTGGCACCAACAGAGCGTGCAAAGCATCAATGTACTGCAAAATTCACCCAGCTTTGCATTCCTGGCAGAAACAAACACAGAGAAGAGAGGAAGAAGAGAAGAGGAAGAAGAGAGAAAAAAAGATAAAAGAGGAGAAGAAAAAGGAGAGGAAGAAGAGAGAAAAAAAAAGGAGAGGAAAAAGAGGGGGGAAAGAAGGGGAAAAGAGAGGAAAAGGTGAGGAAAAAGAAAGGAAAGGAAAAAAAAGAGGGAAAGGAGAGGAAAACAAGAAGAAAAAGAAGAGAGAAAGAAAGAGAAATGGAGAAAGAGGGAGGGAGGGAGGGAGGGAGGGAGGGAGG